>OY992877.1:99706516-99961516 GCA_963921405.1 Cepaea hortensis
GATGGAATCAGCAGTCACCAGAAAGACTTCATTGACCCGGGTTTTATCCCATAGCTCGGTCTCTTTCTGCAGGGCGACCCGCTGAAAGTGCCATTTAGTGTTTTAAGAATTGCAGCAGACGGGCCAATGTGTAGACAAGTTTTCATTGTATGCAAGGATTTCACCAAAGTTGGGAACAATGGAGATCGATGTTGCTGAATGTTCAAGGCTATATCATCAAGTGTGCTACCGGGACTCTAAGGAAAGGCAAAGAATAGTAACACTGTAACTTACCATGCAGGATCTGAAACATTTAGTTGATGCGGTTGTTGCACACTGTGGACAACTAGGGTTAGAATTAGATTGTAAGAAGACACATATTATGGTAGTCACTAGGAAGAAGGAAATACCACAATGTAATATTCAAGTAAATGGGAATATTCTTAAACAAGTGAATGGGTACAATTATCTCGGAACAGTCATAACATCTTATGGGAGATGCTTGGTGAGAATAGAACAAGAATTGCCATCGCGAAGGTAGCCCTTTGCAAGATGGAAAACATAACAATAAAAAGATGTCTTTTGCAACGAGAAAAAAAGTGCTGAAGTGCTACACAGAGCCTGTACTTTCGTATGGATGTCAAGCGTGGACAATGAGCAGACAAGCTGAAAAGCATCTGATGGTTGAGGAAATGGGGCTCCTTGGGAAAATGCAAAAAATACCACGGGCATACAGAAAAACAAGAGACAAATTAAAACCGTAAATTGATTAGAGAAATTAGACGTAGACAATGAAGATTTCTTTTAGACACATTGTGAGAAGAAATAAATTGGAAAACTTGGTGACAACTGGCAAGATTGGGGGGTGGGGGGGGGGGGGGGAGGGTGAGAAATAAATACCTGGATGGCTTGGCCACGTGGTGTTATCGGGATATGAACACAGAGCTGATCCATTACTCTGGTGATCGTGTGGGATGGCGAAACCTGACCGCGCACGCCTATCGGCATGGCACATAATGATGATGAACTTACCATGCAGGTCGTAAGTAGCGACTAAGGAAGCTGTGTTAACACGACCTCAGGGGGATAAAAAAATTATTAACACAGCAACCGTCATGCATGTTGTAAAAAGCTTCAAGAAAGACTCGGCTCCTGTGCTAATGGACTTCGCAAGGCAAGTAAAGAGCCTTATCTGGCTTGCCGTAAGAGGCGATTAAGGAAGGGTTGTGCTTAGGGAAAGTTACCCCATCGCGTCGGAAAATTCAGCCACAAAATCCAACCAACCATGACTAATAAACTACAAACATTGCCTAATTGGTGACTGCGCAGCATAATGGGAATAACATGATATGACAGAATCACCAATGTAGAGCTCATAGAGAAAACTAAACAAATGCCAGCGAACCAAGAGGTGAGAAAAAAAATCTAAGGACAATATAACTAGGCACTCTCTTGTCTGGAACCCACAAGGTAATCGAAATAGCGGGAGACCTAAAATATAGATAAGAGAATTACAGACGGAGATGAATAATATTGGGAAGACATGGAGAGAGTTGCAGGCGATAGTAAAAGATTGGCCGGCTTTTGCATGGTTTGGGTGATGACCCATGTCCCGTTGGGGGTTAAAAGCCAGAAGAAAAAGAATATTACCAAGCTCTAATTATTTTCTGAGTCTGGGAAGACACGTTGGCAGAAGATGAAATACTTCACTGATGGATTTATGCTCTGTTACCTTTCTTCAAAAGCTGTTGGTGAAGACGACATCTCAGGAGAAATGCTCAAAGCAGCAGATGAGAATACCTTACAACGTTTGCTACAGCTAATCAATGAAATCTGGCAAAACGAATCCCCACCACAACAGTGGAAGGATGGTGTAATTTTCAAACTACCAAAAAAAGGTGACATGTCTGATTGCAATAACTGACGTGGTATCACCCTACTGTCAGTACCAGGAAAACTTTTTTGTAGCATGTTACTTGAGAGATTGAAAAAGTCTATAGATGAAAGGCTCAGAGAAGAACAAGCTGGCTTCAGACGAAAACTGTCATGTATAGACCACATTTTCACCCTTAGAATAATAATTGAATACTCTGTAGAATTCCAGTCGAAATTAATCACCAACTTTGTCGACTTTCAAAAAGCCTTCGACAGTATCCACCGTCCTTCAATTTGGAATCTACTCAACATCTATGGTTTCCCTACCAAATATATCAACATCATAAAATCTTTCTACAAGGAGACACGTTGCTGCGTGAGAACAGAATCAGGCAACTCTGACTGGTTCTCAGTGGAAACGGGAGTGAAACAGGGTTGTATCTATAGTATGTCCCACAAAGAATGCCTTCATTCACGATCAATTATTTTGAAAACTGTCTGTTGCGTCGTTATGACATTTTTCCAGCCGTCTTATATTTACCCCCACCCAGGAATATGTCTTTGATAGGTCCAAAAACAACTTAAATCATCGAAAGCGGCGACATTTCTTTGATGTTTTGCTGAACAACTAGTGATTTCTCGCTAACAAATTTATGTTTACAGTAATGGAAGCCCCGCCAATTCAGATGACACACAAGGCGTATCCGGATTCGTATGGGAGTGGGTACAATGAAAGAACTAGCTTAAAATCGACAGGGTCGGCTGCATTGCACCGGATTTTTATCCCATATGGCCCAGTTTCTTTCCGCAGCGCAGAAAGCGTCGCACAAAGCACGAACTCCGTACCTCCAGCGACGACCCTTGGGAGTCTCCGAAAAAATCCACTCGTGAAATGAAAGACGCGGCCGGAATCGAACATACAACCTACGGAGCCCGAGTCAGACGGCTTGACCACTTCACCACGGAGAATCCCAAGAGGGGTGCAATGTGTAATATTAGTAAAGACAAAGCATTTACAGAGGCACGGGGTAAATAATTTGTAAATTAACAGGGAAGTAGAAGGAATATATTTCTTACCTTATTTTTCATTTCCTTCTTGTTTCTTCAGCTGCTGGTTAATAAAGTGTACACAAGTATTCATGTTAGCTTTTTATATTGAGTTCGTGAAAGCTTCCAAATAGCTGTGCGTTAATGTGCGTATGGAGTGATCAGAAATGATACCGCAATTTAGTCATGTTTCCATTTTTAAGAATCTGTTCAGCTGTCTGTGTAGTTTGTTCACACGTACACATGGGTGACAGACCCACTTTGAGTCTTCGTGAAAGACTGTCTACTCTGCTGTTTACTGTTCAGAGACGGAACATGATTACCTGTTTTGCACTATGACAATAGTTGTCAGTGTCTCTGTAGTGGGCTTTCTTCTTAACGACCAAGATGTTGGTCCTCTTTTCATTGAAGTTTATAGATTGATTCGTCTGCACGTGTGTTGTACCCTAATTTGACAACGTGTTTGCTCTCACGTTTCTTGTTATGCCACAATATGTTAGTTTCCACCGCAATATTACTCTTCTCTTGGTATTCAATGCGTTTAGTGTGTGGGTGGGTGTGTGTGTGTGTGTGTGTGTGTGTGTGTGTGTGTGTGTGTGTGTGTGTGTGTGTGTGTGTGTGTTTCAATACAGTTGTTTGTCACCGCTGAGGGCTTGCGGAATTGAAAATTCATCACTGTGGAATACAAACTGTTGCCATTGACATTATGCTGATGCTGTAATGTTTAAGGCCTGCAATTCGTCTGAATAGTTGGAGCAAAATATCCCAGTAAGTGTGTACGTAGATTAAGGTCTGCGATCTGCTCAGACCTTGATCTGTGTCGGACGATTCCAGTAGGTTGATGAATGCTCTCGGTTGCATAAAATTCAATCCCTCCTTTCTCCAATAGTCCTCTTCCTCTTTCAACACATGGTCCTCACATTTTTCCCAGTAACCTTTATCAATATTTAATAGCGCGGACAGACAGACAGGTAGGTAGGTAGGTAGGTAGGTAGGTAGAAAGGTAGGTGGGTGGGTGGGTGGATGGATGGTTGGCTGGCTGGCTGGGTGGGTGGGTAGGTAGGTAGGTAGGTAGGTAGATAGATAGATAGATAGATAGATAGATAGATAGATAGAGAGATAGAGAGAGATAGAGAGAGATAGAGAGATAGAGAGAGATAGAGAGAGATAGAAAGAAATAGAGAGAGATAGAGAGAGATAGAGATAGAGAGAGATATAAAGGGATAGAGAGAGATAGAGAGAGATAGAGAGATAGAGAGAGATAGAGATAGAGAGAGATAAAGAGAGATAGAGAGAGATAGAGAGAGATAGAGATAGAGAGAGATAAAGAGAGATAGAGAGAGATAGAGAGAGACAGACAGACAGACAGACAGACAGACAGACAGACAGACAGACAGACAGACAGATAGATAGATAGATAGATAGATAGATAGATAGATAGATAGATAGATAGATAGATAGATAGATAGATAGATAGATAGATAGATAGATAGATCCCCGCCAGGAGCTGGGTGAAGCCGGGCCGAGTCAGCTAGTTTATTTATATAATCACGTTTCATGAAATAACACCCATTGGAGACACCTCTGAACAATACCATTTAACTCCGCGCTGTGTGTGTCAAAACTAAAACTGCGAGACAATTTCAAAAATCGTGCGGATGTGTCTTGCTGAAGCTGTAATACTCTTAAAATGATGGACTTAATCTCTAAGCCGTAAATTTTATACCGCATATAAACAAACATTGAAATCTGCTGTACAATCTCCAGAACAAATATTTTTTTGTTGGGTGGACATAATGATAAGGTTATATGCTAAATCTCATCCTTTTCCCTCAGTTGGTTACTGAGATATTGAATTTTATATTGGGGCAACAAAAAAAAATAAAAAACACACACTATAGTCACCGATGCTCTTTGGAATAGCTATCGATTGGGTCATGCGCAAATGCACAAGCAACACAAATAGGGGTATCCATTAGGTTGACAAAATTCTAGAAGACCTGGACTTTGCCGACGACATAGTGCTTTTAAGTTCAACACACCTAGTTGCCCAAGAGAAAATAAACCATCTCCAAAATGTTTCAGGACAAATTGGTCTCCAAATTAACACTGCAAAAACAAAAACTATAGATCTTACCAACAGTTCAGACGACACCAAATTAAACAACCATGTTCTTGAAAAAGTCAACAGCTTTACATACCTAGGAAGCAAAATGACATCTACAGGGGACTCAACGCCAGAAATATTATCTAGAATTGCACTGGCATCTGGTGCCTTCAATAAACTGTCAAACATCTGGAAGTCAAAGATTCAGCAAACATACGAAACTTAAAATCTTCAACTCATGTGTGATTCCAGTGCTAACATATGGATGTGAGAGTTGGAAATCAACGTAGCTTTAGATAAAAAAATTAGTCAATTTTAAGAACAAATGTCTTAGAAGACTTCTAAACCTCCACTGGACAGATTTCAGAACCAATACGCAAATAAGACAAGAGACTAAGCAAGACATTGTATCCAATTTTATAAGAAAACTCAGAATGGACAAAGACAAGACTCCCCAACCAAGCCCTCTTATGGTCACCAGTAGGGAAAAGAAAACGGGGACGACCAAGAGAGACCCTGCGTAGAACCATCATCAGAGAAGGCTCATTCAACGGCCAAGTGAACATCCAGGATCTACAACAGGTAGCACCAAACCGCCGGACATGGAGAGCCATGACTTCTGCCCTATGCGCCGCCTTAGACTCAAGAGGAAGGACTAACTAACTAACTAATCTTTCTTCAAATACCAAATCGTAGGATTCAAAAGCGCACATTTGAAAAAGAAAAAAAATTTCTATGTTCTCATAATTTAACAATACATCTTCGTTTTACCGGCTTCCCTTTCCCCTGTTAGCTATTAATTTTCGCGCTATTCATTTTCTTTAGCTGTTAGCTGATGTTTGGTGTTCATTTGAAGAAAGTGTCAACTGAAAATTCGTATTGTGCTCATCATCGTGTAGGGGTTCTTTGCGGAACGTCGCTCTCATTAACTCTTCTAATCCCTTGTTTGTGCCCTTAATTGTGTCTATAATTGTGTCTATAATTGTGTCTCATGCTGTATCAATAACATACTAGTCATTGCACTATTTATAGTGCGTGTGGGTGCGTACACACACGTACGTTGGGATAATTGCCAGGCGGACAAAAAGCCGACTATCTGAAAAACATCTAACAGTGAAATGTGGAAAATTCTGAGGAAAGTGCAAGGAACACCATGGACAGAAATAAAAAAAAGTTAGTTGTATGTCCTTTACAAGACATAGCAGTCAACCCCAGCATTTTTTGGCTGTTCGTGATTCCTTGGCAAGTTTACGCTCAGTAGTTTGCCATTGCTTTCTGAACGGCCGGCACCCATACCATTTAATAAAAGACCGCACTGCTGTGTTTCGAACGCTGGTATACGAGGTTACGAGCTGCACCCTAACCTCTCCGCCACGGAGCTGACCGGAGTCGTAAAAACGAATGTGAAAATCTTACAAGAAACAAATGAAAACCGTAACTTGATTAAAGAAATTAGACTTAGACAGTTACTATTTTTTAGCACGTTATGAGGGGGAAAAAACTCAAAATCTGTAGTTACAACTGGCAAACTTGATGTGAAACGAGCGAAGGGAAGGTAAAGAGATAAGTACCTGGATAGTTTGACCAAAATAGCACAGATCTGATCCAAAATTTGGGTGATCGTGTGATGGCAAACCATGACAGCCTACGCTTGTCGACGTGGCACATGATGATGTTGATGATGGAGTGTGAACCTCGAGTTAAGACATTCTTAGTATCATCTAAAGTAGGAGGTTGGAGCACTAACTAATGTTTTCACAGCGAAGCGTGGATTTATGGATTTAAAATTAAAAAAAAAAAAATGACCTCGGCTTCCAGATTGACGCAGCCTAAATTGGGTATCAGGAAGTACTTTGGGAATAAACTTAATATTGACCAGATCACCCATCGAGTGTTGATTGGTCTGTAAAAATTATACGATAGCACTATATAACCTGAAGCTGATTAGAGAAATTAGACAAAGACAGTCACAATGTTTTGGACACATTGTGAGAAGAAATAAATTGGAGATCTTGGTGACAACTAGCAAGATTTAGGGGAGGAGTATAATGGGAAGGCAGAGAAGTACATAGCTGGATGGCTATGTCACGTAGTATGATCGAGACAAGAACACAGAGCTGATCCACGACTCTGGTGATCGTGTGAGATGGCGAAACATGACCGCCCACGTTTATCAGCATGGTACATGATGATGATGAACACCATTTACCAAACACTAGAAAGGAGCAAGGCCCTTTACTTCTTTACAGTTAATCGACGGTTCACTTATTGACTGTCGATAATCAGGATATTTCAATGACATTTCCCCTATGTAATCGACCGGCGGCTTTATGTAACTACTCAGGCAATTGTTCTTATGGAACAAGAAGACTCAGGGCCATATATTGCTAAATTAGCAGCTGTCTGGGATTTATGTTGTTTCTTCATTCTGGCGTACGTAGAAGCGCTGGCGCCAGGACAGTATCCCCGAGCTGACGAATGCATCCGGTGTCCACAGGAGTCTGTAGTGTACAGCTAGGATTTGTTTCTGTAAATCCCGAGCCTTACCGATGATCGAATACACTTTCCACTATGACGTACACCCTGATCCGTCGTTTCACAGGCTCATTGGCAACGTTAATGTGAAAACTGGGACAGAAACGTGTACAGCAGTGGTTCTCAACCGGTGGGGAATTTTAGGGTTTCCAGGGGGGGGGGGGGGGGATTAAGATTATTTCAAGATCGCATTAATACAAGAACCAGTTACTTGATATTGTTTTTCCCTCTAAATTTTACGGTTCTGTACTTCTCTCCCTAATGAAATTTGTTTTATAACGTAAGTAGACCCGCAAATCACGTTTTATGTAGAAAGTCTAGACTTGTTCTAGTATGTGTTATTAAATTTAGCTTCCGTTTTTATGTATACTGTGTAAGGGTGTGGGGGGGGGGGGGGAGGTTATAGGGAGGAAATTCGAAAGTGGGGGGGGGGGGGGGTGGCGTTCTGAACATATGGTAAGGGTGGGGGGCATGGGCCAAAAAGGTTGAGAACCACTGGTGTACAGTAACAACCAGAAAAGATTGATGAAACATAATAAATGTTTGGGACAGAAGAGTAAATAAAACGGAAAGTATCTTGAAAATATAAGGAGTCAGTGATCAATGTATGGTGATTTCCTTGGTAGAGAGTGGGTTAATCGAACTATTTAGTCAGCAATCATAGTATTTGGGTTAAATATAATAACTATTAGGAACTGAAGGAGTGGTTTGATTGATTGATTGATTTAGGAACCAACATCACAGCATTCGGAGCATTCCCATAAGCGCACCGTCCCCATCCTCAAGAGTTCCAACACTAATAGTACCAGTAGCAATCTGATTATATGTCCGTCTCGCCTTTCCTCTGAGCGTCGATCGTCGGCCAGATCCCCTCGTCACCCCTCGCTGTCGCATTCTTGCCAGACCATGGTGATCCATTTGCTCCTCCGAGGTGTACACGTGCTCCCACAAGGCCGCAACCACGTCTTCCTTATCATGCATCAATACTCCACCAACTTTTACAGAGCCAGCCAATCTGTCCGCCTGTTCATTCCCCAGCACACCAGCATGCCCCGGAGAAAAGATCCAGACGATGCTTGTCACCCGTGACTTCCGAAGCGAAGCAAGCCACCCTGCACGAAGCTTGCCTGTCCTCACCCTACTCAGCATGCTTTCTGAGTCAGTCAAAATCACGATGTGTGTGTGTGTGTGTGTGTGTGTGTGTGTGTGTGTGTGTGTGTGTGTGTGTCGTATTCTCCATCCAGCGGAAAGCTGCATTGACCGCCTCCACCTCCATTCTTAAGCTAGATGCTGTGGTATCATATGCCAGGCTCTCCTGCACCAAACGGCGACCATTAGCTTTTGCTAAGAATCCCCAGGCACTTCTCCTGCCTCTCAACACCGAACCATCTGTGTATATAATCACATCACCCGGGCGAGCATTATCCTGAATTAGTTGCTGGATTTCCACTTCCGTGGCCCCTGCTGGCCACTCCCTGCACTCCCGGCTCAGTGTGATTATAAATCTGCACAAGTCTGACTGCTCCGCTGGTACTCTGACCCACTCCTATCCTCGCCTAATGTTCTCCAAGATGCACACCTGTCTGATCGTATCCTCGGCCTGAGCCATCCATGATTTCCCTCTTATCAGTCGCTGACCCTTACCTACGTCCAGCGCCTCATGCAACGGGTGATCTGTGTCAGCAACTACTCTGAGGTATGCCTTCGCCTGCATCACCTTGAGCCTACCGCAACAGTCGGCAAACCAAGGATATAACGCATACACACGACTGGGGTGTCTCTGGTGCATCCCAGAATGACCCGCATAGCTTCGTTCTGTATGCGCTCTAATTTCACCAATTGGCACTTTGAGACAGTGAGCAGTCCTAGTCCATAATCAATCACTGAGAGAATCCAGTGCTGGTAAAGTGTGAAAAGCATTCTCTGCTCTGTGTCCATTGCAGCCATAGTTTTAAGTGCATTGAGTCCCTTTTGAGAGCTTGTCATAACCGACTCCACATGGTCCTTGAAGGACAGGCTCCTGTCAAATGTGATTCCCAGATACTTCAGTTTGTTCTCTCTGTTGACGCTTCTACCATCTATCGTGAGGCTTTGGACATCAGTTCTCACAATCCTGTTGTCCAGAGAGCACCATAAAACAGCTGCCTTTTCCTGGTGGATGACAGCACTCATTTCAGTGCAACTGTCAATCACTTTATCTACTGTCGCCTGTAACTCCTGGGCTGTTTGCTCTCTATCTCTCCCCTGCCTATATGCAAGAATATCATCTGCAAATGTTAGTATCCTTCCAACCTCTGGTGCTTCTAGGTATGCAATCTTGCTCGTATACACATTAAAGAGCACCGGTGAGATTGCAGATCACTGTGGCAGTCCCGGGGTTAAAATATGTGGCTCTGAGGTCCATGCACCCAGACGAAGAACAACCCGACGAGAGTGCAGGACGGCTGCTATCCAGTTCACCAACCAGGGATTTACCCTCTTCTCCATCAGTGCGGTCATCAAAATATCATAGCGAGCTCTGTTGTACGCATCCTCGAGATCAAGCGCTGTCGCCATCGTTTCCTGTCTACTCTGGAACCCCTCATAAACATCAAAGGCAAAAGTGGCTGCATTTGACCAGGTATCTTTTCCTGGCCTGTAGCTCCCCAGGTCTCTTGGAAGAAGCTTCCCCCTTTCCAAAAACTCTTGCACCTTGACAGCGACTATCTTCTCTAAAACCTTCCCAAATGTATTTTGAAGGGTGATGATCCTGAAGGAGTGGTAACAACGGAAAGTATTTTGACGACAGTCCGTTCTTTTTTCTTTAAAAAGACGCGTTTCTAAATGATTATTTATATAGAAACTGTACTCGTACAGGGAGTCTCTTATATTTTGTGTCATTGCACATCTCTCTCTCTCTCTCTCTCTGTCTCTGTCTCTCTGTCTCTGTCTCTGTCTGTCTCTCTCTCTCTCTCTCTCTCTCTCTCTCTCTCTCTCTCTCTCTCTCTCTTTCTCTCTCTCTCTCTCACCACTACAAGTTTCGCGCTATATAATCGAGTATTAGATAATTCATTAATTACACTTTTGTTCATCAAAATACATTTCAAGAAATATGAAACACTGGGCGCAAATGAACGGTCTCCAACCGTTTTGAATAAGCGGGGCATGTCTACGTTATCAAAAGAAGATTTTCTCAAGCTTTTAAAACACTTTTCAACCTAGACCTATTGTGTATGAATACAAATGTTCTTGACTCACTCACCCTGTAATAAAATCTTTTTTGTTTGTTTGTTCGCGTATCCTTTACATGACATCGCTGTCAACATCAGCATCTTTCAGCTGATTGTTGATTTCTTGGCAAGACTATGCTCAGTAGTTTGCCATTGCTTTATGAGCGACCGGCTGACATACCCCGTAAATTAATGACGCAGAAAGAACCGCTACCAATTCTCGTGCACGTCACGTTTCTCACGAGAGTATACGGGATTACGGGGAAAGTCGTGTAACACCTAGACCAGGGAGACCGGCGTTATAAAATCCACAGTAATTAATTAATACTTTTCATGCTGATTATATAATAAGTATAATATTTAAAAGTGCCTAACTCTTTTGCTTTTCTGCGATAACCTAGGAGTTGTGTGGGTTGCTCCCCTTGCATTGATAACACCTGATCTAAATAACATATCGGGTAGCCGGGTAGGGCTATCCCCTATAAAGGAGAAGTAAGGCGCCTTCTTCCCTCCGCTAGCCTACTGGACACCATTGGGCAAGGTGAAGTACCCGTTTAGCCCTCCAAATAGGGTAACATGAAGCCACGTGAGCAGGTGGTAGATTAGATCGGACTTGGGAGCAGCCGACAGATAGTTGTTGGTTATCTTATGGATTCCAGTCAGTGACTGTGGGCAGAGGATCTCTCAATGAGACAATGGCTACGGTCGTCTAATCAGTATGGTCACTGCCAGGAAGGAAGAATGGTAGACTTCCATCCTTATTGATTCCCAGGCAGAGAAGGCTCGTCAGCTCTAAGAGAGGAAACTCTAAACTTTAAACTTCCGCTGCCTTGCGGGCATACCCAGATGGGAAAATTCAATTCAATTCTATTCAACTTTATTTTAAAAGGGTTACAAATTGGGCACGGAGGACAGTCTTACAGTCGGCCGTTCCAATCACTAACCTCTCACTCATCAATAGTGCATAATACATTCACATAGGAAAATACATTGTAAAATGAATGTTGCAAACATAAACAATGCAAATTACAATGTTATGAGACACATCCCTCACCCATCCACACGTCCCCTTTCCACCCACATACACCCCACCCACCCACACGCATCCCCATCCACCCATACACAACCCCCAGCCACCCAAAAATATCACCCACCCACACATATCACCCACCCATATACACACACACCCTCCATCCACCCACACACAACCCCCACACACCCCACCCACACACACACACCCCCACCCAGACACCCACCAACCCACCCTTCCCTATTAACACACATCCCTCACACACATATCTCCCCACAAACACACCCATCCCCAGCTCACACACCCCCACCCATATCCACACACCTCCAACCACCCAGTCAAACACTCATCCCCCACCCACACACACCCCAACCAATCAACACACCCCGCACCCACCCACATACACATTCCCCACACAACCCCCACCCACCAACAACCACACACTTCCTACCATCCACCCAAACACCATCACATCACCCATACATTCCTCACCCACACACACCCCCACCAACCACACATCCCTTTAACAATCCTCACATCCCCCACACATCTTCCCACCAACCCATACATCCCATACCTACCGGCACATCCCTCACTCACATACGCATCCCCCACCCACACACACACCCAACCCACACATACATTACCCACCCATACACACATCACCCACTCACCCATACCACAACTCCTACACACATCCCCCTACACACACTCCCTCCACACATACATCCCCTACACACACATCCCCCGCACACATACGTCGCCCACACACAATTCCTCACATCTAGACACATACATGTTGCCTCACATAATCACGTAAACTAGTATGAACTAGGAAGGCTTCGGGAGTAAACCCTGAGGACAAATCCGGAGATGGAGTCCCTAAGGCAGTTCCATGTTGTAAACAACATAGTTCTGGAAACTCCTGCGACGGCACAAATGCCAAGTTGCATTGGCTACTGTCTTTTCCTTGGTCAACGAAGGCGACTAGGAGAGGGGGGGGGGGATGACTTGCTACTGGGAAACAGATGGTTTTCCGCATTCTATTGTCCAGGCTTGTGCCCTGGAGAGGTCACTTCAGCACCGCGTAACAGCGGTGACACAGCACGGGAAGTACTATACAGTCACCAGCGGCGCTGTCAGGTGCATCCCCAGCGGCACGACTCTTTAGACCCACAGGACTTAAAGTTAAAGAGGCCTACTATTAAATAACGTTTAATATACGATATTTCTAATGAAATATTTTTGCTATAAGCTTAATGCGTGCTTTTTGTCCAAGATACAAACCTAGCAAATAGTAATCTTAAGAAGAACTAAGTTATAAAATCTATAATTCCCATGGGAAACGTCAATATTAGCTTAAAATATAGTTGTCATTTATAATATATTCTTTTTTAATCCATATAGTTTGGGATAGCCGGCTCTGTGGCGATGGGGTTACGAATCCAATTCGTAATCTCCCATTCCGCGTTCGAAACACAGCTGTAGACGACATGGAAGCATTTTGTTGGTTGTTTTCATAAAATGTTTTGGGTTCTAGTCCTTCAGAAAGCAATGTTAAATTACTGAACGTAAACTTGACAAGAAATCATAAACAGCCAAAAAATGCTTCGGTTGTCTGCGACGTCCTGTAAAGGATATGCAAATATCATTTTTTTGTAAAAAGGCTGGGATACAGACATTTAGGGCCTATATTTCCCATGCATTCATGATGGGATAACTTCTATAGAACATTTTGTTTCAGTTTGTTCTCGTTATTAATTTTCAATACCCCGTTTATTGCCACTTCTAGCGACAATGTTGTTTTGAAAGCCGTTGAACAAATATTAACTCCTATTCTTTAATAATAAACTAAAAATTAAAAACCAAATCCTACATCGAATCCGTATGACTTTTAAGAGTTACAATTATAAATTTACATAGCTACTGAATGGTTTTGCTGCATTCTATACTAATTTGCATATTTATTTTCAAATGAGACAAATGCAACTGAGGTGTGGCTAGCTAGATTTTTTTTAAATTTATGATTTTCAGATGGTGACTGGAAACTAAGTAACATTTGCACTCTTTAAGATTCAAGTATTTAATAATACGCTCTTAATCATGAGTAAAATGACAGCCAATAATACAGTACAACGCTTGTTGGAAAGCGTGTGCGTGTGCACTGAAATCCTTTCCGCATTATCGCTCAGAATTGCTGATGCCGAGGTAGCGGGTTCAGCCCCTATACCGATCAGTTGGACTAAAATGTTGACTTCTCGTCCTTGACTCAGGAGACGTAAATTACAAGTACCTTTGAAGTCGGAGTGGGTTCGCCTGATGGCGAGGGATATTGGTAATAGGGAAAGATAATCCATATGCAAAAATCAGTCCAGTGCACTAGAGAGTAGAAGTAGTATCAATACTAGAAGAAGTAGCACGAGTATGGACTACGCTTGAGTTCAAAGTGAGAGCACGAAAAACAAAATCGCTCAGAATGCCTAACTCGCTCATAATTATCGCTGAAAAACTAAATCGCATCATACTATATGAGAAATCTCTACTAAATACTATTTAGCACGCTAGTAACAATGTCTGTTTTGGACTTACAAGTACTCATTTTGAATTACTTTACATTATCTTAGTAACAGGCCTAAATTTTACGTTGCGGGCTGCACGTAGTTAGCGGGCCATTGTTTCAGTTTAGTTATTAAGAATATAAAAGTTCAAGTTTGAAGTAATAAATACATTTTCTAGTAATAACAACTTTGCAAATGTAGAGTGCTAGTAATCGAGTACTAAAGTACATGTGATTAACACACTGTTCTGAATTAATATTATTATTATAATGTTATAGTAGTAAGGCCAGATAAAAAAAAAAAAAAATAAGTGAATCGGTTAACTAAATTATCTTCTCTTTGATCAGTTATTATGAACCGTCAGCTCTGAGAGAAATAAATGCATCATCAAGAGTTCTTGGGATGTTCACATCATAAGATAGGGAAACAAAAGGCTCGGCAGAGAGGACGTTTTATCTTAACTCTTCCGGTAGTTGGTCGTCACTCAAATAGTCGAATCCAAACCCGGAACAGAAAGGCAGACTGTAAGACGGGTTTGCCTTTTTGGGATATATTCTGGATTCACGGTGAGGTCTTCTGAGGGCAGAGCCTTGGACGGGTAAAATTGGCTGTCGAATAATATGTTTATAGTATTAGTATGATATAGATAAACGTTAAGTTAGAATGTTCATATCATGATTATTGCAGGAATTTCATTGTGTGTATTTGAACTATATTTGGGGCACCTCCTGTTGTTTTTGTGTTGTTTTAGTTTTACCTCTGGTTTGAGGTTTGTTTAGGCTAAACAAACCTCACATCACTTGACATCATCATCATTAAACTTTAGCCGCTAAACTTTAGCGGCTAAAGTTTAATGATGATGATGTCAAGTGATGTGAAGTTTATTTTAACTTTTCTTTTTTCCGAATGAAATCCTTAAGTGAAATCACCGCAGGAAATGATTTAGTGATATGAATTACCATCAGGAGTGACACACTCTTCTTCTTGACCGTGTCGTGTGTGTTGGGTTTGTCCAGATGACTGTCACTCTCACGACTGTGTCTGTCCTCTTTTCCTCTCGCTTTCTTACAGTACACTTACAATTCTTCAGAAATACTTACAGGCACAGCTGTTCCTCCATCATGATCATGTCAGAGCACAAGGCACACAGTCTTTGTACAAAAACATATAGTATAGTATATTTATATACTTAGCAACTGAAACTGATATGACAGGCATAAGAAAGTAGTTAGTTAGTTAGTTAGTCATGGTTCCAACTTCACAGCAACGGGTCGTCCCCATTATGCTCCGTTCCTGTGCCAGTGAATATCACATAAAACGCTCCCCACTGCCCAATGTGAAAAGTGGAAAAGACAGGAGTCTCGACAAACAAGAAATAAGAAAGTAGAAAGCATACATACAGCATACATCAATAATGATACATAGTTTGTAATCAATAGAAGATAAATTAAATATTTATTAATTATGTATATTAAATAAATATTAATGTTAATAATATTATTATTAATAGAATGGACAAAGAGAATGTAATTGAAAGATGAACTCTTTTGCTAGTCTGTCAGCCTCTTCATTTCCAGGTATACTGCAATGTGCCTATAATGAGGCAAAGAGGTTTATAAAAAACACTCATCTCATCTCATCATGTTCCTCTTGTACCTTGCGGTGTCGAGGTGAAGTATAAACTTCGTGAGAGTGCCCGATTATGGGCTTCATATATCGATATTCCCATGGATTCTGCTATTCCCTCCGTCCAACGTTAACGTGGTCGGCCTCTTCCTCTGTTTCCATCTGGTCTGTACATCATTGCTTGCTGTGGTATGCTGTTGACTGGTAACCTACTTGCATGGCCAAACCATTTGACTTGCTGTTTTCTGATAAAATCTAGTGCTGCTTTAACCCCCACTTTAGTCCTGATTTCTTCATTTCTGATCTTATCTCTTCTTGATACGTTGAGTATTCTTCTCAGGAACCTCATTTCTGTTGTTGTGATTTTTCTTTTCTCTTTTTCTGTACTTCTTAGTTTTTCTACGAGCAGTATGAAGATCCCCTGCTGGCTTGCTAGGCCAGTCGCAGGTTTAGGATACAAATCTGACCACAGGGAGTCCATTCCCTATGGCGAGCCATAGCCCTGTTAGCCCATGACCTAGCGGTCATGGTTGCCCGGCCTGCACACTGATAGAACCAAATCGGAATCAGAGCATACAGGCCACCAGAAGGATGATGCATATTACAAACTCGACCGAAGAGAACAAATAGCAATCTTCAGACTCTGCACAGGACATAACAGGCTGAAATACCACTTGTCCAATAAACTAAAGATAGGAGATACCGATGAATGTAATTGTGGAACTGGTAAAATGACAGCTAAACATTTGCTGCAGGAGTGCCCAATATATGCAGAACAGAGAAAGACATTTTGGCCCACACCTGCTTCATTTGAGGACAAGTTCTATGGAGATATCAACAAGCTCAAGTTGACTGCAGCTTACTTTAACTACATTCAGGTTGACATCTAAAGGTGCATGAAGAAGTATTTAGACTGCCACACTTCATATCACAGGTATGTTGGTTACAAAAGCATCCCAGAGGCATGAAATGGATTATTGCTTGGATAGCAATCCATTACGTGGAAAGTCCAAATCGAAAGCTCACTGTGTGGGCTTCATAAAAGGTGGAAAAAGTGTCCTAGTGGCACAAAATGGAATATTGCTCGGATAGCAAATCCATTTCGTGGAAAGTTCGAATCGAAAGCTCACTGTGTTGATGTCATCTGCAGACTGCATTCTTCTGGTTTCCGGAGGAACAGCCTATGGTGAACGGAAGGCCCAATATACGGAAGTGAGGCTAAGCAGCCATGTGAGCCCAGTACCAGAGCGCTGGTTTTCGACTCTGCAATTATGGAAGCCTCCTTGGATGGCGGGGAATGCCCATGGTCTGCCCCTGCCTTCCCTTGAGGGCTGACCAGGATGTTTTTAGCTGTTTTAAATGGGCCAGCTGGAATGGGGGATAACACCACAACAGTAAGAGTCAAACATCCTAAGAAACCCCCTGGAAGGTTAACCCGGTCAACAAATGCCCACAGAAGTCGGATGTGTCGGCCTAAAAGCGCAAGAACGCAGCTCTGCTGTAAACATGCACAACGCAATCTATAACAGTGTGTAATATAAGACGAAGGCCGGTCGTTTGTTTGTTGATAAAACGTTTATTGGCTTAATATAACCAAGCTTCGATGTACACCTCCATTCGCTACTCAAGCTGGGTTCTAACTGCCCATACCAACCCAATACGTCACGATTGAGCATCTCCCCCCCCTTTCAGTCTCAATGCTCAATCGTGCTGTATCGGAGTTTTCCAATAGACCCCAATTATACCTACACTGTTACACCTCCCCATATTACTTAAAGAATTTTCCTTTTAAAGGAAAAATCTTTACTTCTAATCCCCATACTCTATTCCCTACTTGTCTTTTAACCTTCGCCCATACATCTTTTACTCTTCTCCCAGTGCTATGATCTGTCTATAACCTCCCCATATACTTCTTCTTTCCTTTTTTATTTCCCCAACATTTCATAGTTATCTACTACGTAATTCTTCATTTCTGGTTCTTTCTGGTTATCTGTATCAAATATACATATCATAAGAACAGCTCATAAATTCTGTGTCAAAAATTATGATCTTATACAATTCCTCATTCTCATAAATTCTGTGTCAAAAATTATGATCTTATACGATTCCTCATTCTTTCAAACCCCAGGACGTACAAAAACAATGTAGTTAGAAAAAGTAAAGAAGTGGTGCGCACCAAATAAAGAACATGAAGAATGAATACACGACATGACCACATGGACATATTGTAAATGTACATTTAAGACATTCACCCTTTTACCTCCCTTGCCAATAAAAAAATTTTTTGTAAAATAATTTTTTAAAACACCTTTAAGAAATATATTATTGTTTGTTATAAAACAATTTGGCATAAGTTTTCATGAACCTTTTATATTTCACATTGACATTGCCAACCACAATTCCGTTCCTCTTCCGTTATCTCACCTTTTACCATGAGCCCATGTTCATATTTTATGAACAACTTAAATATAATTAAAGCTGGTATTTCACAGCACCTATATCTTTCCCCCGTACAACCCATCCTGTTATTTTATAAATAAAGTGACGTGTGTGCAGACCCTGGATACGTCTATCCATTCGTGCATACACGTTCACCAACTATGGTTTCCCACTAGTTAATGAATGCATAGTTTCCCCTTACCTTGGACAAATTTGTTTTTATCAACTCTTTTCTTAACGAAAAACCTTTAGCAAAACCTCCTTCATTTGAAACTTAAATTTACTTAACTAACTTTACAAGCATTTAACTCAATATACCAAATCATTCATGTAATCAAAATAAAATGAACACAACCTCCAAATTAATCTAGAAGAAAAAAAAACACATTTTAAAATGACATAACATGCATGTTATCAAATCAGAATAAAATATCCTATTCTACCTATCACTATTGGACACTTTTACGGACCAATAGTTCTTGTCAACTCAAATGCTATGAACACAATCACCCTACTCTAAACCAATTACTCAAACAACAACAATCATATTTCAAGACCAAATCAAGAAAACAAAATGAGGTATTACAACTTAGGCTCAATAAAACAACCAAACAACATCCCTCATTTTCTAGTAGTAACTCAAGCATAAAAACATTTCTTATATGACTCATAACTCATAAAACTTAGATTTCATAAACACCGTTTTCAACACAATTTTAACTCTCTTAAAATTACCACCAGCATTAGGCTCTCATAAATGACGCATATCCAGTATTTATATGACCGAGAAGACTAAACCTCCTATCTATATATCTGTTATTTACAGATCAATTATGAACATATCTGTTCTATCTAGATAAACAAATCAGTAATCCAGAATTATCTATTTATTATCTCTTAACAGCACATAGTATCCTGAATAAGCTCTTAAGTAAGCACTGTAACCTATATCCAACATTAACTCAATGTAGCCATCCTCTACTTATCAACGTACTTGTGATCTATCCTGTCTATTATTATTATAACTTGTTAACCCCTATCTTTAAACACGGCACTTCTAACCTCAATAAAAAAAATACATTCACCCACTGTACTAATATCTCAAAACCACTTTTTCCACCGTTTCGTATACTTCTTCTTGTTATCTACAGTACTTTCGATTTATCTACCTCTTACGTTTCCATTTCCTCAACAACTCTAAGTTTCTCTGAATAAGTGCTAACTCTATATCAACATCTTCTTCTTCGTACAACCTACTAGCCTCTTCCATACTACTACTTGACTCTGACTTTTCATCCATTTCTTCTTCTTCGTCTGTATGTCTCTCTTTAGCTGCCGCTAATTTCTTCCGTTCAACATCCCACCTAATTTGTCGATCACTCTTTCTTAAGGATCTTTCTAGTATAGGTATATCGTCTCCGCTTGTTGAATCATCTCTAATTCTCCTCTGTCTTTTCACTTCTCTATCTCTTTGTCTATCCATTCTCCTTTTCGTTGCCTGTCTAGTGTTCCTAAACGGAGCACTTATTTCCTCTTCCATACTATCATAATGAGTCTCATTCAACTTTTCTTCTTCTATTGTTTTCAGTATCGTCTGTTCTTGAGTATCATCAAAGCCTGGAGTTGCCAATAAGCGATTTTGTGCTGGATCTCTTCTAACGCCTGGGGTTACTGTAGCACCTCTAACGAGTTGTTCATCTAAAAACCTTGTGTCTGAATAATAATTATTATTATTATTATATTCTATCTCTTCTTCATCTCTCCTTAAGTGTTCCACGTGTGCCCTTGCTACATGTCCAAGTCACGGGACTGGTTCTTAATACTATATGACAGTGGGCCGATATAACTCTCATCGAACCTGAATTATTCCAAGCTCAGTTACAAAATATTCAAGCCTGCACGTATTAGTTATTTCCATATAACCATGGTCTTACTGATTTCATGAGACCTCTAGCTTTTTTCAGCGACTCTTCAGCTGTTTGCTGTTTTTGTGTTCCACAAACATCTTTCTTTTTGGAATTATCTTCCTCTCTCTCTCTTGGTATTCGTCTCTTGACCTTCCCTACTTTCCTGTCATATAAACTGGTATCTAGTTCCAAAGAGTCACTAACTAAACATTTGCCTGCTTGTCCACCAGCAACCATACCGCCCGAGGAAACATCTCGTTTCGAGTCAGGATCGTTCCTAATCATTCTTTTTAAATCTCTGTCTGGTGTACATTCTATATCAGAATCTGTGAGGTCCGAAAATTCCGATTCATAAGATTCTTCGGTTCCACATCCATGATTATACCTGAGCAAAGTTTTTCCATTTCTCTTCCCTACTGTATCAACTTGTGTCTGTGTGTTCCGTTCTATTACTTCAATCATCTGCGTCTGTGTCTCTCTTTCCTGTCGATCATCAGCTAAGGTTCTATTAGTCTGATGCTGATTTTCTCCTTTGTTTGACTTTGCGAGTGCATATTTCAATCTTCTGATTTCAAACCATTGATTTTGTAATGTTTTCTGCTCTTCACTATTAGATGGCCAATTCCAGTTCCATCTTTTCTTATAAAAATTCTGTCTCTGCCAACTATTTTCTTCTGGCTTTCCATGTTGTCCCTCTTCATACCTTCGTGTTCTCGTCACGTCGTTTACATTCCATCTGTGACAGTTTCTGTCGTTCTTATAAAGTGGTTGTTTTCTAAAGCAGGTTGAGCTTTGACGTGGCCTTGGCGTAATGGTATCATACTGGCCATTCGATTGGACACCTCTACCACGTTGTCTTCTATCATTTTTTTCCAGTGTCATAATTTCTGCGCTAGTTTGATTAACTCCACGTCTTCTTTGCATTTCTCGAAAATTTCTATTTGTTCTACTATGCACACCTCTATTCTGTGTATTAAACTGAGCACCTCTGTTACTACAAAATCCAAAAACGTGTCCCCTTTGACCACAGCTCCGACAAACCATATTTGTTTTATTTGTATTACTTACCGTTTCTCTTACAGACTTTCTCCTTTTTTCTAGTGAATATATTTGGGCTGTATTTCTTCTGGATGAATGGATCAATTCATTCATTCTCAGGTTCTCTTTTCTTCCGCGTCCGCGTTTGTTAACAATTCTTTCCTGCGTTCTCGTACCTGTAAAATTCCTACGTCTATCTTCAACATTCCTACTCAGCTTGTTAATGTCATGTCTACCCTGTGTATTCGACTGGACACGCCTGTTATTACAAAACCGACAAACATGTCCCCGTTGACCACAATTCCAACAGACAATATTTGTACCATTTGTGTTACCTACTGTTTCTCTTGTAGGGTATCTCATATTTCTTCTTTCCTCATTATCATACCTATTTCTACCTTGTAACGTCTGTATACCTCCTCTCCTATTCCATCCGAATCTTGTTTGTCCTATTTCCATAGGTTCCTCAACTCTGTCATCTCGATTACTTCCCACTTCTCGTCCTGTTCTTAATCTAAACCTACGTCTCAAATTTTCTTCTTGTACCGCGATATCCACTGCTTGTGATAACCTCTCAGGGTTTTCCCTCATTAATTTAAGTTTCAAACCATCAGACTTTATGCCATCCACAAAGATCCCTACCAACATCCTTTCCACCTCCTCCCCTCGCACATTCTGTCCTAAGAATGCCTCTTCAGCCAGGTTAATCAACCTATCGCTAAACAACTGCACCGTTTCTCCGTTATTTTGTTTAGCCTGCCTCAACACCGAAAATGCATGTTGCGGATCCGTAATTTCTGCATATTTTCTTGCTAGGTCCTCTTTGAATTGTTCCCATGTCTCATCTACCCCAGCCTCTAATTTTCTTCTTATATGATGTGAGACCGGTTCTGTTGCCGTCTGATACGCTAGTCTCATTTTCTCTTCATCTGTTGCCGAGATCAAATAGGCATATTTTTCTATAGAGGTGACCCACTTCTTATAGTCCTTAGCCTGTCCACTAAATTTCACAATTTCTGTTGCCATCCCCTGTTGTTTGACCACCATATTAAGTCGGCCTACTGCTGTTCCTACGCCTGTCAGAACTTGTGCTAAGGTGTCCTGTTCCGCCATGCTGAAAAAAAATAGCAAAACCAAGCAAGCAACCAATCACACAATTATAATTTCCCAAATCCCAACCAGCACAATTCAGTTGGTTATAATATTGTAAGATGTTACATTAATCAGAAGAAGCACCAACGATGTCCTGTCTGAGCATAGGAATAATGAACCCTGTCCTCGAAAAAAAACTCAAACTGGTGGCAATCAGAAGAAGGTTCCTTGTAGATAATGTTCTGTACTCCACTCTAATAAATGAATTCGGAACCTCACGGGATTCTATTTCTAAATTACTCTGTTACCTTCAGTTCAGTTCAAGCAACCAGATCCCGCATTAGGTGAAACTCAGTCTCAGAGTTCAGGTGGTGGAGTTCAGATACCATTTCTCCTCCCTCAGGTACTCTCGTCCTTCTCATGGGCTGCCAGAAAATTCTTCAACCCCTGGTTGGGTCACATCTCATGGGCTGCCGGAAAATCTTCAACCCCTGGTTGGGTCCCTTCCTTGATTCTCAGGTGGGTACTTCAACGTCGTTTGGAATGGGTCATAGGATTAACGTGGCCCAAGGATGGATCAGGTGTTTGGGTCGTAGGATTAACGTGGCCCAAGGATGGATCAGGATCAGCCAAGGCCCAACGATAATGGCGTGTCTTAAGAACTTATGGCCCGATCAACGATCATGCTGTCCTGACAACTCCTGATTAGCTCTTTAACTTTGAGGAACTTAAATTGCTGGTTTGCCCAAACTTTCAGGACAGGATCACTCCTGGTCAACCAAAATGATGTAAGGCAGCGGCTTTGATGGCTCTTGCTAACAGTCAACCTGCAGAAGGGCGGCCATACAAACTTTCTTCACCGTGACCTCTGCAAAACGGCTGGTACAACAAACTTCTTATCTGAAGTCTTAAAAAAGACTTACAAAGGACCACTCCTGGTCGAGCTTTTGGCCTTTGTATTCAGATATTATTACTATCTCGTCTTATAACTTGCTGGCCATCTTTTGGTGCGGCTGTTACCAGGTTCAATAGTTGTTTTTTCACGTGCCGCTTGAATCTTTCCGCGACGACGTTATTCAACTCCGACTTTGCATAGTTTTATCTTTCTCATTCTCAGGTTCGCATCCTGGTCACGGCACCATTTCGCCTCTTATAACAGTGTGTAATATAAGACGAAGGCCGGTCGTTTGTTTGTTGATAAAACGTTTATTGGCTTAATATAACCAAGCTTCGATGTACACCTCCATTCGCTACTCAAGCTGGGTTCTAACTGCCCATACCAACCCAATACGTCACGATTGAGCATCTCCCCCCCCTTTCAGTCTCAATGCTCAATCGTGCTGTATCGGAGTTTTCCAATAGACCCCAATTATACCTACACTGTTACAAATCACGTCCAGAAAAAAAAACTCCGGATGAATGCCGAAGAAGAAGAAAGATGAACTGAGTATGTGATGACTGCACAGATCAGTAATAAACAGTTAAACACCTACCACTGTGAAGGACCATCAATATTAAAAGCTCAGGTTGAAATGATTTTCAAAACTTGAAGCAAAGGTAATCCCCAGGGACAGATAAGACAACCGTTGAAGAATTTTAAAAAAAAAGAATTGTTGAATGAGATCTACAACAATAGATATATACCAGATGATCTTTAAAAATATACTTTTGCATAGCTCAGTTAAAGAAATCTGATGCCATAGTTTGTGAAAGCATCACACATTTAGTTTAATGAGTTATGTAATTAACATATGGATTAGAATTATCATGAGAAAAATAAGTAAAATAAAACCATAAATCGAGGATTGTGAATTGGTAGAAGGTAAATGCATAAATAATGCCCTATCAAATATCTTAAGAACATTAACAGAAATGTGTTGTTTGTCCATCAAGAATGATGATGACCATTCATTTCATCCAGTGGGGTTGAAAGTATTGAGCTGTGGGTTCTAAGATGGCTGATAAGGCCTATTTTGGCTCGAAATGTTCTTTGACAATGTGGACAAAGAATGCTT
The DNA here is from genome assembly GCA_963921405.1 of Cepaea hortensis. NCBI lineage: Eukaryota > Metazoa > Mollusca > Gastropoda > Stylommatophora > Helicidae > Cepaea > Cepaea hortensis. The sequence continues at coordinate 99,730,974 of OY992877.1, forward strand.
GACGCTTCTGGAGGAGGATTTCCTGTAGTGGTTTTTCTGTCCTGCCTTTTCTTTACAGCTCTTGCAGTCCTGATTGCCTCACACATGACTGCACCCTTGTGTAATAATGCACGCCACAAATTTTGGTCTCTGGCTGCAGTCTCCCAGGTGTCATGATGAATTCCAAAAGCATTCAGAGAGATTTTCATAGTGTCTTTAAAGCGTTTCCTCTGGCCACCTTGGGAGCGTTTACCACAACGCAGTTCGCTGTAAAAAATTCATTTAGGGAGCCTGTGATCTGGCATGCGAGTCAAGTGACCAGCCCAACGAATCTGATTCTTCATCAGTAGAGTGTGGATACTGGGCATGGACGCTCTTTCTAGGACTTCAGTGTCTGGGATCTTGTCTTGCCATTTAATTGACGTTGGATGAAGAATTATTCGCGCGATGACTTGGATTAACAGAAATACAATTAAAATGACTAGATATCAGTATTTGTGCTTTCTTGACTTTACTAAAAATATAATAAGATTACACATTTAATAATAATTAGAATGTTGCAAAATATAAACATCGATGACAAAGATCTAATAATAATAATGCAAAAAATATTTTGACAACAAAAAGCAGCCATAAGAATAGATAAGTGAATGAGAACTTATGACCACATTAAACAAGGTGTTAGACAGGGTTGTGTATTATCTATCATTTGAACTGCTAAATTTATACAGTGAAATAATAATACATAGGATATTCCAGGAATATCGGTTGGTTGGCATCATGTAAACAACCTGTGATGTGCTTATGACATGGTTTTCAGCACTAAATCGGTTAGATATTGATAAATATAGACAAAAGTAAGTTTTAAGTACTATTTAAGTAATGCATGAAAAATGGCTCAGTTTGTTTACTAACTTAGGTCACATTTTCCTTTGAATATTCATTATGAAGCTGGTCTCCCTGATAAAGGGGTTAAGGACGCTGTTCGTAATCCCATATACCCACGTACGAAACACAGCTGCATGAGATTCGGCAGCGGATCGCATCGCGTTGGTTTCTTATGGAAAGTTATGTGTGTCGGTCATTCAGAAAGTAGTGGCAAACTACTGAACCCAAAACTTGCTAAGACATCAACAGCAGCTGAAAAATGCTGGTATTGACTGCAATGTTCTGTAAATAGGATATGAAAAAAAATCATTATGAAAGTATTACAGCTGGATAGAAAGATAGAAATAGACCTCAAAGATATCCGACAGTACCCATTAAAATATGTTTGTTTTTAAGGGATAAAGTTCATCAAAATAAAGAGAATGGGTTGTGATTTTTGCAACTGCTTATCATGCATTTTCATGTGCAAGGTGTATTTAATGTGTTGTGTCCACTCATGTGCTTGAGAATGCGTTCTTCTTTCAAGAATGAAGCCTTCCATTCTTTATAAGTCACTGTTATGTTTAATATATGACCAAAGTACTTTAGTTTCCAAGACATTATGATCTTTATGATTCCGTCAGTTTGTTACCCTTTGAAAATAAAGTTTGTTCGTTTGTCCGTTTTCCTAGATATTCCAATCTTATGTAGGAGCCAGTTTTCTTTGATATTCAAGTTTTGTAGAACTCCAGTACTTTTTCTCTTCTTGTTCCACAGCATTCTAAGAACTTTTCTGTAATATTTAAGTTCATAAACCTACATTTTCTTCTTCATTGCAAATTGATTCATGACTCACACCCAAATGTTGCCACAGAAAAGATGCATGTTTAAAAGTTTTTACTTTTGTTTGTCTGCTGGTCTTCTTGACATAAGCTCATGAAACTGTTTAATCTCTGCATTGCTGTGACCAGTCTCTTTCTGACTTCTTTTGAAGTTCACATTGTTGATAATTATATAACCAAGGTATTCAATGTTTGTGGCATTTTAAATGTCTTCCTTGTTGGTTCTAATGTTTAGTTGATATGTAGTTTTGTATGTAGACACTTATTTTCTTTTTAAGCTCAGAAAGAGAGTTTAATCTACAGTTTGTCATTTGACAGATAGGATTAACTGTCCTTATTATTTAGCACTATTTGAGTTGCGTTGAGTCAACAACAGACATCACAGTATTCAGGACATTCTCATACATCCTCATCTGCAAATGATACCTGTAGCAGTCTGATTATGTATCTGTCTGGCCTTTTCTGTGATTTATCACTGTTTGAGAAGAGAATGTATCTGTAACAGTACGTGTAGTTTGGGTTATAATTAGGATCTAGTGGGGAATTAGAGATACAGCACGATTGAGCATTATGAGTGAAAGCGGAGAGAGATGCTCAATCGTGACGTATTGTGGTTGTGAAGGGAAGTCAACATCCGATAGTCCAGCTGAGAAGACACGGCTTGTCATCTTGAGAATAAAGTATAAAGTTTTAGTACAGATCAAGTCTTGTTACTTCATTTGACACTACTACAGAAGTAATAAATGGTGCCGTGGACCGAGAATCTGAGGTTGATCTAGGCCGGCCAACAACAACTATCCACTGGCGGCATGCTGTAAGACAAATTATGAAGATAATGGCCTACCACGCGAAGTACTAAAGAATCCAGACAAAACTGCCAGGACAAGAAGGGTTTCCTGGAGCCGTGGCTGAACATTTGAATCGTATCATTTATAAGGGGCCTAACCTGGCCGTTGCCTGAACCTTGCCACTTTCAAGATTTTATCGGAAGTCAGAACTCGTTCAAGGTCAGCTCATCACTAGCCGTTGGCTGATTGATACTAATCCAGTTTTGGGCCTTAACAGTTTTATGACCCAAACACACCTAATCCTTGGGCCTTGTTATTCCTATGACCCAAACACACCTAATCCTTGGGCCTCGTTATATTCCTATGACCCATTCCATACGACGACGAAGTACCCACTTGAGATCAAGGAAGGGACCCAACCAGGGGGTCGAAGATTGTCTGGCAGCCCATGAGATGTGACCCAACCAGGGGTTGAAAATTTTCTGGCAGCCCACGAGAAGGACGAAATTACCTGAGGGAAGAGAAGTGATATCTGAACTCCACCACCTGAATTCCGAGACTTTCACTTGATGCGGGCTCTGGTTGGTTGAACTGAATCCGTAAGTTGGTAAAAGAAGATGACGGATTAATTAAGGAAATAGACTCGGAGTAAAAGTTGTGTATTTCGAGGTCTCCCGTGAGCTTCCGAATTTATTAATTAGAGTGGAGTACAGGACATTATTGTGGTTTAAGAAACAAATATCTACAAGGAACCTTCTGATTGCCACAAATTTGAGTTTTTTATTGAGGACAGGGTTCATTCTTCCTATGCTCAGACAGGATATTGTTGATGCTTCCTCTGATTAATGTAATATCTTACAATATTATAACCAACTGAATTGTGCTGTTTGGGATTTGGGAAATTGTAATTGTGTGATTGGTTGCTTGCTTTGTTTCAGTATTTTTCAGCATGGCGGAACCGGATAACTTGGCCCAGGTTTTGACAGGCGTGGGTACAGCAGTAGGCCGACTTAATATGGTGATTAAACAACAAGGCATGGCAACAGAAATTGTAAAGTTTAATGGACAGGCCAGAGACTATAAGAAATGGGTCACCTCTATAGAAAAATATGCCTATTTGATCTCAGCAACAGATGAAGAAAAAATGAGACTGGCTTATCAGACGGCAACGGAACCGGTCTCGGATCATATAAGAAGAAAGCTAGAAGCTAGAGTAGATGAGACATGGGAACAATTCAAGGAAGACCTAGCAAGGAAATATGCAGAAATAACGGATCCACAACATGCATTTTCGGTGTTGAGGCAGGCTAAACAAAATAACGGAGAGACGGTACAATTGTTTAGCGATAGATTAATTAATCTGGCTGAAGAGGCATTCTTAGGACAGAATGTACGAGGAGAGGAGGTGGAAAGGATGTTGGTAGGGATCTTTGTGGATGGCATAAAGTCTGATGGTTTGAAACTTAAATTAATGAGGGAAAACCCTGAGAGGTTATCACAAGCGGTGGATATCGCGGTACAAGAAGAAAATTTGAGACGTAGGTTTAGATTAAGAACAGGACGAGAAGTGGGAAGTAATCGAGATGACAGAGTTGAGGAACCTATGGAAATAGGACAAACAAGATTCGGATGGAATAGGAGAGGAGGTATACAGACGTTACAAGGTAGAAATAGGTATGATAATGAGGAAAGAAGAAATATGAGATACCCTACAAGAGAAACAGTAGGTAACACAAATAAAACAAATATGGTTTGTCGGAGCTGTGGTCAAAGGGGACACGTTTTTGGATTTTGTAGTAACAGAGGTGCTCAGTTTAATACACAGAATAGAAGTGTGCATAGTAGAACAAATAGAAATTTTCGAGAAATGCAAAGAAGACGTGGAGTTAATCAAACTAGCGCAGAAATTATGACACTGAAAAAAAATGATAGAAGACAACGTGGTAGAGGTGTCCACACACCTCCAACCACCCAGTCAAACACTCATCCCCCACCCACACACACCCCAACCAATCAACACACCCCGCACCCACCCACATACACATTCCCCACACAACCCCCACCCACCAACAACCACACACTTCCTACCATCCACCCAAACACCATCACATCACCCATACATTCCTCACCCACACACACCCCCACCAACCACACATCCCTTTAACAATCCTCACATCCCCCACACATCTTCCCACCAACCCATACATCCCATACCTACCGGCACATCCCTCACTCACATACGCATCCCCCACCCACACACACACCCAACCCACACATACATTACCCACCCATACACACATCACCCACTCACCCATACCACAACTCCTACACACATCCCCCTACACACACTCCCTCCACACATACATCCCCTACACACACATCCCCCGCACACATACGTCGCCCACACACAATTCCTCACATCTAGACACATACATGTTGCCTCACATAATCACGTAAACTAGTATGAACTAGGAAGGCTTCGGGAGTAAACCCTGAGGACAAATCCGGAGATGGAGTCCCTAAGGCAGTTCCATGTTGTAAACAACATAGTTCTGGAAACTCCTGCGACGGCACAAATGCCAAGTTGCATTGGCTACTGTCTTTTCCTTGGTCAACGAAGGCGACTAGGAGAGGGGGGGGGGGATGACTTGCTACTGGGAAACAGATGGTTTTCCGCATTCTATTGTCCAGGCTTGTGCCCTGGAGAGGTCACTTCAGCACCGCGTAACAGCGGTGACACAGCACGGGAAGTACTATACAGTCACCAGCGGCGCTGTCAGGTGCATCCCCAGCGGCACGACTCTTTAGACCCACAGGACTTAAAGTTAAAGAGGCCTACTATTAAATAACGTTTAATATACGATATTTCTAATGAAATATTTTTGCTATAAGCTTAATGCGTGCTTTTTGTCCAAGATACAAACCTAGCAAATAGTAATCTTAAGAAGAACTAAGTTATAAAATCTATAATTCCCATGGGAAACGTCAATATTAGCTTAAAATATAGTTGTCATTTATAATATATTCTTTTTTAATCCATATAGTTTGGGATAGCCGGCTCTGTGGCGATGGGGTTACGAATCCAATTCGTAATCTCCCATTCCGCGTTCGAAACACAGCTGTAGACGACATGGAAGCATTTTGTTGGTTGTTTTCATAAAATGTTTTGGGTTCTAGTCCTTCAGAAAGCAATGTTAAATTACTGAACGTAAACTTGACAAGAAATCATAAACAGCCAAAAAATGCTTCGGTTGTCTGCGACGTCCTGTAAAGGATATGCAAATATCATTTTTTTGTAAAAAGGCTGGGATACAGACATTTAGGGCCTATATTTCCCATGCATTCATGATGGGATAACTTCTATAGAACATTTTGTTTCAGTTTGTTCTCGTTATTAATTTTCAATACCCCGTTTATTGCCACTTCTAGCGACAATGTTGTTTTGAAAGCCGTTGAACAAATATTAACTCCTATTCTTTAATAATAAACTAAAAATTAAAAACCAAATCCTACATCGAATCCGTATGACTTTTAAGAGTTACAATTATAAATTTACATAGCTACTGAATGGTTTTGCTGCATTCTATACTAATTTGCATATTTATTTTCAAATGAGACAAATGCAACTGAGGTGTGGCTAGCTAGATTTTTTTTAAATTTATGATTTTCAGATGGTGACTGGAAACTAAGTAACATTTGCACTCTTTAAGATTCAAGTATTTAATAATACGCTCTTAATCATGAGTAAAATGACAGCCAATAATACAGTACAACGCTTGTTGGAAAGCGTGTGCGTGTGCACTGAAATCCTTTCCGCATTATCGCTCAGAATTGCTGATGCCGAGGTAGCGGGTTCAGCCCCTATACCGATCAGTTGGACTAAAATGTTGACTTCTCGTCCTTGACTCAGGAGACGTAAATTACAAGTACCTTTGAAGTCGGAGTGGGTTCGCCTGATGGCGAGGGATATTGGTAATAGGGAAAGATAATCCATATGCAAAAATCAGTCCAGTGCACTAGAGAGTAGAAGTAGTATCAATACTAGAAGAAGTAGCACGAGTATGGACTACGCTTGAGTTCAAAGTGAGAGCACGAAAAACAAAATCGCTCAGAATGCCTAACTCGCTCATAATTATCGCTGAAAAACTAAATCGCATCATACTATATGAGAAATCTCTACTAAATACTATTTAGCACGCTAGTAACAATGTCTGTTTTGGACTTACAAGTACTCATTTTGAATTACTTTACATTATCTTAGTAACAGGCCTAAATTTTACGTTGCGGGCTGCACGTAGTTAGCGGGCCATTGTTTCAGTTTAGTTATTAAGAATATAAAAGTTCAAGTTTGAAGTAATAAATACATTTTCTAGTAATAACAACTTTGCAAATGTAGAGTGCTAGTAATCGAGTACTAAAGTACATGTGATTAACACACTGTTCTGAATTAATATTATTATTATAATGTTATAGTAGTAAGGCCAGATAAAAAAAAAAAAAAATAAGTGAATCGGTTAACTAAATTATCTTCTCTTTGATCAGTTATTATGAACCGTCAGCTCTGAGAGAAATAAATGCATCATCAAGAGTTCTTGGGATGTTCACATCATAAGATAGGGAAACAAAAGGCTCGGCAGAGAGGACGTTTTATCTTAACTCTTCCGGTAGTTGGTCGTCACTCAAATAGTCGAATCCAAACCCGGAACAGAAAGGCAGACTGTAAGACGGGTTTGCCTTTTTGGGATATATTCTGGATTCACGGTGAGGTCTTCTGAGGGCAGAGCCTTGGACGGGTAAAATTGGCTGTCGAATAATATGTTTATAGTATTAGTATGATATAGATAAACGTTAAGTTAGAATGTTCATATCATGATTATTGCAGGAATTTCATTGTGTGTATTTGAACTATATTTGGGGCACCTCCTGTTGTTTTTGTGTTGTTTTAGTTTTACCTCTGGTTTGAGGTTTGTTTAGGCTAAACAAACCTCACATCACTTGACATCATCATCATTAAACTTTAGCCGCTAAACTTTAGCGGCTAAAGTTTAATGATGATGATGTCAAGTGATGTGAAGTTTATTTTAACTTTTCTTTTTTCCGAATGAAATCCTTAAGTGAAATCACCGCAGGAAATGATTTAGTGATATGAATTACCATCAGGAGTGACACACTCTTCTTCTTGACCGTGTCGTGTGTGTTGGGTTTGTCCAGATGACTGTCACTCTCACGACTGTGTCTGTCCTCTTTTCCTCTCGCTTTCTTACAGTACACTTACAATTCTTCAGAAATACTTACAGGCACAGCTGTTCCTCCATCATGATCATGTCAGAGCACAAGGCACACAGTCTTTGTACAAAAACATATAGTATAGTATATTTATATACTTAGCAACTGAAACTGATATGACAGGCATAAGAAAGTAGTTAGTTAGTTAGTTAGTCATGGTTCCAACTTCACAGCAACGGGTCGTCCCCATTATGCTCCGTTCCTGTGCCAGTGAATATCACATAAAACGCTCCCCACTGCCCAATGTGAAAAGTGGAAAAGACAGGAGTCTCGACAAACAAGAAATAAGAAAGTAGAAAGCATACATACAGCATACATCAATAATGATACATAGTTTGTAATCAATAGAAGATAAATTAAATATTTATTAATTATGTATATTAAATAAATATTAATGTTAATAATATTATTATTAATAGAATGGACAAAGAGAATGTAATTGAAAGATGAACTCTTTTGCTAGTCTGTCAGCCTCTTCATTTCCAGGTATACTGCAATGTGCCTATAATGAGGCAAAGAGGTTTATAAAAAACACTCATCTCATCTCATCATGTTCCTCTTGTACCTTGCGGTGTCGAGGTGAAGTATAAACTTCGTGAGAGTGCCCGATTATGGGCTTCATATATCGATATTCCCATGGATTCTGCTATTCCCTCCGTCCAACGTTAACGTGGTCGGCCTCTTCCTCTGTTTCCATCTGGTCTGTACATCATTGCTTGCTGTGGTATGCTGTTGACTGGTAACCTACTTGCATGGCCAAACCATTTGACTTGCTGTTTTCTGATAAAATCTAGTGCTGCTTTAACCCCCACTTTAGTCCTGATTTCTTCATTTCTGATCTTATCTCTTCTTGATACGTTGAGTATTCTTCTCAGGAACCTCATTTCTGTTGTTGTGATTTTTCTTTTCTCTTTTTCTGTACTTCTTAGTTTTTCTACGAGCAGTATGAAGATCCCCTGCTGGCTTGCTAGGCCAGTCGCAGGTTTAGGATACAAATCTGACCACAGGGAGTCCATTCCCTATGGCGAGCCATAGCCCTGTTAGCCCATGACCTAGCGGTCATGGTTGCCCGGCCTGCACACTGATAGAACCAAATCGGAATCAGAGCATACAGGCCACCAGAAGGATGATGCATATTACAAACTCGACCGAAGAGAACAAATAGCAATCTTCAGACTCTGCACAGGACATAACAGGCTGAAATACCACTTGTCCAATAAACTAAAGATAGGAGATACCGATGAATGTAATTGTGGAACTGGTAAAATGACAGCTAAACATTTGCTGCAGGAGTGCCCAATATATGCAGAACAGAGAAAGACATTTTGGCCCACACCTGCTTCATTTGAGGACAAGTTCTATGGAGATATCAACAAGCTCAAGTTGACTGCAGCTTACTTTAACTACATTCAGGTTGACATCTAAAGGTGCATGAAGAAGTATTTAGACTGCCACACTTCATATCACAGGTATGTTGGTTACAAAAGCATCCCAGAAGCATGAAATGGATTATTGCTTGGATAGCAATCCATTACGTGGAAAGTCCAAATCGAAAGCTCACTGTGTGGGCTTCATAAAAGGTGGAAAAAGTGTCCTAGTGGCACAAAATGGAATATTGCTCGGATAGCAAATCCATTTCGTGGAAAGTTCGAATCGAAAGCTCACTGTGTTGATGTCATCTGCAGACTGCATTCTTCTGGTTTCCGGAGGAACAGCCTATGGTGAACGGAAGGCCCAATATACGGAAGTGAGGCTAAGCAGCCATGTGAGCCCAGTACCAGAGCGCTGGTTTTCGACTCTGCAATTATGGAAGCCTCCTTGGATGGCGGGGAATGCCCATGGTCTGCCCCTGCCTTCCCTTGAGGGCTGACCAGGATGTTTTTAGCTGTTTTAAATGGGCCAGCTGGAATGGGGGATAACACCACAACAGTAAGAGTCAAACATCCTAAGAAACCCCCTGGAAGGTTAACCCGGTCAACAAATGCCCACAGAAGTCGGATGTGTCGGCCTAAAAGCGCAAGAACGCAGCTCTGCTGTAAACATGCACAACGCAATCTATAACAGTGTGTAATATAAGACGAAGGCCGGTCGTTTGTTTGTTGATAAAACGTTTATTGGCTTAATATAACCAAGCTTCGATGTACACCTCCATTCGCTACTCAAGCTGGGTTCTAACTGCCCATACCAACCCAATACGTCACGATTGAGCATCTCCCCCCCCTTTCAGTCTCAATGCTCAATCGTGCTGTATCGGAGTTTTCCAATAGACCCCAATTATACCTACACTGTTACACCTCCCCATATTACTTAAAGAATTTTCCTTTTAAAGGAAAAATCTTTACTTCTAATCCCCATACTCTATTCCCTACTTGTCTTTTAACCTTCGCCCATACATCTTTTACTCTTCTCCCAGTGCTATGATCTGTCTATAACCTCCCCATATACTTCTTCTTTCCTTTTTTATTTCCCCAACATTTCATAGTTATCTACTACGTAATTCTTCATTTCTGGTTCTTTCTGGTTATCTGTATCAAATATACATATCATAAGAACAGCTCATAAATTCTGTGTCAAAAATTATGATCTTATACAATTCCTCATTCTCATAAATTCTGTGTCAAAAATTATGATCTTATACGATTCCTCATTCTTTCAAACCCCAGGACGTACAAAAACAATGTAGTTAGAAAAAGTAAAGAAGTGGTGCGCACCAAATAAAGAACATGAAGAATGAATACACGACATGACCACATGGACATATTGTAAATGTACATTTAAGACATTCACCCTTTTACCTCCCTTGCCAATAAAAAAATTTTTTGTAAAATAATTTTTTAAAACACCTTTAAGAAATATATTATTGTTTGTTATAAAACAATTTGGCATAAGTTTTCATGAACCTTTTATATTTCACATTGACATTGCCAACCACAATTCCGTTCCTCTTCCGTTATCTCACCTTTTACCATGAGCCCATGTTCATATTTTATGAACAACTTAAATATAATTAAAGCTGGTATTTCACAGCACCTATATCTTTCCCCCGTACAACCCATCCTGTTATTTTATAAATAAAGTGACGTGTGTGCAGACCCTGGATACGTCTATCCATTCGTGCATACACGTTCACCAACTATGGTTTCCCACTAGTTAATGAATGCATAGTTTCCCCTTACCTTGGACAAATTTGTTTTTATCAACTCTTTTCTTAACGAAAAACCTTTAGCAAAACCTCCTTCATTTGAAACTTAAATTTACTTAACTAACTTTACAAGCATTTAACTCAATATACCAAATCATTCATGTAATCAAAATAAAATGAACACAACCTCCAAATTAATCTAGAAGAAAAAAAAACACATTTTAAAATGACATAACATGCATGTTATCAAATCAGAATAAAATATCCTATTCTACCTATCACTATTGGACACTTTTACGGACCAATAGTTCTTGTCAACTCAAATGCTATGAACACAATCACCCTACTCTAAACCAATTACTCAAACAACAACAATCATATTTCAAGACCAAATCAAGAAAACAAAATGAGGTATTACAACTTAGGCTCAATAAAACAACCAAACAACATCCCTCATTTTCTAGTAGTAACTCAAGCATAAAAACATTTCTTATATGACTCATAACTCATAAAACTTAGATTTCATAAACACCGTTTTCAACACAATTTTAACTCTCTTAAAATTACCACCAGCATTAGGCTCTCATAAATGACGCATATCCAGTATTTATATGACCGAGAAGACTAAACCTCCTATCTATATATCTGTTATTTACAGATCAATTATGAACATATCTGTTCTATCTAGATAAACAAATCAGTAATCCAGAATTATCTATTTATTATCTCTTAACAGCACATAGTATCCTGAATAAGCTCTTAAGTAAGCACTGTAACCTATATCCAACATTAACTCAATGTAGCCATCCTCTACTTATCAACGTACTTGTGATCTATCCTGTCTATTATTATTATAACTTGTTAACCCCTATCTTTAAACACGGCACTTCTAACCTCAATAAAAAAAATACATTCACCCACTGTACTAATATCTCAAAACCACTTTTTCCACCGTTTCGTATACTTCTTCTTGTTATCTACAGTACTTTCGATTTATCTACCTCTTACGTTTCCATTTCCTCAACAACTCTAAGTTTCTCTGAATAAGTGCTAACTCTATATCAACATCTTCTTCTTCGTACAACCTACTAGCCTCTTCCATACTACTACTTGACTCTGACTTTTCATCCATTTCTTCTTCTTCGTCTGTATGTCTCTCTTTAGCTGCCGCTAATTTCTTCCGTTCAACATCCCACCTAATTTGTCGATCACTCTTTCTTAAGGATCTTTCTAGTATAGGTATATCGTCTCCGCTTGTTGAATCATCTCTAATTCTCCTCTGTCTTTTCACTTCTCTATCTCTTTGTCTATCCATTCTCCTTTTCGTTGCCTGTCTAGTGTTCCTAAACGGAGCACTTATTTCCTCTTCCATACTATCATAATGAGTCTCATTCAACTTTTCTTCTTCTATTGTTTTCAGTATCGTCTGTTCTTGAGTATCATCAAAGCCTGGAGTTGCCAATAAGCGATTTTGTGCTGGATCTCTTCTAACGCCTGGGGTTACTGTAGCACCTCTAACGAGTTGTTCATCTAAAAACCTTGTGTCTGAATAATAATTATTATTATTATTATATTCTATCTCTTCTTCATCTCTCCTTAAGTGTTCCACGTGTGCCCTTGCTACATGTCCAAGTCACGGGACTGGTTCTTAATACTATATGACAGTGGGCCGATATAACTCTCATCGAACCTGAATTATTCCAAGCTCAGTTACAAAATATTCAAGCCTGCACGTATTAGTTATTTCCATATAACCATGGTCTTACTGATTTCATGAGACCTCTAGCTTTTTTCAGCGACTCTTCAGCTGTTTGCTGTTTTTGTGTTCCACAAACATCTTTCTTTTTGGAATTATCTTCCTCTCTCTCTCTTGGTATTCGTCTCTTGACCTTCCCTACTTTCCTGTCATATAAACTGGTATCTAGTTCCAAAGAGTCACTAACTAAACATTTGCCTGCTTGTCCACCAGCAACCATACCGCCCGAGGAAACATCTCGTTTCGAGTCAGGATCGTTCCTAATCATTCTTTTTAAATCTCTGTCTGGTGTACATTCTATATCAGAATCTGTGAGGTCCGAAAATTCCGATTCATAAGATTCTTCGGTTCCACATCCATGATTATACCTGAGCAAAGTTTTTCCATTTCTCTTCCCTACTGTATCAACTTGTGTCTGTGTGTTCCGTTCTATTACTTCAATCATCTGCGTCTGTGTCTCTCTTTCCTGTCGATCATCAGCTAAGGTTCTATTAGTCTGATGCTGATTTTCTCCTTTGTTTGACTTTGCGAGTGCATATTTCAATCTTCTGATTTCAAACCATTGATTTTGTAATGTTTTCTGCTCTTCACTATTAGATGGCCAATTCCAGTTCCATCTTTTCTTATAAAAATTCTGTCTCTGCCAACTATTTTCTTCTGGCTTTCCATGTTGTCCCTCTTCATACCTTCGTGTTCTCGTCACGTCGTTTACATTCCATCTGTGACAGTTTCTGTCGTTCTTATAAAGTGGTTGTTTTCTAAAGCAGGTTGAGCTTTGACGTGGCCTTGGCGTAATGGTATCATACTGGCCATTCGATTGGACACCTCTACCACGTTGTCTTCTATCATTTTTTTCCAGTGTCATAATTTCTGCGCTAGTTTGATTAACTCCACGTCTTCTTTGCATTTCTCGAAAATTTCTATTTGTTCTACTATGCACACCTCTATTCTGTGTATTAAACTGAGCACCTCTGTTACTACAAAATCCAAAAACGTGTCCCCTTTGACCACAGCTCCGACAAACCATATTTGTTTTATTTGTATTACTTACCGTTTCTCTTACAGACTTTCTCCTTTTTTCTAGTGAATATATTTGGGCTGTATTTCTTCTGGATGAATGGATCAATTCATTCATTCTCAGGTTCTCTTTTCTTCCGCGTCCGCGTTTGTTAACAATTCTTTCCTGCGTTCTCGTACCTGTAAAATTCCTACGTCTATCTTCAACATTCCTACTCAGCTTGTTAATGTCATGTCTACCCTGTGTATTCGACTGGACACGCCTGTTATTACAAAACCGACAAACATGTCCCCGTTGACCACAATTCCAACAGACAATATTTGTACCATTTGTGTTACCTACTGTTTCTCTTGTAGGGTATCTCATATTTCTTCTTTCCTCATTATCATACCTATTTCTACCTTGTAACGTCTGTATACCTCCTCTCCTATTCCATCCGAATCTTGTTTGTCCTATTTCCATAGGTTCCTCAACTCTGTCATCTCGATTACTTCCCACTTCTCGTCCTGTTCTTAATCTAAACCTACGTCTCAAATTTTCTTCTTGTACCGCGATATCCACTGCTTGTGATAACCTCTCAGGGTTTTCCCTCATTAATTTAAGTTTCAAACCATCAGACTTTATGCCATCCACAAAGATCCCTACCAACATCCTTTCCACCTCCTCCCCTCGCACATTCTGTCCTAAGAATGCCTCTTCAGCCAGGTTAATCAACCTATCGCTAAACAACTGCACCGTTTCTCCGTTATTTTGTTTAGCCTGCCTCAACACCGAAAATGCATGTTGCGGATCCGTAATTTCTGCATATTTTCTTGCTAGGTCCTCTTTGAATTGTTCCCATGTCTCATCTACCCCAGCCTCTAATTTTCTTCTTATATGATGTGAGACCGGTTCTGTTGCCGTCTGATACGCTAGTCTCATTTTCTCTTCATCTGTTGCCGAGATCAAATAGGCATATTTTTCTATAGAGGTGACCCACTTCTTATAGTCCTTAGCCTGTCCACTAAATTTCACAATTTCTGTTGCCATCCCCTGTTGTTTGACCACCATATTAAGTCGGCCTACTGCTGTTCCTACGCCTGTCAGAACTTGTGCTAAGGTGTCCTGTTCCGCCATGCTGAAAAAAAATAGCAAAACCAAGCAAGCAACCAATCACACAATTATAATTTCCCAAATCCCAACCAGCACAATTCAGTTGGTTATAATATTGTAAGATGTTACATTAATCAGAAGAAGCACCAACGATGTCCTGTCTGAGCATAGGAATAATGAACCCTGTCCTCGAAAAAAAACTCAAACTGGTGGCAATCAGAAGAAGGTTCCTTGTAGATAATGTTCTGTACTCCACTCTAATAAATGAATTCGGAACCTCACGGGATTCTATTTCTAAATTACTCTGTTACCTTCAGTTCAGTTCAAGCAACCAGATCCCGCATTAGGTGAAACTCAGTCTCAGAGTTCAGGTGGTGGAGTTCAGATACCATTTCTCCTCCCTCAGGTACTCTCGTCCTTCTCATGGGCTGCCAGAAAATTCTTCAACCCCTGGTTGGGTCACATCTCATGGGCTGCCGGAAAATCTTCAACCCCTGGTTGGGTCCCTTCCTTGATTCTCAGGTGGGTACTTCAACGTCGTTTGGAATGGGTCATAGGATTAACGTGGCCCAAGGATGGATCAGGTGTTTGGGTCGTAGGATTAACGTGGCCCAAGGATGGATCAGGATCAGCCAAGGCCCAACGATAATGGCGTGTCTTAAGAACTTATGGCCCGATCAACGATCATGCTGTCCTGACAACTCCTGATTAGCTCTTTAACTTTGAGGAACTTAAATTGCTGGTTTGCCCAAACTTTCAGGACAGGATCACTCCTGGTCAACCAAAATGATGTAAGGCAGCGGCTTTGATGGCTCTTGCTAACAGTCAACCTGCAGAAGGGCGGCCATACAAACTTTCTTCACCGTGACCTCTGCAAAACGGCTGGTACAACAAACTTCTTATCTGAAGTCTTAAAAAAGACTTACAAAGGACCACTCCTGGTCGAGCTTTTGGCCTTTGTATTCAGATATTATTACTATCTCGTCTTATAACTTGCTGGCCATCTTTTGGTGCGGCTGTTACCAGGTTCAATAGTTGTTTTTTCACGTGCCGCTTGAATCTTTCCGCGACGACGTTATTCAACTCCGACTTTGCATAGTTTTATCTTTCTCATTCTCAGGTTCGCATCCTGGTCACGGCACCATTTCGCCTCTTATAACAGTGTGTAATATAAGACGAAGGCCGGTCGTTTGTTTGTTGATAAAACGTTTATTGGCTTAATATAACCAAGCTTCGATGTACACCTCCATTCGCTACTCAAGCTGGGTTCTAACTGCCCATACCAACCCAATACGTCACGATTGAGCATCTCCCCCCCCTTTCAGTCTCAATGCTCAATCGTGCTGTATCGGAGTTTTCCAATAGACCCCAATTATACCTACACTGTTACAAATCACGTCCAGAAAAAAAAACTCCGGATGAATGCCGAAGAAGAAGAAAGATGAACTGAGTATGTGATGACTGCACAGATCAGTAATAAACAGTTAAACACCTACCACTGTGAAGGACCATCAATATTAAAAGCTCAGGTTGAAATGATTTTCAAAACTTGAAGCAAAGGTAATCCCCAGGGACAGATAAGACAACCGTTGAAGAATTTTAAAAAAAAAGAATTGTTGAATGAGATCTACAACAATAGATATATACCAGATGATCTTTAAAAATATACTTTTGCATAGCTCAGTTAAAGAAATCTGATGCCATAGTTTGTGAAAGCATCACACATTTAGTTTAATGAGTTATGTAATTAACATATGGATTAGAATTATCATGAGAAAAATAAGTAAAATAAAACCATAAATCGAGGATTGTGAATTGGTAGAAGGTAAATGCATAAATAATGCCCTATCAAATATCTTAAGAACATTAACAGAAATGTGTTGTTTGTCCATCAAGAATGATGATGACCATTCATTTCATCCAGTGGGGTTGAAAGTATTGAGCTGTGGGTTCTAAGATGGCTGATAAGGCCTATTTTGGCTCGAAATGTTCTTTGACAATGTGGACAAAGAATGCTTGACGCTTCTGGAGGAGGATTTCCTGTAGTGGTTTTTCTGTCCTGCCTTTTCTTTACAGCTCTTGCAGTCCTGATTGCCTCACACATGACTGCACCCTTGTGTAATAATGCACGCCACAAATTTTGGTCTCTGGCTGCAGTCTCCCAGGTGTCATGATGAATTCCAAAAGCATTCAGAGAGATTTTCATAGTGTCTTTAAAGCGTTTCCTCTGGCCACCTTGGGAGCGTTTACCACAACGCAGTTCGCTGTAAAAAATTCATTTAGGGAGCCTGTGATCTGGCATGCGAGTCAAGTGACCAGCCCAACGAATCTGATTCTTCATCAGTAGAGTGTGGATACTGGGCATGGACGCTCTTTCTAGGACTTCAGTGTCTGGGATCTTGTCTTGCCATTTAATTGACGTTGGATGAAGAATTATTCGCGCGATGACTTGGATTAACAGAAATACAATTAAAATGACTAGATATCAGTATTTGTGCTTTCTTGACTTTACTAAAAATATAATAAGATTACACATTTAATAATAATTAGAATGTTGCAAAATATAAACATCGATGACAAAGATCTAATAATAATAATGCAAAAAATATTTTGACAACAAAAAGCAGCCATAAGAATAGATAAGTGAATGAGAACTTATGACCACATTAAACAAGGTGTTAGACAGGGTTGTGTATTATCTATCATTTGAACTGCTAAATTTATACAGTGAAATAATAATACATAGGATATTCCAGGAATATCGGTTGGTTGGCATCATGTAAACAACCTGTGATGTGCTTATGACATGGTTTTCAGCACTAAATCGGTTAGATATTGATAAATATAGACAAAAGTAAGTTTTAAGTACTATTTAAGTAATGCATGAAAAATGGCTCAGTTTGTTTACTAACTTAGGTCACATTTTCCTTTGAATATTCATTATGAAGCTGGTCTCCCTGATAAAGGGGTTAAGGACGCTGTTCGTAATCCCATATACCCACGTACGAAACACAGCTGCATGAGATTCGGCAGCGGATCGCATCGCGTTGGTTTCTTATGGAAAGTTATGTGTGTCGGTCATTCAGAAAGTAGTGGCAAACTACTGAACCCAAAACTTGCTAAGACATCAACAGCAGCTGAAAAATGCTGGTATTGACTGCAATGTTCTGTAAATAGGATATGAAAAAAAATCATTATGAAAGTATTACAGCTGGATAGAAAGATAGAAATAGACCTCAAAGATATCCGACAGTACCCATTAAAATATGTTTGTTTTTAAGGGATAAAGTTCATCAAAATAAAGAGAATGGGTTGTGATTTTTGCAACTGCTTATCATGCATTTTCATGTGCAAGGTGTATTTAATGTGTTGTGTCCACTCATGTGCTTGAGAATGCGTTCTTCTTTCAAGAATGAAGCCTTCCATTCTTTATAAGTCACTGTTATGTTTAATATATGACCAAAGTACTTTAGTTTCCAAGACATTATGATCTTTATGATTCCGTCAGTTTGTTACCCTTTGAAAATAAAGTTTGTTCGTTTGTCCGTTTTCCTAGATATTCCAATCTTATGTAGGAGCCAGTTTTCTTTGATATTCAAGTTTTGTAGAACTCCAGTACTTTTTCTCTTCTTGTTCCACAGCATTCTAAGAACTTTTCTGTAATATTTAAGTTCATAAACCTACATTTTCTTCTTCATTGCAAATTGATTCATGACTCACACCCAAATGTTGCCACAGAAAAGATGCATGTTTAAAAGTTTTTACTTTTGTTTGTCTGCTGGTCTTCTTGACATAAGCTCATGAAACTGTTTAATCTCTGCATTGCTGTGACCAGTCTCTTTCTGACTTCTTTTGAAGTTCACATTGTTGATAATTATATAACCAAGGTATTCAATGTTTGTGGCATTTTAAATGTCTTCCTTGTTGGTTCTAATGTTTAGTTGATATGTAGTTTTGTATGTAGACACTTATTTTCTTTTTAAGCTCAGAAAGAGAGTTTAATCTACAGTTTGTCATTTGACAGATAGGATTAACTGTCCTTATTATTTAGCACTATTTGAGTTGCGTTGAGTCAACAACAGACATCACAGTATTCAGGACATTCTCATACATCCTCATCTGCAAATGATACCTGTAGCAGTCTGATTATGTATCTGTCTGGCCTTTTCTGTGATTTATCACTGTTTGAGAAGAGAATGTATCTGTAACAGTACGTGTAGTTTGGGTTATAATTAGGATCTAGTGGGGAATTAGAGATACAGCACGATTGAGCATTATGAGTGAAAGCGGAGAGAGATGCTCAATCGTGACGTATTGTGGTTGTGAAGGGAAGTCAACATCCGATAGTCCAGCTGAGAAGACACGGCTTGTCATCTTGAGAATAAAGTATAAAGTTTTAGTACAGATCAAGTCTTGTTACTTCATTTGACACTACTACAGAAGTAATAAATGGTGCCGTGGACCGAGAATCTGAGGTTGATCTAGGCCGGCCAACAACAACTATCCACTGGCGGCATGCTGTAAGACAAATTATGAAGATAATGGCCTACCACGCGAAGTACTAAAGAATCCAGACAAAACTGCCAGGACAAGAAGGGTTTCCTGGAGCCGTGGCTGAACATTTGAATCGTATCATTTATAAGGGGCCTAACCTGGCCGTTGCCTGAACCTTGCCACTTTCAAGATTTTATCGGAAGTCAGAACTCGTTCAAGGTCAGCTCATCACTAGCCGTTGGCTGATTGATACTAATCCAGTTTTGGGCCTTAACAGTTTTATGACCCAAACACACCTAATCCTTGGGCCTTGTTATTCCTATGACCCAAACACACCTAATCCTTGGGCCTCGTTATATTCCTATGACCCATTCCATACGACGACGAAGTACCCACTTGAGATCAAGGAAGGGACCCAACCAGGGGGTCGAAGATTGTCTGGCAGCCCATGAGATGTGACCCAACCAGGGGTTGAAAATTTTCTGGCAGCCCACGAGAAGGACGAAATTACCTGAGGGAAGAGAAGTGATATCTGAACTCCACCACCTGAATTCCGAGACTTTCACTTGATGCGGGCTCTGGTTGGTTGAACTGAATCCGTAAGTTGGTAAAAGAAGATGACGGATTAATTAAGGAAATAGACTCGGAGTAAAAGTTGTGTATTTCGAGGTCTCCCGTGAGCTTCCGAATTTATTAATTAGAGTGGAGTACAGGACATTATTGTGGTTTAAGAAACAAATATCTACAAGGAACCTTCTGATTGCCACAAATTTGAGTTTTTTATTGAGGACAGGGTTCATTCTTCCTATGCTCAGACAGGATATTGTTGATGCTTCCTCTGATTAATGTAATATCTTACAATATTATAACCAACTGAATTGTGCTGTTTGGGATTTGGGAAATTGTAATTGTGTGATTGGTTGCTTGCTTTGTTTCAGTATTTTTCAGCATGGCGGAACCGGATAACTTGGCCCAGGTTTTGACAGGCGTGGGTACAGCAGTAGGCCGACTTAATATGGTGATTAAACAACAAGGCATGGCAACAGAAATTGTAAAGTTTAATGGACAGGCCAGAGACTATAAGAAATGGGTCACCTCTATAGAAAAATATGCCTATTTGATCTCAGCAACAGATGAAGAAAAAATGAGACTGGCTTATCAGACGGCAACGGAACCGGTCTCGGATCATATAAGAAGAAAGCTAGAAGCTAGAGTAGATGAGACATGGGAACAATTCAAGGAAGACCTAGCAAGGAAATATGCAGAAATAACGGATCCACAACATGCATTTTCGGTGTTGAGGCAGGCTAAACAAAATAACGGAGAGACGGTACAATTGTTTAGCGATAGATTAATTAATCTGGCTGAAGAGGCATTCTTAGGACAGAATGTACGAGGAGAGGAGGTGGAAAGGATGTTGGTAGGGATCTTTGTGGATGGCATAAAGTCTGATGGTTTGAAACTTAAATTAATGAGGGAAAACCCTGAGAGGTTATCACAAGCGGTGGATATCGCGGTACAAGAAGAAAATTTGAGACGTAGGTTTAGATTAAGAACAGGACGAGAAGTGGGAAGTAATCGAGATGACAGAGTTGAGGAACCTATGGAAATAGGACAAACAAGATTCGGATGGAATAGGAGAGGAGGTATACAGACGTTACAAGGTAGAAATAGGTATGATAATGAGGAAAGAAGAAATATGAGATACCCTACAAGAGAAACAGTAGGTAACACAAATAAAACAAATATGGTTTGTCGGAGCTGTGGTCAAAGGGGACACGTTTTTGGATTTTGTAGTAACAGAGGTGCTCAGTTTAATACACAGAATAGAAGTGTGCATAGTAGAACAAATAGAAATTTTCGAGAAATGCAAAGAAGACGTGGAGTTAATCAAACTAGCGCAGAAATTATGACACTGAAAAAAAATGATAGAAGACAACGTGGTAGAGGTGTCCAATCGAATGGCCAGTATGATACCATTACGCCAAGGCCACGTCAAAGCTCAACCTGCTTTAGAAAACAACCACTTTATAAGAACGACAGAAACTGTCACAGATGGAATGTAAACGACGTGACGAGAACACGAAGGTATGAAGAGGGACAACATGGCAAGCCAGAAGAAAATAGTTGGCAGAGACAGAATTTTTATAAGAAAAGATGGAACTGGAATTGGCCATCTAATAGTGAAGAGCAGAAAACATTACGAAATCAATGGTTTGAAATCAGAAGATTGAAATATGCACTCGCAAAGTCAAACAAAGGAGAAAATCAGCATCAGACTAATAGAACCTTAGCTGATGATCGACAGGAAAGAGAGACACAGACGCAGATGATTGAAGTAATAGAACGGAACACACAGACACAAGTTGATACAGTAGGGAAGAGAAACACTGTTGCATTAAAGAGAGACACAGGTACAGAAGTTAGACAACCCAAGACAGAAGACAGCAGAAAGAAAATTAGAAAGAATGTTAGGGCTAGAAATGGAAAAACTTTGCTCAGGTATAATCATGGATGTGGAACCGAAGAATCTTATGAATCGGAATTTTCGGACCTCACAGATTCTGATATAGAATGTACACCAGACAGAGATTTAAAAAGAATGGTTAGGAACGATCCTGACTCGAAACGAGATGTTTCCTCGGGCGGTATGGTTGCTGGTGGACAAGCAGGCAAATGTTTAGTTAGTGACTCTTTGGAACTAGATACCAGTTTATATGACAGGAAAGTAGGGAAGGTCAAGAGACGAATACCAAGAGAGAGAGAGAAAGATAATTCCAAAAAGAAAGATGTTTGTGGAACACAAAAACAGCAAACAGCTGAAGAGTCGCTGAAAAAAGCTAGAGGTCTCATGAAATCAGTAAGACCATGGTTATATGGAAATAACTAATACGTGCAGGCTTGAATATTTTGTAACTGAGCTTGGAATAATTCAGGTTCGATGAGAGTTATATCGGCCCACTGTCATATAGTATTAAGAACCAGTCCCGTGACTTGGACATGTAGCAAGGGCACACGTGGAACACTTAAGGAGAGATGAAGAAGAGATAGAATATAATAATAATAATAATTATTATTCAGACACAAGGTTTTTAGATGAACAACTCGTTAGAGGTGCTACAGTAACCCCAGGCGTTAGAAGAGATCCAGCACAAAATCGCTTATTAGCAACTCCAGGCTTTGATGATACTCAAGAACAGACGATACCGAAAACAATAGAAGAAGAAAAGTTGAATGAGACTCATTATGATAGTATGGAAGAGGAAATAAGTGCTCCGTTTAGGAACACTAGACAGGCAACGAAAAGGAGAATGGATAGACAAAGAGATAGAGAAGTGAAAAGACAGAGGAGAATTAGGGATTATTCAACGAGCGGGGAGGATATGCCGTTACTAGAAAGATCCTTGAGGAATAGTGATCGACAAATTAGATGGGATATTGAACAAAAGAGATTAGCGGCAGCTAAAGAGAGACATACAGACGAAGAAGAAGAAATGGATGAAAAGTCAGAGTCAAGTAGTAGTAGTATGGAGGAAACAAATGGATTGTACGAAGAAGAAGACATTGATGTAGAATTAGCATTGGTTCAAAGAAATTTGGAGTTATTGAAGAAGTGGAGCCGTAGGAAGTAGATAAGTAGAGAATATTGCAGATAGCAATTTATAAGTGTTAAAATTCGAAAATGAAGAAGATGACTCTTGGTATTTTTATAATCAATATGGAGGTAGTTTTGAATGAAGTATATGTATATATTTGGTTATTTCTCTATGGGGTGGAATTGATGGTTGATTTTTTAGTAGCTTGGACAAATTGAAGGGAAATAATTGGCAGGTAGGGCCACAAGTAAATAGGTGAGTGGATGGTGAATACTACATTAGTATAGATAAGAGGACTTGTACTGTAGTTTACAGTGATTAATTAAGAGGATTTTCCGGGTAGTATGATGTGTTTGGAGTTAGGCTAGAAAAAGGAGGAATTGATGTTTGTACTATTTGTTATCATTGATATCGGCAGATATGCTTATAAGATTTGGATATTGGTCTGTAAGTAACAGATACACATATGTAGCATTGAATTGATGGGTTTACTTGGAAGAAAAAAAAAAAAAAAAAAAAAGCTAGTAGTGTTGAATCAATATTTTTTTTTGATAATAACAATTATTATTGACGGAAACTGAAGATAAATTTTGAAACTTTATTCATAAAGTATGTATGGAAAGAGAAGTGTGATTGCTTCTTACTTTTTCCTTTCTTTTTCTTATTTTCCTAAGTGCGCACTAACTCAATCTAACATATCTTTTCTGTGAGAATGTGAAATAGGGGATAAGGGAAATATCTTCGGTTTTGTCAATCATAATTTTAATGAACAATTTAAATTTAAAAGCGGTTCGCTTACAGAGAGTTGTAGGAAGTTTTATAGAGAATTTGGTGGGGAGTTTTTGGTATTATTGATATACTGGGAAGTATGTCTCTGGTTAGCAATTGGCTATGATGAGGTAGGAAAATGAGAATGGAGTTAGGAAATATATAAATGGAATGGCCTGAATAAATAGAGATCTGGTACATTATTAGTATGGTTGTTGGGGCCACTATACGTAATAATTTTAAGAAAGTTTACTTGGAAAATCTTTGTTTATTCACTTGGAGTTTTATTTTCGTGTAACTGGGCAATGATGGTTGTTAATTGATTATTTTATTGAGACTATGTTTCAATGCTATATGTATATGTATTATGTTTTATTTCATGCTTGGTTTGGTTTTATAAAAAGTTAGTTTAAGTAAGTTAGGATCGTTGAGTTTATAGTGCTTTGAGTAAAACACTATTGGACCGTAAAAGTGTCTAATAATGATATAATATTTGCTTTTGGGTTGATAAAATGCATGCCATATTAATTTTGAAAATGTGTTTTAATTGGATAATTGTGACGCCTTGTTTTGATTTAGTTTTGCGTAAACAGTTGGATTGATAGATTAAGGGATGTGGTTAATGAATTGGTTTTAAGTTTGGTTAGAATATTAGTTAACTTTTCAAATACAGGGGGCTTTATAAAAAAAAAAAAAAAAGCCCTTTCGTTCAGAAAGGAAATATAAAATATCGAGTGGGATGGCAGAACATAGGCTGTTGGGAAGGTTAGGTTGCTTGAAAAGCTTCGAATATATAGGTAGAGTATAACTAGATAGAAGTTTAAGGGAAAAACTGTGAATAGCAGCATATAGAAGAAATACATAGGGGGATAAAGGGCAGATCATGGGACATGAAGGGGGCAAGAAATAGGTGCTGTGAAAAACCAGCTTTAATTATATTAAAGGTGTTCATAAAAATTGAACAGGATCTCATGCTAAAAGGTGAGATAACGCAATTTGGACAAGATTGTGGTTGGAAATTTTAAATGTTGAAGATATAAGGCTTGAAACTTACGTAAAAAGTTCTATTTCATATAGGGTTGTATATATAAAGCTTGTAAAACATTATATCAACTTGGTTTATAGAAAACAAAGATCTATTTTTGTGTATGACGTATTTATAAGAAAAAAATTTGATTGTACAAATTTTTTTATTGGCAAAGGAGGTAAATGTGGTTGTGTAGAATATGCGTTTCTTTGTGCTTATCTTGACTATTTATTCCTTTTACTGGGTGCACCCCTTCTTTACTTCTTCTAAATACGTTGTTCTCGTTGTTCGGGTTGTCTTGTATTGAGAAATGCGAGTAATTTCCTAATGCCAGTTGTACAAATACGATTTTACGAGCCATTTTGTTTATAATATGCATATTTTATATAGGAACTTGAGGAGCCAAGGAATATATAGTGGATTGCTATATAGTTTGGGGAAATGAAAGAAGAGTAGAAATGGTAAGTTAAAAAAGGGTTACAGTACATGGTACGAGGTATAGAGGTAAAATGGAAGAAGAAGTGGGTTGATTATATAGCTGGGGAAAGAGTTAAAGAAATAGAATGTTTAATTAAATTGGAGTTGGTTTGGGGAGGAATTAGAAGAACTATGGAAGATTAGAGGAAAAAGAGGGAATAGAGTAAGGGGATTAGGAGTAAAGATTTTTCCTTTATAAGGAAAATTCTTTAATAAACATGGGGAGGTGTAACAGTACGTGTAGTTTGGGTTATAATTAGGATCTAGTGGGGAATTAGAGATACAGCACGATTGAGCATTATGAGTGAAAGCGGAGAGAGATGCTCAATCGTGACGTATTGTGGTTGTGAAGGGCAGTCAACATCCGATAGTCCAGCTGAGAAGACACGGCTTGTCATCTTGAGAATAAAGTATAAAGTTTTAGTACAGATCAAGTCTTGTTACTTCATTTGACACTACTACATATCACCTGCATATCTGTGTTATAAAATTATAATCAGGTAATCAAAGATAATTGTTGGTTGTGTTGTGGTTAGTGTACTCACTCACTAACAGTCTACATCATCATCATGTGCCATGGCAAGTTCTCTAATTTATTTCTTTGTATAAATTTATAACGTGTAAAAATATGTTGACTGTTTACGTCTAATTTCTCCAGTCTGTTTACGGTTTTCATTTGTTTCTTGTTTCTTGATTTTTCAGTCTGTCGATGGTGCTTTTTGCATTTTCCTCAGAAACCACATTTCCACTGCAATTACTGTGTGAATATATGTGTTGTATATATCAGCTTGAAGGTTTTATCTTATTGTTTTATTTCTTATCTTGTGTAAAATCTGCAGAATGCACCTGGCAATGTGCAGTGAAATATGTCAGGCATTAAACATGCAATCTGCAGGTCCTCATGGCCAAATGGATTAGAACGCACGTTCTTAAACATCCGTTGTGCTGATGCCAAGGTAATCGGGTTCAACCCCTACACCGGACAGCTGAACTAAAATGTTGACCTGTCGTCCTTGACTTGGGGACGTTAATTACAAGTACCTCTGAAGATGGAGTGGGTTTGCCTGATGGCGAGGGGCACTTTTAACAGGGAAAGCTAACCCACACGCAAAATTCAGTCCATCACTACTATAAATAGTGTGTATGGACTACACCTGAGTTCAAAGTGAGTGAGCACCACAAAAAAAAAAAACAAAAAAAAAAAACATGCAATCTGTTGTTTGTGTTTTCGTTATTCAAATGTTATTAGTCTTTATAACCAATCTTTGACAATACTGTGTTCATGTTGGATACATCTGTTTGTGATCTTTCCCATGTTGTGCACATTTTCTACTCTTCTGTAACCCTTGTATTCACGGGTGCATATCTGCTTCATAATAGTATAACATCATCAGTTTCTTTTGAACAAGCTACCCCTAACTAATTTTAACGAAACAATGTTTTCTTGTAGTGAATTTGAATAATGAAGACACAAACAATAGATTGCACTATTTATTGCCTGGCATATTTCACTGCTTCTCGTCAGGTACGTACTGTGCAAATCACACAACAAAAAGTAAATTTAAAGGTACAGGATTAATTACTGTTACTTTACTTTATTTTGTGTGATTTCTGCAGTACGTGCCTGACAAGATACAGTGAAATATGCCAGGCGATAAATCATACAATCTATTGTTTGTGTCTTCATTATTCTAATTTGAACAAGGCAGAAGTTTGAGTTAGTGATGAGTCACAATCATGTAAGTCACACCTAACCCCAAATAAGTATATAGGCAAAAACCACACTCTAAGGCAGTGGTTCTCAACATATTTTAGCCTGTGCCCCCCTTCACCATATTTTCAGAACGTCATTCCCCCCCCCCCCCTTGTATTTTCTACCAAAAAATCCCCCCCCTCCCCTACACAGTATATGTAATAATGGAAGCTAAATTTAATAGCACATACTAAAACAAGTCTAGACGTCCACATAAAACGTGATTTGTGGGTCTACTTACTTTATAAAATGAAATTTAGAAGGGTAAGACGTACAGAACCGCAAAGTATGAAGGGAAAAACAATATCAAGTAAACGGTTCTTGTATTAACGCGATCTTGAAATAATCTTAATTCCCCCCTGGAAACCCTAAAATTCCCCCCTGGGGGGGAATTCCCCACCGGTTGAGAACCACTGCTCTAAGGACACACTGCATTGTCAATGATACTTGCAGTCCGAGTAACAAATGTAAAGTGTTTCAGCTTTTTTTAACACTTCCATTTTGTGTTAAATGTCATTCATTAAATGTGTACCTTTCTAATGTAATCCAGGGTACAAAGAATGGGGGAATGGTGATAACCTGAAGTCTCAGAATGTATACATGAAGAATCAGTTCATCACCCAATTGACAACGTATAAATGTGAATAACGGCAGTTTTAACAAGGAATACCCAGTAGCATAATAATTCAAAATGGTAAGCAGGAGTATGTTTTACCCTTTCATTTATGTGAACTGTTCATTTTCAATCAGTGTTTATTTCTTTGTGTTGACATCTCAGTTGAACATTGTCTTTTCTTCCAGTTTACTAGATCTTGAATATTTCAACCAAATGTAAGGTAACGTAATCCTATGCCATGTAGTCCTGAATGTGGTGTGACAAATTAGGCCACCAATTAATTGATGGCACAATGAAAGGAATTGGTAGAGGGGAGGAAGAAAGAAAGGGGGGAGAGCAAGGAGAAGGAAGAGATATCAATTCCTTTCCTGGCTTTAAAAAATGTACAAACATTTGTTAACAAGGTTGTAATTGTGTAGTTACAAACTGCATTTATTGTGTGTGCATGCATGCATGTGCAAAGGCAGGCAGGCAGACAGGTGGAGGGGGGGGGGGGGGGGCTGTGTTTAAAAATCAAATGTGAAAAGCTGATGTCTAATAAAGAGCTGGCGACAGGTGGCAAATATGTCAAGTCATACATTATAATTGCCTCCCCTTTCTGTTCATGTCTGCAGCGGAAGTTTTCTTATGTGCCTGGAGGATACTGGCCATTGTGGAAGGTCCATCGTGATGTGACGATCTTGTCTCTAATTAATAGGTCTTAGAATGGATGGAAATCTTGGTGAGCATCACAGCTTTCAGCCACTTTAAAAAAGTGGTTTATACCTGGGATAGATAATCAAGAAAAGCTTGATAACATTATGGTGATAATTTGCATTAATGAGTTCCTCATCTGTCTTGTCTCTTTCAGCTTAGGCTGCTATTTCCTTAGCCTTGGTTTTTGCCTCTAGTTGTGTAATTTTTTAAGTTTCATTTCATTGGCATGTTCTTCCCATTCTTTTCACTCTGCCTATTGTTTTCCCATTGCATTAGGCTCTGCCTATTGTTTTCCCATTGCATTCTAGTTCTTTACAGACCAGACCTAGCTCTCTACCCAAAATGATGTATTCCAGTAGTGATGTCATAATGGATTGGAGTTATAGTTTAGAAACTTTCAAATAATATCTGTAACATCAGTTATCACTATTACAGAGATTAGCCCATCTCTAGTCTTGTATTGGTCTCTGTACTTGAACCTTCATCATTACAATTGTAATTCAGTGTCTTTTCCATTCAGTTCCTATCTCATCCAGTGTGTAATTAACAAGACATGTATTTGTTTACATTTATATTTTGTCTTTTAAAATTATATTTCACTGCAGCCTTACCACTGGCAGAGTCATAATGTTAAAACAAGTGGTGTGGATGACATGGTTCTACTGCAGAAGATCTCAGAGGCAGGGATTATGGAAAACTTGAAGAAGCGATTCATGGACGATGTTATTTATGTATCCTTTTTGTGTTCGGTCATAATCTGTGACTGAGATATCCCATAGCCGATACTGCCATAATGTTGGTACATTCTAAGGATGTGGCATAGATTTGATTTAAGTTTTTATACATTTGGGTAGTGAACCCCTTCTGTGCCATGCATGAATGCACATGGACGATTTGTGTCAATTCAGCACAGTAATAAATATTAATCAACTATGCGATGAGGAAGAAAAAGGGGGGGGGGGAGTGGGGCTTGTGATGTCTATTCTGACTCCAATAAAGCAGGTATGAATCACAATTTTGGAGCTTTTGATGTTTACAAAATAAGATGCCTGAGAAAATTATAATCTCCCTGGACCTGGGAAAGTGGATCAGATGCCTAACCTTTTCAAATAAGGGTGACAAAATATGAGGGCGCACAAAAATAGAAACCTGTAATTAGAAATTGCAATGGGTAGGCTCACGAAGCCTCTGCCAAGATTAAATTTAAAATTAGAATGAGAAAACTCACCCAAAAACAAAATATTTGTTATTCTGATACACAATATGCATCCTCACTGGTGCTACAGAGTTTGTGCTCCTCCTAATGTAGTCGATGTGCGTAGACTGTAGCATGTATAAGGGTTTCCGCATGCAATGAAGAATGGTCCTTTACAAAATCAAAACCAGTAAGAGATTTAGTCATAGGAACTCCGAAACGTAGCAAACACGGCAGGGGGCTTCAGATCTTCAGAAGAAACCCCCTTCCCCAAGTATTTCGGACCCTTTAATTTCTTAATACTTTCTGAAGGCGGTCCCGTCCGGGTCATGACACCGGGCGTCTGTCCCCTGCCGTGGAGACGTTCTTTCGGTCATGTTCGTTATCCCTGATTTAAGTTTGTCCCTTGGCTGTTACCTTGTCCATTCTGAAGCCCTCCCTCCCTCGGTGGGGAGAGACCGTGCAGTCTGTGCCTGCCCCTTGACACGTGTGGTCATGGGATGCTTGCTTCATCCCCCACCACGGCTTCCGTTGCCTCCACTTATCTCTGTTGCTGTGTGCCTTTCTTGCGCCCCGTTCATGGCGTCACACCATTTTAGGAAGCCGGATTCTTCCTTACTACTCGTACCCACCTCTTGGTCTGTCTACAACTGACTAGACCACGTAGTATGCATATCTTGTAACAATGTGAGGTGGTGGTTATTATGGCAGCTTTGTTAATTGCACTCGCGCTGGGTGCGACATACAGTCGATTACCACTGTATTGTGGAAGTAGCACGAGTATGGACTACGCCTGAGTTCAAAGTAAGTCGTGCTCCTCAATATTCGATTCGTACGGGACAGTCAGCTCAATCAGCGTTAGCTGCTTGGCTGACGAAGAGCTAAGCACAATGTCAGGTCACAAGCCAAACCTTCGGATTACCTCAGGGTAATTGCCACGGTCCTTTAGGTCTACGGTCAGTTGCCAGTTCCTCGCACCGTTGAAGACGGTAGCAAGCGGCAAGTCGTCAGCTTTCCCATTATTGCGCCCTGCTCGGACGAAGGAAATTTCCATTGGCCTCGGTCCGTTCCCCTCTTTGTTAGCCTTCATCCTTGCCACATCCACTATGGCGGCCAACTCGGTCAGGACTTTGTTGTGCCGCCAAGTGAACCGCCCTTGGGTCAGGGCGACCTTACACCCAGACAGCACATGTTCCGCTGTCTGGACAATCTGGGCTTTCTTATGGAGGGGACAGAATGGGTCGGTGGTTAACCCCCACGTCGCCAAGTTGGCACCTGATGGCAGGACATCGCAGAGGGATCGGATGAGGAAACTCAAACGCAGTGGCGCCATGCGCCATATTTCGTTCCACGTAATGGATCTCTGTACCACCGCCTCCCATGACATCCATTTGCTGCGCCTGTTGGGCAGTCTTGCGGACTCTTCCGTCATCTTCCCCTTTTCTAATCTCCTTGATCACCAGGTCCCTGTGTTCCTTGGCATTCGCCCTGGACCACATCGGATCATTCACTTGGAATCCGAAACCTTGCTTGTCAAGCTGGGTGTGGCCCATTACCTCCTTCAGCTGGGCTTGTTTGACTGCGCTGACGACTTTCCACTTCCTTCCCGTCTTCAAGGCGGGAACCGTTATGTCTGGAGACTCATCGACAGGAGACAGCATCATCACGAGTCTGGCTTTTCCGGCTTTAAACTCTTCCATGAGGGACAGGAACGGGTGGACGAGCTTGCAATACAACGCGACAGTCGTGAGGCATGTGGGTACTCCAAGCCACTTTCTCATGTATCTGCTTGTATTGCCCTCCATTTCGCTTACTGCGGTCACGCCGATATCATATATTAGTAGTGGCCACAGGAGTTTCGGAATAAGCATAAACTGGAGCACCCAGATTTTGAACTTGCCTATCAGCCTGGTTTTATCGATGGTATTAAGGCTGTTCGTCAGCGTTGCTTTTATCTCCGCCACCGCATTCCTGTCCGTCAGGGATGAGTCATACACACGCCCAAGACTCTTCACAGGTTCCTCCATCACCGTGGGAATCGCTTGTCCAGACACGGTGAACCTCCTTTCCTCCTCCTTACCCTTCACAATCGACAGGCTTCTCGATTCTTTGGCTTGAAGCTCATCCTGCACCAGTGAATCAGGTTATCCAGCCTGAGGAGAGCGCTGCGAGCATCGCTTACCTTCGGTGTCAGGATAGTCGTATCGTCCATGAAGGCCTTCATCGGTGGCGTGTTGACCCCTTCACTGAGCTTCATACCGTGTGCATAGCCGGATGCCGCATCCAGCATGACCTGCATGGCCATGACAAACAATATCGGCGAAATCGTACATCCCATGGCAATACCCACTTCCAGGTCGATCCATGTGGTTGTGAACGTTTTGGTCGAGAACCGAAGAGAGAAGCCCGAGAAGTACTGCACCAGTATTTCTATTATGTTCTCGGGCACGTGATAAGCCTTGAGTGCATGCCACAACAACTGGTGTGGCACTGACCCATAGGCGTTTGCGAGGTCCAACCATATCACGTGGAGTTCCTCCTTCGTCTTCCCTCTCTGGATAGCATCCCAGATCATAGTACTGTGCTCGAGACAACCGGGGACTCCGGGTAGCCCCCTTTTTGAACCGCTGTCTCGATGTACTTGTTCCCCGTCAAGTACTTCGTGATCCAACTAGCCATGATCGAGAAGAATATCTTACCCTCAACGTTCAGAAGAGAGATCGGTCTGAATTGGGTAATGCCAGCATTTGCTCTTTAGGAATGTAGATTCAGCTGGCCGTCTTCCATTCCATGCTGACATGCTTCTGCTTCCACGCGGATCTCAGTATCCGGTGTAGTTTCATAAGTACGTCCGAGCATCTTTTATAGACTGTATAAGGCACACCGTTGGGCTCCGGTGCTGACTTGCTTTTTGCCTTCTTCACTACTGCAACCACCTCGCTCCACATCGGAGGCCTGGCATTGAACTCCACAATTGGTTCTGCCAGGCTCGCGAGCCCCTTGATTTCTCCGAGTGGGACGTTCCGTTGGGCATCGGAGTATGTCGTCACAAGGTGGTTCTCCAACTCCTCTTTGCTGACGTCGAGGACGCCTGATCGCGGGTGCTCGAACAAGCCTTGTGCAAACTCGTATGATTCCTGGAAGAACCTCTCACATTCCTTCCGGGTTTTCTGCCTGTTTCTGCAAAACCTTTCCCCTCGGGAGAGGGCGTTGTGCCTGGCTTTCAGATGTTGCCACACCTGGTGCAAGCCCTCCTTCTCATGCTCGGGTGCTGCTTTCCATCGTTTCCGAGCAGAATTCTTTTCTTTCCTCACCTCCTCAAGCAGCCTCTGCCGCCGCGTCTTCTGCCGCAGAGCTGCTTCCCTCCTCTCCCTGCTACCAAAATGACTCAGCGAGTGGAGGTACACAATTTCACCGAACTTTACTAGTTTCTCCTTAAGGTATATGTGTTTTAGTTCTTCGTCTAAAACACGGGACAACGTTGCATCTAGTGACGCCCACTCTTCCTTCCTATTGGCACTTGGGAACTTGATCTTCACCCTTTCGGAAGGGTGCGCGGGTACGTCACAAGTGGCACCGTCACAAGTGACATCGTCACGTGTGACATTAACTTGAGGATCATTATCAGCTCTGTGGGGCTGATATCCCTGACTGATATCCTCTCGCATCTCATCATCCCTTCCAGGGCTTTTATCCCTTTCAGGGCTGCGCTGTCACACCTCATGTGACGCACTTCTTTTTTCCAGCGTGAATTCTCATTCTCTTGAAGGACTGGAAGTTCCTACCACAAATACATGGCCAGACCGGTCGTTGTCCTGAGCTCATGATTTAACTTTTTCAGATTTAAATCTTAATGTCATCTCTTCAAAAGCATGCCAGTTAAATGTAATTGTATCAAGCCTAACATTTTATTGAACCAAAGTGGCAGATGTTTATCAGTAAGCTATTAGTGCTTTCCTGGTTTTGACAGGAATATTTCTACTACTTTTTCACTGTTATTAATCAGGAAGGTAGGATGTCATCAGATAACATAAAAGCTGTATATACTATTTCTAATTTTGACTAGTAAACCTCCACTGCCGGCTTCGTGGCTTAGAGGTTATGACTTTTCTCCGTAATCTCGTATACTCTCGAAGGTAACGTGATGACAGTGAGAATCAGCAGTGGTTCAAATCGCATTGGTAACTTACGGGGTATGTGAGCCGGACGCTCAGAAAGCAGTGGCAAACTACTGAGCCTAATCGTGCCAAGAAATCAACATACAGCTGTAAGATGCTGGTGTTGACAGCGATGTCCTGTAAAGGATATGCAAAAAAAAAAACAACCTCCACTCATTACTAGTTTAGTTAATACTATATTGATTACTTATTGGCTTAATCAGGAAGATGTTTGTTACTTATTACCAGTCAATAACATATTGGTTACTTACTAGTTCAATCAGTAACATGTCTTACTAACTTAATCAGTAATATGTTGATTACTTACTTGATCAGTCAATAACATGTTGGTTATTTACTAGCTCAATCAGTAATATGTTAGTTCCTTACAAGCTTAATCAGTAACATGTTGGTTACTTACTAGCTCATTCAGTAAAATGTTATGAAGTAACATACACTATTTGTATTTGACATTTTGCTTCCATGTGATAATTCTTCCTGTTATGAGATATATGCCAGTGTGACCCTTAACTCTCAGAGACTTACATTGGCCCTGTTCTGGTGTCTGTGAACCCTTTCAAGCAACTGGCGATTTATGGGGACCGTGAGATAGAGCAGTATCAGGGAGCTGTAAGTTCAACATTAAAATTATGTGTTGTTGATTTTTGTTTAATTGAATGTCTTTTATTTAGCAAGCAAAAAATGATGCAGGGATGCTGATGTTATCAGACTCGGGTGCCATACTAACCAGGACCATCCTGGAAATAGATACTCCACTTAAAATATTAATTGATAATAATTGTATATCATAGGAATGTTTTAAATTGAATGTATTTACTGCAGTAACATGCAAATGATCTGCAGTAATACTAAAAGTAGATACATTTTAATTGAAGGGTTACTTCATCACTATATTATCTTTAATTGGAAAGCTTGTTTTCTTAATGAATTTTAGCTTGAAATCATTAAAAAACAAAGATGCACCTGCTAACGCTGAAATATCTGTAGATAACCTTTGGACACAGTCTGCCATACAAATTCCACATTGATAACACTATAAAATGAGGCAACTGGGAATTGACAGCACTGAGAACTATGGCAGTTGCTTACTTGGGACAGAGGTTGCTGCTCCTCGTATACCATCATCTGGACTTGTCTATTATTGTGTATGGGTTAGGTGTACCCTTGCTATTGGCAGCACAGTGCAAAAGATTGCAGAGTATCTGAAATAAGATATGAATAGTGCTGGGCTGCATTTGAGGTACGTGCTTAGCCTTTTCTTAAGTCCAGGCTCAAGCTTATTTAAGGGTCACAAGTGACACTAGATAGCCCATACATAGCAACATAACAGACAGAAAGGAAAAAAAGTCTCAAGGAATGTCATAAATGGCGATGGCAGAGGAGACAGTTACACAAATGATAAGCAGTCACGCAAATGATAAGGGTTGAAGATGTGTGATGGGGAGAAACGAATTCACACATACAAGGAGAGAAAATGCCATGAAGTCCTTATAACCCTTGGCAGAGAATGTAGGGAGTGGTACAGTGGGAGAGCAGAGTTGGAGTTAAGGCAGCTGATAGAGGATATCATGGAAAAGGATTATTTAATCCTTTACCAGGCAGATATTTGTCTGTTTTGTAGCCCTGAACGGGCAAGAAGAATTTTGAGGTGCGGTAAAATTTTGGGTTACGTTAGTAAAAATATCACATATAAGTTGTTAGTCAACAGATTTTAGTCAAATAAACAGCAAAAGGAAGGGAAAAGCATGCAGAATATTTTACTCACGTGAATAATGCCGCTAATCCACACATGAACACAGATATTTACAAAATTCAACATATTGTTTGTGATTGTCAGTCATCTATACGGCAATTTACAAACACATTTTCCGAATCATATTCATTTTCTTTAAAGTCCGACTCACGACTGCTAACGCAAAGTAACGCTGATCACTGATATCTAGCTCCGATTAATAGTCAATTTCATGCCTTTCAATGTCACTTAAATTGAACCCAGCGAAATTTCCGCTAGCACTTGAAGTATCATCGAAATCCATTTTGAAATACAAAGCGTAAAACCTACATAAACTATAAAAAAAATCCGTTCAAATTCAAAGTACATACTTGCAAATGGCGGCCACGTTGTCAAGTTATCGGTGAAACTGAAAGTAGACAATCGGAAGTCTCGGAAAGCCAAGAGATCGCGTTTTTACAATGCAAAATAGTCATGGGCAGTTCGGAACGCTTTGCCCGTTCGGGGGTAAGGACGCAATCGGACGATTTGCCCGCTAAAGGGTTAATAGTATATACCGATGTATCTTCAGAAGGCAATGGCAAACTACATAGCATAAAATTGCCTAGTAAATCAGAAGCAGCCAAAATGTTGGGGTTGGTTGCGATATCCTGTAAAGGACATCAACTAATCGATGGATCGGTGCAGCTAGGTGAGATATTAAGAGGAGATAATGTGCACATTACACATGGCTTGACCATTCCACAATGAGATGCCCTCCTTCACCTCCTTCAAGGTATGTGTGTGGGCATGAAGCTGCGAGGAATGAAGTCTAGGTGGCAAAGGGGCATAACCTGAATAGGTGTGAGAACTACTGTCATGATGCAGATCAGGAATATAATGATAGGCCTGTATTGTGTGGGCCACATACATTTCTGTAACTTCTTGGCTTATGTTGTTTGTATTTTTCATTCCTTCATATTTGACAGTGCATAAATACTGATGGTTTTTCCCCCTCACTTTTCAGGCTCAGTATGAAAACCCACCTCATGTTTATGCATTGACGGATAATATGTACAGGAATATGTTAATTGAGATGGAAAATCAGTGTGTCATTATCAGGTATGACATATTGTTATTATCGTGGATATTGTCAATAAGTTTATGTTTGTTTATTTTCACAATAATTTGTTGTTTGTATATTCCAGTGGCAATATTTATTTCATCTGTTATATATAGAAGTTTCCTTGGTGTCAGAATAAACTCTTAAACATTTTATTCTTCATTAAAAAAAATTCTGATAACATTTTAACTTCTTTGGCCTGGTCACATTAAGGAATTGTACAGGTATAACCCTTGACCCTTATACAACCTACAAAGTAATTGATTTTTGTTATTCTAATAAGATTTTATCTTCTTTGGCCCTGCCCATTTAGGATTTGTACAGGTTATTCTTGATCCTGAGCCTCAGAAGTAATTCATTTTCCTTAGCTATTATGAATATTGGGGACACAGTAGTGAACTCACCAGCTTGCCCTGCAACACATAGGTCCAAATCCTTCCAAAGCTAGGGGTTTATTTAAAACCCAGCCTCATAAAATGGGTACCAGAATATTTTCTGGGCAGTTAAAGTTGGCCAGTATAATACTGACCATATTACCCATCGAGTTCTGACTGTCATAAAATAAGGGTCAAGAATCACAACCCCAATATAATACATGGCATTGTAACAAGATCTTTATCTCTAATTATGAATATGTTTGTAATGGTTTCTAATTTTCAAAGAACTATTAAGTGAAATGTGTTATAAATCTTTCTATCTTTCTGTATTGTTTATTGACAATTCATAATGTGGCCCCATGCCTTATTTGAAACCTTTCTAGGCCATTGTGTGTGTATATCTGTGTGTGGTGTGTGCTTGTGAAAGAGAGAGAGAGAGTAACTTCTATGTTAACACAAAGCTACAGATGTTTCCTCTCACTGTTCCTGGTGAAAGGAACTTCACTGTTATAGCATACTAGTCTCCAGGAATAAATCTGTTTGCTTTCAGCTTGAATAACTTGAAAATAGTCACAAAATGTACTCAAGTATCTCATTTTGGTCATGTACCAGACTTATTTAATCTCCATTTATAGCAGTACAGCAATTTTTGTCTCTCCAGTGGTGAAAGTGGTGCCGGCAAGACTGTGGCAGCAAAATACATTATGGGATATATATCAAAAGTTTCAGGTGGTGGACCTTTAGTGCAGGTAAATATTCACATTCTTACTTTTCAATATATTTTGTGCAGCATATTAGTTACAAATCAGTAGAATTGTCATACGGTGGACTCTGGAGGGAAAGCTTAACTATGGTTCACCTTATACATCCTGGTATAGATTTGTCAAGATTGAGGGGCAAAGAATAAGGGGAAGACAGAGAAGTAAATAACTCTATGCCTTGGCCAATGGCTAGTCGGGACAAGAACACGGAGCTGATCCACAGCTCTGGTGATCGTTTCAGATGGCGAAATATGACATGGTCGGGACAAGAACACAGAGCTGATCCACGGCTCTGGTGATTGAGTGAGATGGCGAAATATGACATGGTCAGGACAAGAACACAGAGCTGATCCACGGCTTTGGTGATTGTTTCAGATGACGAAATATGACATGGTTGGGACAGGAGCGCGGAGCTAGTTCACGGCTCTGGTGGTCGAGTGGGATGGCGAAATATGACCGCCGGTGCTTATCGGCATGGCACATGGTGATGGTGATGATAGATTTATGGAGGCTTAGATGAAAGGTCAGATGATTGCCAAACAACAAGCAAAGTGGAAGATGTTTGTTGATGCCTAGATGAAAGGTCAGGTGATTGCCAAACAACAAGCGAAGTGGAAGATGTTTATTGATGCCTAGATGAAAGGTCAGATGATTGCTAAACAACAAGCAAAGTGGAAGATGTTTGTTGATGCCTAGATGAAAGGTCAGATGATTGCCAAACAACAAGCAAAGTGGAAGATGTTTGTTGATGCCTACATGAAAGGTCAGATGATTGCCAAACAACAAGCGAAGTGGAAGATGTTTATTGATGCCTAGATGAAAGGTCAGATGATTGCCAAACAACAAGCAAAGTGGAAGATGTTTGTTGATGCCTAGATGAAAGGTCAGATGATTGCCAAACAACAAGCGAAGTGGAAGATGTTTATTGATGCCTAGATGAAAGGTCAGATGATTGCCAAACAACAAGCAAAGTGGAAGATGTTTGTTGATGCCTAGATGACAGGTCAGATGATTGCCAAACAACAAGCAAAGTGGAAGATGTTTGTTGATGCCTAGATGAAAGGTCAGATGATTGCCAAACAACAAGCGAAGTGGAAGATGTTTATTGATGCCTAGATGAAAGGTCAGATGATTGCCAAACAACAAGCAAAGTGGAAGATGTTTGTTGATGCCTAGATGAAAGGTCAGATGATTACCAAACAACAAGCAAAGTGGAAGATGTTTGTTGATGCCTAGATGAAAGGTCAGATGATTGCCAAACAACAAGCGAAGTGGAAGATATTTATCGATGCCTAGATGAAAGGTCAGATGATTGCCACACACCAAGCAAAGTGGAAGATGTTTGTTGATGCCTACATGAAAGGTCAGATGATTGCCAAACAACAAGCGAAGTGGAAGATGTTTATTGATGCCTAGATGAAAGGTCAGATGATTGCCACACACCAAGCAAAGTGGAAGATGTTTGTTGATGCCTAGATGAAAGGTCAGATGATTGCCAAACAACAAGCAAAGTGGAAGATGTTTGTTGATGCCTAGATGAAAGGTAAGATGATTGCCAAACAACAAGCAAAGTGGAAGATGTTTGTTGATGCCTAGATGAAAGGTCAGATGATTGCCAAACAACAAGCAAAGTGGAAGATGTTTGTTGATGCCAAACATGTACCATAATGCCTAATTGCTACTGATAGTAGTGTTACTCAGTGCCAGAGAATAGCTGAAGAAGAAGAATGTTAAGTAAAAACTTACTTCTGTGGCCTGTGTAGGATATTTTAGTTTAGTTTGCTATTGATTTGTACCTTATCTTCCTTATAATGTACAGCAACTACCAGTACAAATACTGTAATAAGTAACATAGAAAGAGCTGAGATACAACATACAGGTAGCTTATAACATGTTGATATTCAAAGCTATCCAGGACTGCAGTCCACAGGAGAGGAAATGAGAGAAGAGGCTGAAGAGAACTTCAGAAGACAAGAATCACAAGAGTCATGACATCTCTCCCTGTATGATATGAATTGTTGTAGAGACAAACGATACATGCATGCATTTTCTAATGAACTAATGATTTAAGAAGTTTATTTTTTTTAAATACAAGACTGATCATAAGATTAATGGTAAGATTGGTAAATAGAATGATTAATTCAATATCTGACTTCTTACTCTTCTCTGTCTGTCTCTGTCTGTCTGTCTGTCTGTCTCTCTCTCTCTCTCTGTCTCTCTTTCTCTCTCTCTCTCACACGCACACACACATCCCCCCCACACACACGCATGCACGCGCGCAGCCCCCCCCCCCCCCCCTCCCCCAATCCCTTTCCTCATTTCCAGAGGAGAATTAAATTTCCATTTCCATGCTTAATACCCAAAAAGTAGTAATTATATTTGTGTATGCTTGACTCTATAATAATAATTATGTCTGAGAATCTTAACTCTTTATTGCCATACATTATAATTGATGTTTAATTTTCAATTTCTGTTTTCCAAGAGAGTGAAAGATATTATTCTGGAATCAAATCCACTTCTGGAAGCATTTGGAAATGCAAAGACTGTTCGTAACAACAACTCCAGTAGATTTGTAAGTGCTAGCAAGTGACTTTGTGTATCATGTCATTCATCAAATCATTGTAGTCCCAGGATGGCTAACCCAGTCAACAAATGTGGGGAGGAGGTCAGATGTGAGGGGTGGGCGGTGCAAGTATCTTAACTCTGCTGTAAACAAGCACAGCTCAGTTATGTCCAAAACCAAAACAACTGTCAGACAAATGCAGAAGAAGAAGAAATTGTAGGTATTTGGCTGTTTTGGAATGTGTGTCAGTGGCTGTTCAGGAAAATATTGAGCAAAAATACAATTAAGAGCTTCTTAGTTTTTCTACGAGCAGTATGAAGATCCCCTCACCTCGACACCACAAGATACAAGAGGAACATGATGAGATGAGATGAGACAGTTAAGAGCTTTTTACTTATTCTGCTTCGGCTTAGTCTGCCTTTCAGCAGCACCCAACTTTATCACAACATAACAACACTAACTTGTTTTCTGGGTTTGCCTTCCTGTTTAGTGAACAGCAATTTACATAGTGGCTAGATGCTCACCTATCGACCCAGTGGTCGAGTGAGTATTCAAACTCATCGAGAAGACTTTTGAAAATTGACTTGGTCTCTAATGTTGCTGCAACAAAAATGGGTGCCAGGAAATGTCTAGCAAAGTAAACAGCCAGATTTATACTGATCACATCAGCCACTGAGTGTCAATTTCTCTGTACAAATGGGTCTAGCACCATATGTTCAATACGCCTAAGGCATGTAAGAGTTCTTTTCTTACTTATTTACTTCTTGTTTAGCATGGTAATACTTTCAATTGCCTCACTGTGGTGATGTCATCTGCTTTATGTCATCTGCCTCAGTGTGGTGATGTCATCTGCCTCTGTGGTGATGTGATCTGCTTTATGTTATCTGCCTCAGTGTGGTGATGTCATCTGATTTGTCATCTGCTTCAGTGTGGTGATGTCATCTGCCTCAGTGTGGTGATGTCATCTGCTTTATGTCATCTGCCTCAGTGTGGTGATGTGATATGCTTTATGTCATCTGCCTCAGCATGGTGATGTCATCTGCTTTATGTCTTCTGCCTCAGTGTGGTGAGGTCATCTGCCTCAGTGTGATAATGTCATCTGCTTTATGTCATCTGCCTCATTGTGTTGATTTCATCTGCTTTATGTCATCTGCCTCAGTGTGGTGATGTCATCTGCTTTATGTCATCTGCCTCAGCGTGGTGATGTCATCTGCTTTATGTCTTCTGCCTCAGTGTGGTGAGGTCTACCTCAATGTGATAATGCCATCTGCTTTGTGTCATCTGCCTCAGTGTGATGATGTCATCTGCCTCAGTGTGGTGATGTGATCTGCTTTATGTCATCTGCCTCAACATGGTGATGTCATCTGCCTCAGTGTGGTGAGGTCATCTGCCTCAGTGTGATAATGTCATCTGCTTTGTGTCATCTGCCTCAGTGTGGTGAGGTCATCTGCCTCAGTGTGGTGATGTCATCTGCTTTATGTCATCGGCCTCAGTGTGGTGAGGTCATCTGCTTTATGTCATCTGCCTCAGTGTGGTGAGGTCATCTGCCTCAGTGTGGTGATGCCATCTGCTTTATGTCATCTGCCTCAGTGTGGTGAGGTCATCTGCTTTATATCATCTGCCTCAGTGTGGTGATGTCATCTGCTTTATGTCATCGGCCTCAGTGTGGTGAGGTCATCTGCTTTATGTCATCTGCCTCAGTGTGGTGAGGTCATCTGCCTCAGTGTGGTGATGCCATCTGCTTTATGTCATCTGCCTCAGTGTGTTGAGGTCATCTGCTTTATATCATCTGCCTCAGTGTGGTGATGTCATCTGCATCTGCTTTATCCCCTGGGTTGCATCCTGTCTATCCCATTCAGAACAGTTACAGGTTCAGCCTCTGCCCTCAAGGGAAGACAGGCCAACCCACGAACATTCCCCACCATCCAAGAAAGTTTTCACTAATGCAGAGTAATTATATGGTGCTATAGATCTGTGTTTATCTGAGAAATCATGTTCTGCACTAAGCTGTTTACACTCCCAAACACTATGTGCTGCACTTTTACATACAAGTTAGATATATTCTGAGGGTTTGCTGGGACTTTGATGACTTCCACACAAGAGCAGGCGAGGCTCTGACAGATTTTGGATCAAAATATTCCTTTTGTTTCCAGTTTGAAGGTCTTGGATAATGGTTTCTACCCTGGAGGTCATGACAAGCAGAATGTTCATGATACAACACCAGCCACAGAAAGATGCAAAGTAGTATATTTCCTGTTAGTGTTTGAATAGGTTAATTTGGTTAGGAAAAATACCCCGTGAACTACACACAATGATATGGTCAGAGTAGAATTCTCCCCACATAAATTTATGAAAGCATACTCTTTCTGTTGAGTGAATGAGTAATGAGACATTCCTAGCCATATGAGTAAATAGAAAAAGTAAAGCGCCTCTTTTTATGCAATGAGGTGTAATGGATAAATGATGCTAGCCATAGAGTACAGGGAATGTCTTAGTACTCAGAATAACATTCTATGATTGACATTGTTTGCATATCCTTTACAGGACATTGCTGTCAACATCAGCATCTTTCAGCTGATTGGTGATTTCTTGGCAAGATTATGCTCAGTAGTTTGCCATTGCTTTCTGAGCAGCCGGCTCACTTACCCCGTAAGTTACCAACGTGATTCGAACCACTGTTAATTCTCACCGTCGTTACGTTACTTACGAGAGTATACGAGAATACAGAGAAAAGTCGCTAACCTCTAGGCCAGGAAGCCGGCATGATTGACATTACCACACTATAAATCTGTGAGTTACATTCTCTTTTACATTTGGTTCCTAGGGCAAGTATGTTGAAATTCAGTTCAGCAGAGGTGGAGAACCTGATGGTGGAAAGATTTCAAATTTTCTGTTAGAAAAGGTAGGTAGTGTTTTGTTGTTTGTTTATGGGGCAGCTGAGAGAAATAGAAGTGTAAATGAACTGGGAGAAAGAGATTTGAAATAATGATGATGATGAGGCAGGGATAGAAATCAAGTCATACATACAAAAATCACATGTGAAAAATCAGAAGTATGATAAGAAAAACAAGAAACAGTTTTTAATGAATACTTGTAGTAGAATAGAACATCTCCAGTTGCAAAAAAAAAAGAGATATGTACTCATACATCTGAGCATTAATGAGAAGTTAGACCATCATTACATGCACTAAATGATAGAAATAGCAATACTTCAACAGAAAGTAAAGATATAGTAGAAACAAAAATGAAGTACTGTGGAGAAATCTATGAAGATATGACAAAGAAATGAGACCTGTGACAATTGTCATCCATTTATAAATGTCTGAAACCCACTTCCAGAGCTCAGATACACAGATGATATGGCCCTCCTCTCAAACAGTTATTAGGGATTAGAACAGTTAATACTGTTTATCAAAAGACACAGGAAGATAAAAGTCTTTTTCTGAACTTTAAAAACATAATCATAATGTCCACAGACAACACTCAACAAAACATTGCAATCAATAAAGAAATGGAAAGCTAATCCTCACGCAAAATTCAGTCCGGATCTACTAGAAATAGTGTATATGGACTACATTTGAGTTTAAAAGCGAGCAAGTGCAAAAAAAAAAATAAAAATGAAAAAATTTGAAAACGCAGCAGACCCCATAATGAACAACAATGTAGACTTCACAAGAAGTCAGAAGGAGACTGGCCATAGCAAGGCAGAGGTTAAATTGTATTAATAGCCCATGGGACAACACCAGCACACACATTCAAATGCACTTTTTGAGAACATGCATGTTTTGTGGCAGCATACAAATGTAAGACATGTACCATTTCACTAAAGAAGAAAACTGAGGGTTTTGAACTTAAACAT
The DNA here is from genome assembly GCA_963921405.1 of Cepaea hortensis. Taxonomy (NCBI): domain Eukaryota; kingdom Metazoa; phylum Mollusca; class Gastropoda; order Stylommatophora; family Helicidae; genus Cepaea; species Cepaea hortensis. Next base: position 99,774,938 of record OY992877.1, read on the forward strand.
GAAAGAAAAATGTGTAGATTAATATGGAGCAAGAAGAAGGCAAACACTGGCATTTTGTAAGCTCTGCTACATGCATCATTTCAGTCACGTGTGGTGAGTCAGAATACTGATGAGAGGAGTTTCCATATATTTTATCAACTCTGTGCTGGAGCTACCAAGGCCATCAAAGGTAACATAGATGTCATAGCCATGTCAATGTAAGCCCATTCACAAGCCTTTACTGCAAATTGAGCATTTGGTGAAAGACCTATATTTTCTGTCACTGAACGGCATGTGAAGGGTAATATGGTCGGTCAGTTGTATGCTGGCCACCTTTACTCCCTCAGATAAATCTTTACTTTCCCAAATAAATATTTACTTTCCCAAATAAATATTTACTTTCCTATTTAAATCTTCACTTTCCCAGATAAATCTTTTCTTTCTCAGATATATCTTTACTTTCTCAGATAAATCTTTACTTTCTCAGATAAATCTTTACTTTGACAGATAAATCTTTACTTTCTCAGATATATCTTTACTTTCTCATATATATCTTTACTTTCCCAAGTACATTTTCACTTTCTCCATTTTGTATGGCTTTTTTGACTCCCTTTGCTGTTTGGAAAACAATTTCACTTTATCACCATTGAGGATTCCACTGATCAGACCAGTTGTGCTGTATGGCTCTGAAACCTGGAGTACAACGAAAGGAGATGAAGCCTTGCTACAAACCTTTGAGAACAAAGTTTTAAGACGCATCTTTGGACCCATTAGGGATACACAAAGTGGAGAGTGGAAAAGAAGTAACAAAGACATTTATGATCTGTTTAAGTCCCCGCTAATCACTGGTATCATGAAGGCTAATAGACTACAATGGCGGGGCATATAGAAAGAATAGAAGATAATATGGAAACAAAACTCGCTTACACTCAGGAAATAAATGACCGTAGACCCCGAGGTAGACCAAGAAGGCGGTGGAGAGATAATATATATACAGACCTACAAGCACTTGGAATCAACGACTGGCAAGAGAAGGTCCACCAGAGAGACAAATGGAGACGATTGTATCTGCAGCAAAGAACCTCAATGGCTCGGAACGCTGAAGAAGAAGAAGAAGACCATTGAGGATTGATGTGACATTGAGGTCCACTGTTGATGGACAAGTTTATTATTCATTACACCACCAGGGTTTAGATATGAATGCTTTATTAATTTGTTAAATATCAGTTCAACTGGTTTTGGTGACTGTTTCTTAGCTGCATCAAGGACTGTCAGTTTAGTGTTTAGTACATGTGCTTACCAGCTTGATGATCACAGTTCAATCACAATCCTTGCAGGATATTTGTTCCACAAATGTAATTCTATTGTGGCGATCCAGCAACATAATGTGGATATTAGGGATCTGGGAAGTCAAAGGTAATTGGTATTGTACTGAGTAGATTTGAAAAAAAAATAATGGAAAGTGGAAATGGGCATGTTAAAGAACACAATCACAAGAGACAGACTGAACATTGTGGCTAGAAAGCCTTCATCAGCACTCAAAAAAGACTTTGCTACAACTAAATTTTTAAAATGACAGAACAGTCACTTAACCCTTTACAGGGCAGACGATTGTCCATTTTTTAGCCCTGAACGGGCAAGATTTTTTCAGGTTCGCTAAAATTTCGGGTTGCGTTAGTAAAAACATCACAAATAAGGTGTTAGTCAACCGATTTTAGTTAAATAAACAACACAATGAAGGGAAAAGCATGCAGAATATGTTACTCACGTGATTGTTGCCGGTAATCCATATATGAACACAAATATTTACGAAATACGGCATGTTGTTTGTGATTTTCCGTCATCTATACGGCAATTTACAAACAATTTTCAGAATCATAATCACTTTCTTTAAAGTCCGACTCACGACTGCTAATGCAAAGTAACGCTTTGCACTGATATCTAGCTCCGATTAATAATCAACTTCGTGCCCTTTAATGTCATTTAAATTGAACAGAGCGAAATCTCGGCTATCACTTGAAGAATCGCCGAAATCCATTTTGAAAAACAGCGTAAAAATCCCGAAAACTATCCAAAAAAGTCTGTTAAAGTCTGTTCAAAGTCATTGTAGCGCGTTTACAAATGGCGGCCACGTTGTCAAGCTATCGGCGAAAGTGAAAGTAGTCATCGGAAGTGTCGGAAAACCGAGAGATCGCATTTTTAAAACGACTAGTCGTCAAAGACGCGATTGGGCGCTATGCCCGTTAAAGGGTTAACTGAGGCCCTGAAGTCATTTGAAAATGGTCTGAATCCTTGGGCACAAAGCCTCATCTTAACCAGTCTGTTCTGTCACATTAAGTGTGTTCTTGTAAAGCTGACTATTTATCTTTTCTTTATATTTTTGTTGATTTACTTGTAATTTTACAATTTTACTGCAATTCAACCTATTAAATTTCTCAGCATTACACTTTACAGGTGTTCATATGCACAATTTGCACATTTAAAAAAATCTAATGTCAGTTGAAAATTGCAAACAGTATGATATACAGTCACCACTCATGCAAAAGTAGGGTAAAATCTATTCATGCATAACTACAGTCTGTCCAGAAATGAATGCCGTCATTCACGATCAATTATTTTGAAAACTGTTTGTTGCATCGTTACAAAATGTTTCCTGCCGTCTTATAGTTACCCCCACCCAAGGAATATGTCTTTGATAGGTCAAAAGCAACTTAAATCATGGAAAGCAGCGACATTTCTTTGATGTTTTGGTGAAAAACTAGTGATTTCTTGCTAACAAACTTGTTCTACAGTAATGAATGCCCCGCCAATTCAGATGACGACACAAGGCGTATCTGGATTCGTATGGGAGTGGGTGCAATGTCTACTCTGCTGAGACGGAACATGATTACCTGTTTTGCATGACGAATATAGCTGTGAATGTCTCTGTAGTGGGCTTCCTCCGTAACGGTCAAGAATTTGGTCCTCTTTTCATTGAAGTTTATAGAATTATTCGTATGTTCGTGTGTTGTCCCCTCATTTGACGTGTTTCTTCTCACGTTTCTTGTTATGCCAAAATATGTCAGTTCCCACCACAATATTACTCTTCGGTTGGTACTCAATGCATCTAGAGCTCTTTTTTTTTTTTCAATGCCAGTTGTTTGTCACCGTTGAGGGCTTACAGAATTGAAAATTCATCACTGTAATACAAACTGTTGCTATTGACAAGTTGTATTGTTTGTGCCGATGCTGTCATGTTAAGGGCCTGTAATTCTTCTTTTGAATAGTCCAAGTAGGTGTGCATAAGGATTAATGTCTGCGATCTGCCCAGACCTTAATCTGTGTCGCACGATTCCAGTAGATTAATGACTGCTCTCAGTTGCATAAAATTCAATCCATCCTTTCTCCAATAGTCATCCTCCTCTTTCAACACATGGTCCCCACATTTTTTCCACTAACTTTTATCAATATTTAATAGTGCAGACTGGGTTAGTATCTTGATGTCAGACAATTTGAATATAGTATTGTCAGCTGCCACCTGTCCTTTAATTTTAGCCCACACAAGTTCTATAGGGTTAAAATGAGAATGGTACGGCGGAAATCTTAAGCACCCATGACCATGCTCTTCTATCAACATGTTGATTTGATGTTTCTTGCTTTTTGGCGTCTGTTTTACAAGGGACAACAATTCTAGCTAGAAATACGTTTCTGGAAATGGTATGTTTTCCATTCTGAACCATATCTTTATTGCTCTCTTTGTGCTCGATGCTGTAGGTATTTTGTCTTCTTGGACAACAACATTGATATCATGCATTGTCCATAATTGGACACGACGGTCTATCTAGGGATGGAAGCACAGTATTCTCGAGACAATCTCTAAATACATTACCATTCATCTTATTATGATAATCCCTATTGTCTGTATGCTTTGATACAAACACGAGTCCAGCATTCTGTTGTAAGCCATTATGCGTATTACCAGCATGGGCCATCACCAAATGCTGTCCTATACTACTGGGCACATTTCGCTTTATCTAGTCACTTTAGTAACTTTTTCTAAATTGCTTTTTAATTATATAACCTGCATAGTTGGATAGCTCTTGAAAAAACAAATCCAACGGTACCTTATTCACGTCTGTAGGTCAATGTTAAGCCAAGATATTAATTTTTGTGTGTACGTTTTTGATTTAAAAGAGACATATAGAAGATATGCAGATGATACAGTATTAATTGCAGACAATGAGCAGGACCTGCAACAATTAGTAGATGCGGTTGTTGTACACAGTGAGCAACTGGGGTTAGAATTAAATTGTAAAAAGACTCAGGTTATGGTCGTCAGTAGGAAGGAAGAAGTGCCACAATGTAATATACAAGTAAATGGAAATATTCTTCAACAAGTGAATCGGTACAATTATCTTGGAACAGTTATAACATCTGATGGGAGATGCCTTGAAGAGATTAGAACAAGAATCGCCACGGCGAAAGTAGCCTTTAGCAAGATGAAAAACATTCTGACCAATAAGAAGATGTCAATTGAAACGAGAAAAAGAGTGTTGAGGGGATACATAGAGCCTGTTCTTTTGTATGGATGTGAAACTTGGACAATGAGCAGTCAAGCTGAAAAGCATCTGATGGCTGCAGAAATGTGGTTTCTGAGGAAAATGCAAAGAATACCATGGACAGACAGAAAAACCAATGACCAAGTACTACAAGAGACAAATGAACATCGTAAACTGATTAGAGAAATTAGACGTAGACAGTCAAAATTTTTTGGACATGTTATGAGAAGAAATGGATTGGAGAACTTAGTGACAACTGGCAAGATCGAGGGGAACAGACCGAGAGGAAAATACCTGGATGGCTTGGCCACATGGCATGGACGAGACAGGAACACTGAGCTGATCCACGACACTGGTGATCGAGTGAAATGGCGAGTCATGACTGCCCACGCTTTCCGGCATGGCACATGATTGATTGATTATAGAAGAAAAACGATTTTGACCTTTCCCTACCTACACACTCACACAACTATCGGTTTACACTGTCACCAAGGGAGATTACACAGCGGCCTGTCTAACTCAAGGGAACATAACTCTGGCGGTTTATGTATATACACACAGATATATCCATCTTCACGTCATCTGTGTGACGTCAGACCGCGCGTGACTGCAGGCGAGTCTTGTGAGTTAGCGCTGATAGATGCATTTTGACAAAAGAAGTCCCGTTGGAAAGATGAAAAAGTAACAATGATATGGTCCATGTAGAATGATGAAAAATTAAACATACATACAATAATGGGTCTTGAATGTAAACATGCATTCATTATCATTGTAGTTGCTCTTAATATTCTATAACAATATTAAATGTTCATAGCTGGAGTATGACAAGAAAAACTGCCATCTCCCGCCATTGAAATACTAGTAAATACTACATTACAGCATGCAATCTTCATAATTTCAGTGACATTTATTGTCAACTTAAATGGTCCAAAATTACAAATTAGACATAAAAATGGATGCTAAATTTAATGTAGTAAGTCTCATAAAATGGTATTTACGGGTTTACTTACCGCTTAGAATAGACAGCCCGATTCTCCGGTATAACAAGGGTTTCCGATTAGCCAGAAATGCAGAATGCAAAACGGGGTGGTAAAATCTTTATCAACTAATCTGTGCCTGTTTTAACTCGATCTTGAAATAATCAGGGAATTTAACATCATGAGTACTTTAAACCTCCTTAAAACGGAGACTCAAGAAATAGTTGCCGGACAAAACTGCAAATATATTTTCGTTAAAATTCGGTAATCGGTTGCTAAAGTGGCTAGCTTCATCTTTCCATCCACTGATTGCCATTCCTTATCACTTGTGTGGTGCGCATTGATCCATGTTTCATCCAAATACACTATGCCATAATTTTCTTTGCGCATTTCCCTTATTTCACATAGGTATCTACTTCTCATGGCTCCTAAATGCGGTTGCTCGCAAAGGATATTTTTACCTCCCTTGTACTTTCTAAAAGTGAAGCCTAATGTCCTTATAATTTTCCACAAAGTTGTTTTGGATAGCTCTATGTTATTAGTTTAGTTTAGTTTAGTCGTTGGATCAACATCACGGCACACGGTTTAACCCATAAGTGCTCCATTTTCCTCCTAACTCAAACCTGAGTCTGGAGAAACTCAGCTCAATGCACGAACTCCGTTGCATTGGCAAGGATCCTGAAATACTTTGGGTAGATTTTTAACTCGAAATTTTGCCCGGGCAGCGCCGTTAGGCTACTCTTTTTCGATTTCCAACTGCCAAGGGATTTTTTACGTGCGCAACAATATACATGGGCGTCTGATCTCACTACCCAGAGACCAGGGGAAATTTTATTACTGGAAGTCCAGGTGGATTTTTCAAATATATCCCGGTCCTCACCGGGACTTGAACCCGGGACCTCCAGCACTCGAGGCGGACACCATACCTCGAGACCACTCAGCCCCCTTTCTTTGGCATCCAGCATTTTTATAATAGCTCGCCTTATGATATCCTTGTCAAAGCTGTCTACAATAGCCTTTCTACCTACCGTTTGGTTAATTCCAGATTCTTGCACCCATTGACGAAATGACCGTTTACTCAAACCCAATGCATGCACTGTTCTTTTTTCGGAATTTGTAATAGTATGAAACAGTTTCCTGCGATCAGCTTCTTGACAAAAATATGTGTACAACTTCATAGCGATGCTTTGAAGTGTACAAAATTTCACATTCAATCCCATTGAACAATATTCACACATTCCAATGTTAGCGATAAGTGGTAAGATTAAAAAAAAATAAATCAGGTTTTATGAAAGAACCCACATTGATGACACCTCTGAACACTCCCAGTTTAAACAGCGCGGGGTTCTTGCCATAAGGCCAATCCCGTGAACCATGGAGAATATTCAACATTTGAACGCTGATTTTCTGGCTGAAGGTGTAACACATTAAAAATTATGGACTTAATCTCTGACCCGTAAATTAAATACCACATATAAACAAACATTGAAATCTGCTGTACAATTGTCAGAACAAACATTTTTTTGTTGGGTGGACATAATGATAAGGTTATGTGCTAAATCTCATAATTTTCCCTCAGTTGGTTACTGAGATATGGATTTTTATATGGAGGCAACCAAATGTAAATGCACTATAGAGCTTGTAATTTTGTATGGAATTTGTCTAGAGATTGATAACATTATTTCTCATGAGTTTTTCAGTTAGGAAAATATTCTTTATTGGAATATAATTGGGTACTTTTTCTTTAGCTTCTACAGGTATTTTGTGTCCTCTCTTAGTTTAATATGTAATCTTTCTAATCATTATCATGTGCCATGCCGATGAAGCGTGGGTGGTATTGATTCACCATCTTCACATGATATATTGAAATATTTTGGTCACTTGAAATGTCATGAAAGTTTGGAGAGAACAATAATGGAGGGGTATATGCCTGGGAAGAGAAGAAGAGGAAGGCAAAAGAGAAGATGGGTGCAGGATGTGGCAGATGATCTCCAGATGGATGTATCGGTCGCGGGACATCTTGCTTATGACCGAGAGGTTTTCCGGAAGGTTATTATGGGAGTTAGGTTCTGCAAAGGACATGCTACTGAATGAATGAATCTGACATGATGACCTGGAGTCTATGATCAGGTCTATGTCAAAGGACATGCTAGTGAGTGAATGAATCTGAAATGATGACCTGTAGTCTTTGATCAGGTCTATGTCAAAGGACATGCTAGTGAGTGAATGAATCTGACATGATGACCTGCAGTCTTTGATCAGGTCTATGTCAAAGGACATGCTAGTGAGTGAATGAATCTGACATGATGACCTGCAGTCTTTGATCAGGCCTATGTTCTTGTCCTGATTATGCCATGTTGCCAAGCCCTCCAGGTATTTATCTCTTTGCCTTCCCCTTTACTCATTTTCCACCATATTTGCTAGTTGTTACTAACTTTTCGAGTTCGTTTCTCCTCATAATGTGACCAACAAATCTTGACTGTCTACTTCTAATTTCTCTATTAATTCACGGTTTTGTTTGTAGGACTTTGTCATTCACTTTTCTATCTGTCCATGGTATTTTTTGTATTTTCCTCAGAAACCACATTTCCACTGCTGTTAGAAGTTTCTCACCATGTCTGTTTATTGTCCATGTTTCACACACATACAACAAGTAGAGCTCTATACAGCACTTGGTTTTTTTCTCAGTCTGGATCATACATTTCTCAATTTAGTTTCAGTTATGGGTTAGTATCCATATAGTTCACTATTAACATGAACATTATTTAGAGAGTCATGCACAAATATTTGTTAACTAAAGAAACAGACATAAGCCTAATTAGCCAGTTTTTATCATAGTAAGTTGCTCAATATTCTTTGTTGATGACAGTGCACTGTTCAGAGACATTACTGGTTTATGTTTCTATCGCTTGATGATAGTGGGTTCATAGGTTCAACAGTTTAACTTTAACCTGATGACAGAGGGTAATAGCAGGAAGTCCTGTCATGCTTTAGCAGTATTGGTCTCCTTTTATTTCATCTGAAGAATTGCACCTGTGCTTTTTGAGTAGGTAGGTGTGTATACACACACATAGATCTACACACACATGTGCACTTACACATGCATGTACATATATTCCCATGCTGTTGTTGATAACGCTATTTTTATTGTGATGGCATAACAAACAAGTAATTTGTATGATTCCTTTGTAAATGTATTGCATTATAATTTCTATTTTTTTGGGTCATTGTTTTTTTGTTTTCATCCTTAGAGAGTTTAGGAATTTCTACCCCAGACTACTATTACTACCTGCTTCAGAGTGGGACATATAGTGTTGATGGTATTGATGATGCCAAAGAATTTCAGGACACATTGGTAAGTGCTAAAAATATGGCAGCTACAATTTATATGCTACAGTAGTTAGTTAGATAAGAAAGGTCTTGACTGCAGCAGGATTATACAATGTATAATGAAAAAAAGTTAGTTTAGGTCTACAATTAGTTAGTTGCATATCCTTTACTGGACGTCACAGTCAAACCAGCTTTTCTTTTGCTGTTGTGATCTTTTGGCAAGTTTACATTTTGAATGACTGACACCCATACCATTTAATAAAAAGCAAAACACAGCGGTCTTCTGCAAAATCACCTGCAGCTGTCTTTCGAACACTTGGCCACTGAGCCGGCTTAGATCTACAGACAGTTAAAAACAAACACGTGTGCATACCTGACTTAAGAAAGTTAACAGATCATCCTTATTGCACATTGAACTATTTGTCCTTAAGTGCTCAGATCCCTATTTCAGATTCTTTCTCTTTGTGCTGCGGCTGATAACACCAGTTCTGTGTTGGTTGACTACACTTTTTTGGCTTCCCCTATAATGTTCTTGTGGTCTGGTGAAAGTTGCAGTCACATCCACCACTGGGGTAATTTGTTTATCATGTCTTCCTGGGGACATCCAAGATGCTAGTCTGGTCCAGTGCTCTTTTGTTCCCAACAGTGGCCAAGTTTGCAGCCTGTTTGCTTTTTCATTTCCTCTTACATCCATATAATAGTTGAACAAGCTATGGAAATCATAGAAAATGTCATAAAAATTCATCACAGAAATGCATATTTTAACACATACTACACAACTACACAAAACAACTTGGTTACTCTTGCACATCACTTTTCTTAACTCCTTGTGTCTCACCCACTTGTTAAATTACCACTCCTTGCCTAGTTTTTAATTCTTCTGTTCTTTATATTTTTTACTTTAGAGCACTATCCCACTTGTAACTTTTAACTCTAATTATATCAACAGTTATTATTTTTAAAGTAACAGTTGTCTGTTGCAGAAAGATTTGAAATGTAAGTCTGCTTTTTAAAATCTTACAGTGAATCAATTTCATTTGTGCAGTTGCGTAAGCTGATATAATTTTGGTATCTGAAATCCAGTTTCATATTGTAGTAATCTTCATTAGTCTTTTACCAGGCAGTAATTGTTAGTTACTCAGGTAGTCCAAGATATTCGCAACATTCTTTTAGAAAACACAACCAGACATCATCATCATAAAGTGCCATGCCGAAAGGCATGGGCGATCATGGTTTGCCATCTCACACGGTTATCAGTCTTGAGTCAGGTCTGTGTTCTTGTCCTGACCATGTCAAATTGCCAGACCATCAAGGTATTTATCCCTTTGTCTTTCTCTTGCTCTCTTCCCATCAAGCTTGACTGATATCATTACATTTTCAAGCCCATTTGTCCTCATAATGTGTCCAACAAATCTTGACTATCTCCATCTAATTTCTCCAATCAATCTCTGTTTTTCATTTGTCTCTTGAAAGACTGTATAATTTGATTTTCTGTCTGCCCATGGTATTCTTTTCACAACTAGACAGTCAGTGATAATAATTGAGTAAATAATGAATGTAATTAAAATGTGTATAATGTTTGGTTGACTTGCATTGTTGTTATTAATTTAACATTTATCAGTTTTTATTCGACATTTTGCTTGGTTTGTCATTAGTGTAATATGAGCATCATTTGTCTCTGCAGCAAGCCATGCAGGTGATTGGGATCAGTCCTGACAGGCAGAACGACATCGTTTCTATTGTGGCTGGGATTCTACATCTGGGCAACATCTCCTTCAAGGAATCAGGCAATTATGCTGTTATTGCTGATGACGATTGTAAGTATGACAGTAGTGTCTGTTGAAACATTTGTGTAGCACAGTATTTTGGCAATTATGCTTAACTTTGTATTCCAGATATTACTGTAAATTTATGACTGCCAGGTTCAGAAAGTGTTAAAGTCATGACTGTTTGGGCCAAGAGGGGCTTTAGAAGCAACTGGCTTTGAGTGTGTTAAAATATTAACTGTTTGAGACAGGTGTTAAAATAACTGTTTGAGACAGAAGGAGTTAACAGTAATAACTGGAGTAAAGCAACTAGGGCTCATTAGAATAGTGTAACAAATGTCTGGGACAAACAATCATTCATCACAATGTAAGTGGTGGTGAGTCATTGGTATCCTGGCTTATCAACACAGTCACAGTTAGACAAGTTTAGGACCATTTTTCAAAACTTGAGGCATATTAGATATGGGAATCATCATTATGTTTTCTGCCAACTGGCTTAGACGTTCATGCATTGCCACAGAAATGTGTCTGTTGTGCTCTGGATTAACTCTGCTGTTGATATTCTTACATTTCACCATCTCAGTCTGTCCAGCAATTTTTCTCTGTCTGCCTTTTCTATCACTGATCTTTCCACCAAGGGTTGCATGTTTGTTTTCGAACTCACGTCATTCAATTCACAAGCACAGTTTTTTTCCCCGGAGACTCCCAGGGGTCCATCACTGGAGCTACGGAGTTCATGCTTTGTTCACATTTTTGGCAGGCTGCTCTACAGAAAGAGTCCAAGCTTTGTGGGATAAAACCCAGTGCAATAAAGAAAATCATTTTGCCTTTAGGCATGGCATCTCTTTAGGTATAATAGATTATTTCACATTTGTCTATCTTTTGTATTGAAAATTAGAGTAATAAAATTCAAAATAAAAGTAGTACCAAATAATAATTATTAATAATCCACTTGTGGGTTCTGTATTGTTAATAATTATAATACAGTTTCACTTACGTTCATGCAGTTCTACAGTTTCCAGCATATCTGTTGGGTGTAAACTCTGAAATACTGAAGGACAAACTAACTGGTCGCATCATGGACAGCAAATGGGGAGGAAAATCTGAAAGTATAGAAATGAAGCTGAATGTAGAACAGGCAGAATTCACAAGGGATGCTCTAGCCAAGGTCATGTACTCTAGAGTTTTTGATTATCTAGTGGAGGTCAGTGTTATATTAGTCTGTGTTTAGTAGATTACTTATGTGCTTCAATTAGGATATGTTTTCTTCTGTTTGAGCATGCATTTATTGGAATTTTATTAATTTGAACCTTCTTTTGAGAATATTTTGGGCACGTAAAAAAACATAAATGCCTGGAAAATATAATTATGGAGGGAGAAGTGCAGGGGAAGCAGAGAAGAGGAAGGTCACAACTTAGGTGGATTTAGGATGTGACAGATAATTTACACATGGCAGAAACAGAGGCACGCGTTTAAACATGCGTTTAATAATAGAGAAGTGCAAAGAGTTTAATGTAAACTTTTTCTCATGTTTTGTGGATTGTTCAAAGGCATTTGACTGTGTACAACATCAGAAACTTTGGGAAATCATGAGGAATATGGGCTTTCCATCACATGTAATACAACTCATAAGAATGCTCTATCTAGACCAACAAGCAGTGATTAGAATAGATGGTGAGACATCAGATTGGTTTGACATCAAGAAAGGAGTCCTTCAGGGCTGTGTGCTGTCCCCCTATTTTTTTAACCAGTATGCCAAAAATATAATGAGAAATGTCAGAGATGATATAAACAGGGAGCTATATATGATGCCCAAAAAATCGGTGGTCATGACATACCAGAGATTCGTTATGCTGATGATACAGTATAGCTATCCACAACACAGGTTGGTATAGAAAACCTAATAACCTCAACCCAGTTAAATAGTGAAAATCACAACTTATATCTTAACATAGCAAAAACAAAGATAATGCATTCAAATAAAACTACTATGGAGAAAGAAATATATATTAATGAGGAAATATTGGAGGTGGTGGACAATTTTGAATATCTTGGGTTATTGATTACCAACAATGGTGACATAATGAAAGAAGTTAAAAGACGAATAGCTGTTGCTCCTCAAAGACTAAACAACTGAATAAATTGTGGAGGGGGACAGATAGAACTACAAAAATAAGATTTTTGAGAGCATGCATCTTTCCCATTGCAACATATGCCTGTGAGTCCTGGACAGCGCATAAATGCCATTGAATATAAATGTTATAGACAAGTTATAAGAATATCTTGGATAAAGAAAAGAATAAATACATCCATACTTCAAGAGCTGAATATTGAAGAAGGTTGGCTATAAAGATGATAAAACAAAGAAAACTGAAATATTTTGGTCACTTGAAACGTCACGAAAGTTTGGAGAGAACAATAATGGAGGGGTATATGCCTAGGATGAGAGGAAGAGGAAGGCCAAAGAGAAGATGGGTGCAGGATGTGGCAGATGATCTCCAGATGGATGTATCGAACGTGGGACATCTTGCTTATGACCAAGAGGTTTTCTGGAAGGTTGTTATGGGAGCGAGGTTCTACAAAGGACATGCTACTGAATGAATGAATGAAAGAAACAGAGGCAGACATCTGCTTATGATAGAGAGACATTTCCAAAGACAAAAGGGGGAAATGTTCTGTAATGGACAAGGCATTGGATGATGATAATGGTTCATAATTATAATAACATTCCTCCTCCTCCTCCTCGTCTTTCTCCTTCTTCTACTTCTTCTTCCTTTGTATAAAGCAGAGGTATCCAACCAGTGCATCACCCTGCCTTGGGTAGTCATGAGTGTACATTTAAAAAAATACAATAGTTTTTCAAAGGACATGTTTGTATGTTTCTTGCACATGTAATTTTTTTCACAGATCATTCAAAATTTACAAACCACATATAATCATTAATTTTAGAAAAGCCTTTCGAAAGCTCATTTGTGATTTTAAAAAAGTCCTCACAAATCCTCACATATTAGTCTGAATTAAATTAGTTTTTATGACACCATTTGTCACCTTGAGAGTCTTAATTCTCCATAGAATATGTCTGTATTGGAACACATATAGGCTACAATTGGTCATTTTATTCTTATTTTCAAGGCATTGTTATATCAGTTTACATCCTTGTGCATATTAATGATGCTTCCTTGTTCACATCCCTTCTTCTGTCTTGAGTTACTGTATTATTTGTCTTTTATACTTCTGAGAGGAATGGCTGGCCGAGGTGGCTAGAATGCTGGATTCTCCTTCAGGAGACCCGAGTTCGAATCCTTGGGAAGTTGTGGAACTTTTTTCTGTGGGGGGGGGGGGGGGGGGGGGGGGGAAGAAAACTCTAACCTGCACAGTTTGCGACGACTGCACTAGCCTGGCGGTCTTAATTCCTTAGGCTCAAATCCCCCTGCCATACACCACAATGTACTATCTAGGCCAGTGGTTTTCAACCTATTTTGGCCCATGCACCCTTTCACCATATGTTCAGAATGCTATTACCCCGAAACCCTAAAATTCCCCCTGGAAAAAGGGGGGCGGGGGAATGTCCCACTGGCTGAGAACCGCTGATGTAGGCTGTAAATGACAGTTTTTTTTTACTTCTGCCAACATGTATTCATCAAGTAGCAAGTGTCTTAACCTCTTTGATTTCATAAATACACGCCGTTAGTCATTATGTGCCGGTCTCCCTGGCTAGGGGTTAACGACTTTCTCCGTAATCCTGTATATCCATGTGATGAACACAGCTGAGCAAGATTCGGCAGCGGATCACGTCATGCTGGTTACTTACGGGGTATGTGAGCCGGTCGCTCAGAAAGTAATGGCAAACTACTGAGCATAACCTTGTCAAGAATATCAACAGCTGAAAAATGCTGATGTTGACTGCAACGTCCTGTAAGGGATATGCAACTTTTAAAAAAAGTCACTGTGTATTTATATTCATTAATTCTTTCATGTTATTATTTTTTGCTCGTACAAAATTTTCATTATAGGTGTGATTTTCAAATTGGTTAAAAAATGATAACAAATTTTAATATGTTGTACTTCCAATTCTTTCTTTAGAATATATGATTATAATTAGTAATTATAAATGTTCATAATCATTGCATGTAATATAATCTTTTATTCTGAAGATGTCTTGCAAGACATAATCAGCTTTGTCACCAATATTAAGTTGAGCTTGCAAATATTTTTTCAGTATTTGTATTTTGTAAATATTTGTTGATTTTATTGTTTAATGTTTAAACATTGTGTTTAGTATTTAACATTACTTCTGTTGTTTTTCCCAGTCCATCAACAAAGCCATGCAGAAGAACTATGAAGTGGTGAATGTTGGCATTCTAGATATCTATGGCTTTGAGATTTTTGCCAAAAATGGCTTTGAACAGTTCTGTATCAACTATGTCAATGAAAAGCTGCAGCAGATTTTCATAGAACTCACTCTGAAGGCAGAGCAGGTGTGGTTATTCTGCATAATTTTGCTTTTCATATTTCCTTTTGTTATTTGTTACTGTTTATAGTTTACTTTGTACTGAATGAGAGTTTGTTGCACGCAGAAAAGTAGGGATTATAAATATTCTGATATTTGCAGTACTAGCACATTTTGTTTGCGATACAAGGATATGCTACTGTGCCATTCATGATTTTTTTGACATCTATAATGCCATTGCTTTCTTTCTCTCAGTGACTATACTGGTCACAGCTGTTGTCTCTATAAAGAGATCTTCTGCACACCATCACAAATTTGAGACTTTAACCAGCAACTATCTCTAGGCTGCTCTCAAGCTCAGTCCACCACCTATAAATGACTGCTATTTTAATTAACAGCATGAATGTAGGATGTACGTAACAAAGAGGAATAAAATTATTGAAGCAATTGTCTTTTATGAATGGCTCTAATTGTAATTATAAGTCTTAGAATTCATTTTATTGTGTAAGTTTTACATCCCCAGAATGTATAGGAGCGTCATGAACCTGAAACTAACTACTGTTTTTATTAGAGACTTTTAAGTGGAAGTCTGAATGCTAACAAGAAAGAAGAGGAAATACAATCTTGGAAACTGAATATAGTAAAAACAGCCTCTACTTTTTACTTCTCTAGTGTGATTTATATTTCTGTAGCTGAATTTACTGGATTTATGTCTGTATTTAGAGGCCATGTTGCTGGTTTCACTCTGCTCTATGTAAATTGTTTGTTGTGTAAAACTATTTTTTTATATTCACATATTCTCAACCACTTGTGCAGTTTTCCTCAATCTGATGAGTTTTCTCCTATGATTCTGTCCAATGAGTTAATTTTATTATATTCTTTACCCTTCTATTTTCTTGAGCTGTAGTAGCACAATGTTTAGTACTCTAGCTGATCAGTTCTGAGGTTAGAATTCAGACTGTTTCAGGAAGGGTATTTCACTTTCTAGTTTCTATGGCTTTGAATCCTGGACAATTAGCAAACAAGCAACAACAAAAAAATGCAAACTCATTCTTGCAAAAGAATTTTTCGATGTGGTGATTCTCTTCTTTATCGTTGTGTCACATCTTCTGTCTATTTAGCTTAGATATTGAAAATGATCCACCTGCTAGATTTGTGTACCTCTATAATATATAAAAACCCGACATCCCACATTGTGCCAACGGCTTTGGGCGGAAGAGCGCAATTGGGTGGGTACAAGCCTTATCCTGGTGCGAGGAAATGCAACCTAAAGACAAAATGTCATGGCAGGGCAGACCAGGCCCTAAGCCTTGGTTGGCAGCTGGTCTAGGTTCGAAGCTCCGACAGGCGGACAGTTAGAGTATTGCTTTGCTGATCCGGCAGCTTCTGCAGCTTGTCTTGTTCCAGATGTAGAGGTGTTACCTTTCCTCTGGAGTGAACTAGGCACGCCGAGAGAGGGATCATGATGCATGGGCAACACATGGTCTCTATATTTCAATCCAGGCTTTGTGCTATGGAGAGGCAATAACTCCATCCCTGGTCTTAACCGGTCTCGGAATCGCCCACTGTGGACGAACATTTACAACGCGAATTGGCCTTAACAGTCATATTCGTCACTGCCATGGGTAGTAGTTATTTTGCCTTTATGAAGCACAAACAAACTATCGTCTGTCAAGACGGCATGGTGCCAATGATAATATATAAAGCCTTGAAATGTCTACTTTTTAAAAACGTTTTTTCCTTATTTTTTACTCTGATCTTCTTGTAACACCAGCATTTATTTTACATACCTCATTTCACACGACTTAACTTTTGTAAAAAGTCCTTGTTTGATGTGGATAAAGAAGAACTGACATGAAAATACTATTGATTATTTAATCTTGCAAATCTCGTGTAAAGTAAAATACATTCATCTCATATAACAGGGTCCATCTCCAATGATAGAAAAACTATTTTCAACTCTGTATGGTGCAGTGTTGTTGCTTGTTAATTTAAATGGTAATAAAAAATATACTAAGGACCTTTGAAACTCCTGCAGAAAAAAATAAAAACAGTCTTCAACTTATTTCAGGAGGAGTATGTTCAGGAGGGCATTAAATGGACACCAATTGAGTACTTCAACAACAAGATTGTATGTGATCTGATAGAGTCGAAGAACCCACCTGGCATCATGTGTGTCCTGGATGATATATGTGCTACCATGCATGCAGTCACCGGAGGAGCTGACGAAACACTCCTTGGGGTAAGTGGTCAACATCAGATTTGGAATGCATCTGTACTTATTCATGTACTTTTCCTCCATCTTTTGGCTACAATAGATCTTCAACTAACTTACACTGCAGATTCATGTGAATGATTTAATATTCTCATAGGTAAGTAAGTATCTTATTGTTGAGATTTTAGGTTACTTTACATTTCTTTTACTTCACAAATTGTAATAGAAGCCATATATTTTACAAGTCAATCAGTTGATTTACTCATAGCATGTGCTTTCCAAAAGTTGTGGTTATACGGTTGATAGTGATATGGCCAACCAAGTCAGCAATCTTGTTTCTATATGGATATTTTTTATTCAAATGTAGATATGTAGCCCGACCTCTCACTGTCTCTCATGTATAAGGGTCATTCATTTGAAACCCGTTCCAATGACTTTATTACAAAAGCATGAAACAAACATTAGCAGGTGTGGTAGAATTAAACAAAGCATTCATTTTGAATGACTTATGCACCATGGATTGGTCAGAATAAGTCGCCGTAGGCATTCAGGCAAGCATCCCATTGCTTAAGTAGATGGCGAATGCCGTCCGCAAACAAGGATTTTGGTTGCTCACTGAACCAAGTGTTTACCGCGTTCATTACGTCTGCATCTGTTTTAAATCGTTGCCCCTTGAGAGCTTCTTTTAGAGATCCGAACAAATGAAAATCACATGGTGACAGATCAGGACTATAGACTTGTTATTGTAGAATTTCCCACTTCTTCCAAGCTAATGCTTCCTGCACAATCTTTGCAACATGCGGATGAGCATTATCGTGCAACAAAATCACACTGCGAGAAAGCATGCTGGGTCGTTTATTCTTGATGGCATTTTGCAGCTTGTCTAGTGTTTCCAATTAACACATCAAATTCTTTCGCTAGCGAATGTATGCTTCGACAACGGTTCATCTGTACTGCTGCATCAATTTTGGCGATGGTTTTTTCTGTTGCGACAATATGCGCTTGTCACGGCCGTCGAAGATCTGTCATGAACTGACGTCCTTTCCGAAACATTCGTGTCCCGTCTGTCACTGTTGTCTTCGACACACATTTGTTACCGTACGCTGCCTGCATTCTTCGATGAATGTCCACTGGTCGACATCCTTCAAATGAAAGAAACTGAATCACCGCTCTTTGAGCTTCTTTGAATGGATTTTGGATCAACCCGACCATTTTCTCAACTGTCAGAAACAGAACCTATGCACCATGAACGTGCTCTTTTATTCATTGGTCAGTACTTATGACATGACTGTGACATGATCATGTTCAGCGTACGCAATTACGTGCAGTGCAGCATGAACAGATTTCAAATGAATATAATAGTATGTGTGTGTTCATGCTTGGTTGCATATGTGCATGCACATTAGAGAGGAAGGTAGAAAGAAAGAAAAATAAAAAGAGAGTTGTAAATAGAAAGCATGTTATGCATGATTTAATGTTTTTGAGAATTACAGAGTGAAAAGAAGAGATGTGATTACAGATGGGAAGGAGAGAGACAAAATTATATTTATGGGAAAAAAAAATACTCCAAAAGATTATGAGAAAGACTGGGGAGAGAAAGTTTGAGGGAGCTAGAGAAGGATAAATGGGGAGAAAGTAACAGAAGGAGATAGGGAGAGTGATAATATATGATCATGGGGTTGAGGTGATGTAGGTGTGGTAGTTGCTGGGGTGTAGCAGGTGGATACTACTATAGGACACAGCAAACTTAAATGATAGAGAGTTAGAGATGTATAAACACACCCAAGTACATTACAAAACTTGGTTGTGGGATCATCAACTGTTCAACCATTAAGATTTTAATAAGACATTATCATGTAACATATAAAAATAAATATCTAACAATGTGTTAAAAAATATAATTAATGTAATATGACTAACTGTAATATCTAACAGAAATTACAAGGTCAAGTGGCTACAAACAAGCATTACCAAGGTTGCAGCTCAGGTTTTATTGTGCATCATTATGCAGGCCAGGTAAGATTTGATATGTTCAAACAGAATATTCTGAATGAAAAATAGTACTTTGGTACCAGTCTCTATACCAACCTGACTGGTAGATGTAAGCCCCTTTTGGGACCAAGGAGACCAGGACACCTATGCGTTAGACTTAAGAGTTAAAACTCCAGAGGATTCACAACCAACCAACCAATCGCAGACTTTGTTCTAGTGTGACAAAAGAATATGAGCAAACATTGTCTTGGGATGTGTCTTGTCATGGGAGTTTTAACGTGTACAACTGGCACATGGGACAGTCTGTTTTTCGCCCTATTCTGAGAAGGCTAGGTATGCAATCTCAACACCCAAGAGATCAGGGTAACGTCTGATATCATTAGATACCAATGGTTCTTGAAAGAATTCCCAGCTCCATGCAAGGGTAAAATCTTCTTAGCTTGAGGCGGACACCGTAACTTATTTGCCACAGCAAGTCTCCCCCCTCACCCCTGATATGTTTACAACTAGAGTGTCAGTGGAATGATCAGCATCTACACCTCATGGCACTAGTTGGCACATCTGTGAGTTTGTCTGCAGTAAAGTGATGTCGATTATTACAACCAAGAACCAAATTTGTATGTATTTATATTTTACAGTTATTAAGAGGTTTCAGTATGGCACCTAATGAGAATAGAACATTAATCACAACTGTAAGCAAGACAAGAGTCGAGCAATCTTCTTTGGTTATATAATGAGAAAAAGGACATTGGAGAACATCATGATGACTGGAAATATCAGCTGCTGAAGGCCCAGAAACAGACTGAGAGAAGTGATGCTTGATGGTCTAAAATAGTAGCATGAGGTAGAATTAATCGAGAACATGAAGGACCGGGATCTGTTGAGAAACTTGAGCATCTACACCATTTTGCAGGGCATATGATGATATGGAGGGGTATAATTCACTGCTGTATAGAAGAACAGGTTCAATTTAACATTTCAATCCTCTTTTTCTGACATTCAATGACATTCCTGCATATTAGCTGAAGATATTCTACACCTGACAGTTTAAATATGTTCTTTATATGTTGTTCTATGGATGTAGCTGAAGCATCTCATTTCTAGTGTTTAATTTTCTTTTCTAGTTTTGGATTTAGTGACCATGTTTCACATGCATACAAGTATAGAGAGTTGATCACGTTTACAATAGTCTAATTGTGGTATTCAATGATATGCTCTTATCTTTGGATATTGGTTTCAGTCATTGTAAACCATTCTGTGTGCTTGTTTTCACAAACACTAGGTGGAATATGCTGCAAGTGGTTTCTGTGAGAGAAACCGGGATGTCCTGTTCTCAGATCTAGTGCTTTTGATGCAGTCGAGTAGCAAGTAAGCATGTGTTTATAAACATACAGGTGAAATCAATTCATGTCAGATACTGCCATAGAAGTGTGAAGAGATAGGACTTCACTTATGCTACATCATTATCAATTGAGGTGACCATCTCTCGTTCTTGCAATATTTATTCTCAAAGAAACAGCAAATAACCTATTTTATGAGGCAAGGTAGACCCAGAGCTGTTAAGTGATCTGAAAAAACCTTTGAAAACAGGAATTGAACTCAGTCCACTGTGAGGGTAGGCCAGCTCACAATCCGCTATGGTACCATGGCTACAATATATTCTAAAGATTAGTTAAGAATGGTTGTTTTATTCACTCTAATTTTTTGTTATATCTTTTCATTGCGAGGATGACTATTTTCATAAGAATAGTGGTCATTTTTATGAGATTAATGACTATTTTGTGAGAATGCTTTAACTGAATTTTTCTAAAAAGGAGATAAGCAATTATTTTTATGAGATTTAAAAAGAAATATATGAGACTTGTGCTGTCACATGTAATATAGGATTAAAATAACTATTAAGATGAGCAATGAGCTTTAAAATAAATAATAACATAATTAGCACTAACATGTTTGCCATCTCTTAAATGATCAGATCTATGTGGTAAAAAATGAGGTAGTGAAATAACCAAAGCATGCATTAAAATGCCTCAATTTCAGGAATAACTAATTCTCATCGGCAATTGTACAAATTCCAGAACTCAGATGATCTGTTCATGAATGACTCATAAATAATGAATTTTAGGAAACCCTAAACTGAAATCTTGAGCACATGTCTATTGTTGCAAAATAAGTTCTGGGAGCTGGTTGTTATTTCTTGTATCTATAAGAATTTGCCAAATTTGTATCTTTATTGTCGTTGCCAGTAACTGTCTTTATGAGCATTTATCTTTCATTGTCTTTTCAGGCAAATAGATAATCACCTAGCAGGTGCAGCCTTAACTGTGTTAAATGGTAATGATTTCACATATACCAGGCCACGGCACTGTTAAGTGAATGACTAGTTTAGTTTCTGTAGGTAAATTTCTGAAAAATAAAAAAACGTAAGGCACCTCTTACAAGACATGGTGCGTCAAAGTCAAATTAGTACTAGAGACCATGTTTCAAATTGGTCATAGTGGGCATACAAGTAAAATATAGCTGTCTTTAGATGGTAAACTATCCAGGCTTTGTCTTTTTATTTCTTTGCAATAGTGTGTGGACATGGTTATCTCAATGCTCCTGACCAAATTCACCCATCTTAAGCACTTTAATTTCTAGAACAGAAACTGGGACTAAGCGTGATCATTTGGCTCATGGTTTGAGAGTGGATTGATGAGTGACAGAGCATATACTATGTGTCAGTAGATTCTGTATACAGCATATATGAGGCTCCACCTGCTTCAAGGCCTTCTGTCACTTTAGTTCAGTTCAAGGCCTACAATGGACTATATCCGTAGTGCCTCTCTTCAGAAACTGGGACTAAGCATGATCATTTGACTCATGGTTTGGCAGTGCATTGATGAGTGACAGAGCATTACCATGTACTAATAAGTTCTTCATGCTACATATATGAGGCGCCATCTGCTCCTTGACCGTCTGCCAATGTAATTCAAGGTTTTGATGAACAAACCCATAGTGTATGACATGGACTTATGGCAAAAGCCACACATGGATTTCTGTAGAACCAACAGAAGTGATTTTACCAGCTGCTTCACTATTCTGTTAGCTGGCATCCATGTGGCCTGCATGAGGTAACAATCTTACATGTTATTTTGCCTTTAAATTCCCATAATGCTTGTCAGTTAGGCTCGCCATTTCATACTATTAAGTCTCATTCATTCATATAAAAAATACTGAGAAAACAGGTGCATTTGTGTTGTCTAATCATTATATTTTGCCTGTTTTATTTGCAGCCCTTTCATAGTCAGCCTGTTTCCTGAAGTTGTGGACACAGCAGCAAAAGGCAGACCAACAACAGCTAGCAGTAAGATTAAGGTAAAATACTGAAAAGCATAATATATCTTATTCTGTTCATTGAATAGATTGGTGGAACCCCATGCTTTTTGTTTTTATACAATCTAGAAATCTTGCATTCACTAGATTATGATTCCTACAGGAAGTAAATATGTTTGACATTGGAATACCCTTGAGGCCATCTCAGTAACGAAATAAAGGTATTCCATCCATCATGTGCCATGCCGATAAGCGCGGGCGGTCATGTTTTGCCATCTCGCTTGATCACCAGAGTCATGGATCAGCTCCATGTTCCTGTCTTGACCATGCCACATGGTCAAGCCATCCAGGTATTTACTTCTAGGTCTTCCCTTGGTCTCTTCCTTTCGATCTTGCCAGTCGTCACCAAGTTCTCCAAGTCATTTCTTCTCATATCATGCCCAAAAATCTTTGACTGTCTACGTCTAATTTCTCTAATCAGTTTACGATCTTCATTTGTTTCTTGAAGGACTTGTTCATTGGTTTTTCTGTCTGTCTATGGTATTCTTTGCATTTTCCTCAGAAACCATATTTCCACAGCCATCAGATGTTTTTCAGCTTGTCTGCTCATTGTCCACACTTCCATCCATCCATCATGTGCCATGCCGGTAAGCGTGGGCGGTCATGTTCTGCCATCTCACTCGATCAACAGAGTCGTGGATCAGTTCCGTGTTTTTGTCTCGACCATGCCACAAGGCCAAGCCATCCAGATACTTGTTTCTAGGTCTTCCCCTTGGTCTGTTCCCCTCGATCTTACCAGTTGTCACCAAGTTCTCCAAATCATTTCTTCTCATAACATGCCCAAAAAATTGTGACTGTCTACGTCTAATGTCTCTGATCAGTTTACGATCTTCATTTGTTTCTTGAAGGACTTGTTCATTGGTCTTTCTGGCTGTCCATGGTATTCTTTGCATTTTCCTCAGAAACCACATTTCTACAGCCATCAGATGTTTTTCAGCCTGGCTGCTCATTGTCCAAGCTTCACATCCATATAAAAGTACAGGTTCTATGTAGCATCTCAACACTCTTTTTCTCGTTTCAATTAACATCTTTTTATTGGTCAGTATGTTTTTCATCTTGCTAAAGGCTACTTTTGCCATGGTGATTCTTGTTCTAATCTCTTCAAGGCATCTCCCATCAGATGTTATTACTGTTCCGAGGTAATTGTACCTATTCACTTGTTGAAGAATATTCCCATTTACTTGTATATTACACTGTGGTCCACACTTCACATCCATACAAAAGTACAGGTTCTATGTAGCACTACAACACTCTTTTTCTCATTTCAAATGATATCTATTTATTGGTCAGTATGTTTTTCATCTTGCAAATATGCTACCTTTGCAGTGGTATTCAGTGGCACTCATATTTTTTATGTCTACTTCTTTCCATCTGTTTTCTGTGAGTGTCAGTAAATATTTATTAATTAATTTCATTTGTTGTAAGTAAGCACATTTTTGTAAATTGTAGGTTACTTAGAAGCAGTTAAAACATGATGTAAAAGTTCGTTCAATGTTATGTTCAAATTTGTACAGCTAACACAGTAAAAATCACAAAAATTCATGACAGTCTAAACAATGAATTCACTTCATGAATGTAAACACAGAAACCACAAACAATATATTGCATGATTTCTTGCCTGACATATTTCACTGTATGTTCTCAGGTGTATCATATGAAGTGAATAAATGAATATTACTGAATGTGGAATTTGTTATCTCCAAAGTAATCTAAGATTCAACAGGAAGTCCTTCTGTATGCATAAAAATGGCTAGAATCGTCTTATCGATAATGCTTCGATCTATAATCTAATAAAGATAATCTGTGATATTTTGGCCAAAGTATTATTTGAATAACGAAGACACAAACAATAGATTGCACGATTTATTGCCTGGCATATTTCGCTGCATCTTGTCAGGTAAATACAGCAGAAATCACACAACTTACGTGAATTAACTAGATAAATCCTTCAAACTGAAATATACACATGTTCGCACAGTAATGTCGATTGTCTACCACAGTAATTTTAAATAGACTAACATGTCTTTCTGCTTGCACAAGGACGGCTTACGAAGGTTGATTATTATAGCTTCAGCAAACTTTAACAATCGACTACTTTGTGTGTTGAACAACACACGGAAGGCACTGTCTCTTTCAACCACGTGACCGCTCTCGAGCACATGTCTCGCGACCGATGAAGCAGGACTGTTCCGGTGTGTCGGCCTGCCTAGGCTACCATCTTCTGTGTGTAGTATCTTGTCCACCCAATTCGGAATGTGTTCTAAAACCCTGCAATGTAACTGTCGCTCAGTTCTACCTATGTAGATGGCCTCGCATCTGCATGTAAATTGGTAAATACAATTTGATTTGGCGTACAAAGCTACAGATTCTTTTACTGCTGGGATGGGGATCGGTGTGTTTCTGTACCTGATGACTGGAGTTGCAGCACAGAATGTTCGTCCGACTGCTGTGTTGAGCCGGTCCCACAGACGTTGCATTATGTCATCTCCTCGGAAGGTGAGCTGGATGAATACCTTGAGTTTAGGGACTGTAGTTACTTCTGATTTCGGTTTGGGCTGTTGGCAGTGGCGCTTTAAAAATCCTGTGGAGTACCCATTCAGGTTTAAGGCATTCTTCAGAGTTTCAAATTCCTCTGTCAGTGTGTCCTGGGTGCATATCTTCCTAGCACAACAGGGTCCATACTAAGCCCGTTTGTACTGGACAGGTGCGAAGCTCTGGAAATTTAAGTTTTGGCCAGTCCATGTTTCTTTGCCGTACACCGATCTTTGAATTGTGCCGTCTGCTCTACATCTCATTAGGATATCTAGAAACGACAACGCTTCATTGTGTTCGTGTTCCATAGATAGAGAGATGTTTTTATGTGTCTTGTTCATTGTGGCCTGGAATGACGTTGCTTGTAGCTCGTCTTTGGTGATAATTAGTATATCGTCCACGTAATGATGGTAAAAGGCCAAGTTATTGATGTCTGAGGATCTCTTTTCTTCTAAGTATGCCATGAAGATGTCCGCTAGAATAGGTCCAAGTGGGCTCCCCATGGCCACTCCGTCAATTTGGCGATATGACTTGTTTAGAAATTTGAATTGTATGTTGGCGGTACATAATTTTAATAGCCTCTCTAGAATAGCTGATGGTATGCAAAGTATTATTTGTTTATTTATTTCATATGATACATATCTCTGCAGTATGCAGCTGATGAGATGCAACAACATATGCCAGGCAGGAAATCGTGCAGTATATTGTTTAGGACTTCTGTGTTTACACTCACTAAGCAAATACATTGTTTCAACTTTCATGAATCTGTTTTGACTTTAGGATGTCAGGTGCTTTCACTGGTCCAGCTCGCTCTCAGAAAATGTCCCACGACATACAAAGAAATGACGAAGCTTTATGTAGGCGATCAAACATTTATTCCTCTCGCATAACACCACATTGATCAGAGATGTCCTTATGCACTCAAAGGCCTGGCATCCACCACTCTGATAGAAAGTTTATCGTGCATTATTTGGCCTCCAAACCTGGGCAGACTGTGGATCAATTCTTTTATTACCAAGACACAAACTAATATGCCAAACAGGTGTTAATGTCCTTTCTGTCTACTTCAGAAACATGATCACATCATCCAGTCAGCCTCTCTAGCATCTGTAAAGATTCCTGCTCTATTCCTTACAGTCTATATAGTTGGTCTTTCTTGTCTTTCTGTTTATCGAAGGTGACAGTTCAGCAAACCTGTTTATACACCAAGTGCCCATGTCCTACGTTTTGTTTTCTCTCGTCTTGAGCTAGCTAACGCCTCTCACTATGCTCAGTCTATTACATCAACTAACCTTAGTCGAGCTTCAGGCGAGCCTATGATCAGATGTATTCATTCATTCAGTAGCATGTCCTTTGCAGAACCTCGCTCCCATAACAACCTTCCGGAAAACTTCTCAATCATGAACAAGATGTCCCGCATCCGATACATCCATCTGGAGATCATCCGCCACATCCTGCACCCATCTTCTCTTTGGCCTTTTTCTCTGTTCCCAGGCATATACCCCTCCATTATTTTTCTCTCCAAACTTTCATAACGTTTCAAGTGACAAAATATTTAAATTTTCTTTGTTTTATGGTCTTTAATAGCCAACCTTCTTCGATATTCAGCCCTTGAAGTACGGACGTATTTGTTCTTTTCTTTACCTAAGATATTCTTAGAACTCGTCTATAACATTTATATTCAAAGGCATTTATGCACTGTTCAGCTTGTTTAGTAGGTATCCAGGTCTCACAGTCATATGTTGCCATGGGAAAGATGCATGCTCTGAAAAATCTAATTTTTGTAGGCCTATTTGTCCCATGCCACAATTTATTCAGTTGTTTTAGTTTTAGAAGTGCAAAAGATATTCGTCTTTTAATTTCTTTCATTGTGTCACCATTCTTGGTAATCAATGACCCAAGATATTCAAAATTTTCCACCACCACCCAATTTTTTCTCATTAACATATATTTCTTTCTCCATAGTGGTTTTATCAGTATGCATTAGATCAGATTTATGGTAGCCATAAACTCTTTAGCTAGTGTTGTCTCTAATTATATTTGTTGTTAACTATCTGTTACCTATTAGTAATGTGGGATGTGTGTGTTCTAAAGCCCCTCTTGACATACACCAGTAAAAAGACATGATAGTGAATTTTTTTGGGAACTTAGCCCTGATAATTAAATGTAGTAATGGCACTTTAAAAAATGTAATGGAGAACAACTATCTTATGCAATATTTCTGATAGCTTTGTTTAATTTCTGACACAATAAAAGACACAGGCCAATAAACTTGTGGAAACTTTGATGAAGTGCACTCCTCACTACATTCGGTGCATCAAGCCAAATGAAACCAAAAGGGCTAAAGATTGGGAAGATGTCAGGTAAATATATTTCCTGTCTTCTTTTTACACATTGGTACAACTTATATTATTACACCAGCAATGGGATGCCAGTAACAACAAATCTGTACATAAGACTTTATATATTTTGTTAGAATTAATTTTCTAGCTTGTTTCCTAGTTTGATAGTTTGTTGTTCATGCTTTATTGTATGTCACACTCAACCCCCACAATTATTGGCTGACTGAGATTTTCTAGGAATTTTAATCCTCAGTAATTTGCCTTTCTCTCTGAACAACTGCCGCTATTACCATTGTGAAAATCAATGCCAGGCAATCACATACTATTTTTATGTTCAGTAGTTTGTCTTGCTTTCTGAACAACTGCCACTTATACCATTGTGAAAATCAATGCCAAGAGGTTGCATCCTAATTTAATGTTCAGTAGTTTGCCTTTCTCTCTGAACAACTGCCGCTTATACCTTTGTGAAAATCAATGCCAGGCGGTTGCATCCTAATTACCTGCTGCTAGTTTCAAACCCTTTATGCAGGATTGTGAAACTGTGTTAACAGTAATTTAGTAACAGACCCCAGCAGCATGGTAGTATTTAAATGTAATGATTAATTGTGCTGATGGTTGTAGACTGAGAAGTAAATATAAAAAAAATAAACTAACAAATATATGTTATCATATTTTTATCTCCTAGTTATTCTCACTGATGGAGTCCTGATATATAAAATACTTTCCGGTTATTTCTAATCTGTTCTGTCTGATAAGTCTTGATTTACGGTATATTATATTTTGTAGTGTGCTTGCCAACAAGAAGCTCATGGGGAGAAATAAACAAACTGGGGGGAAATAAACAAACACCAGTGCATCAAAAGCTGAGGAAAAGATGCTGGCTCTGGATAGCATAGACATTGAGAAAATCTGAGAATAGTATAACTAGAAAATCCTTTGGAGCGCACAGTCCCACAGCTCATCCGCTGTTGAGGGGGACATTAAAACACATGTAAAAAAGAAATGGAAATAGTCATGAACAATATAGAAAGAGCATAGACAGAACTGCATGACAAAGCAAAAGATTGGAGTGAGTTGGTTGATGATGTATCAGTGGGATATAAAGAGTAGAAGAGAGAGAGAGAGTGTGTTTTCTTACCAAGACAGTAGACGGGATTCAGCCCCCAGCAGTGGTAGGATGATTTTATCTGACCGGTGGGGCTCTGGAGTTGACCCAAGCTAAGAAATTGGTACCAGATAATTTTCAGGGAGGAAAAGTGGTGAGCAAGGGAACTAGCAATCAGCCTCATTTTGTCATAGTCTACAATATGTGAGGGATTAACTCTTTACATCTTAATGGCAGTATCTGCCACAGGTCTACCTTTACCTTTCCCTTTAATTTTTGTTTTAAATATGCAGCTGTTCTTTTCTGCAACCCTGATTGACAAAACGTTACCTTGGGTGTTACCCTGTGCCTGTTCCCTCTCATGAAGCCTTACTCTACAGTGTGATGTAACTATCTCCTGTTTGTTTCCCTGGGCATTGGGTTGGAGTCTGTTGACAATGAAATACCTAAAATCCATGGAGGAAACATTTCTAACCCAGGTCTAATCTCAGCCTCAGTTGGGATGTGCTGTGCTGAATCATGGCTTAATTACATCCTAATATGCCTTTCCACATGTGTGAAGTTCCAGTACCAGTCTTGCACACCTGCTGGTTTCTGAGTATGGAAAGGGGAAGGGGTGTTCTGCAACACAGTTCTCTTGGAGATAGTGTTTTTGTACCAGGTTGAGAGAAAAGTCTCTGCATGAACCTCGCTCCGATAGGTGCAGGCTCTTTTTAGGGCCTAAACAATCTGAACACTAATACATTGACTTAAAGAGTTAAAACTCATAGCACTGCACAGGATTCACAACCAACCAACCAACCATTTCCCATTTGTTCTTACACCACAGTTCCATCCTCCATTAAGGTGTAGGCCGACAACTATCCCACTCCAAGCCATCCTATCCTTAGCTATCCTCAGCACCTCCATACCTGTTCTCCCCAGTTTATTAATTTCTGTCTTTACTTTTCCTCTCCATGTATTTTTGGGTCTTCCACTATTTTATTGTCCTTGTGGATTTCAGACAAAGGATTTCTGGTTATACTGTTCTCATATTTTCTCAGCACACATCCTAATCCGCACCAGTGTCTTTTCCTCAACTCTTGATTCACTGGCATTTGTCTAATTCTCTCCAAGAGCTCTACATTGGTGATATTGTCATACCATTTTATTCCTTCCACTTTACACATTCGCCAGTTAACGAATGTTTGCAGTTTACTTGTAAACAGTTTAGTGTTTCTCCATGTTTCTGATCCATACAGCAGTACTGATTTAACATCTGAATTGAACATTCTAAGTTTAGTGCTAAATATAATTGCTTTTGTCTTCCACACATTTTCTAGTGCTATAAAAGCACCTCTTGCCTTTTTGTATTTCTATTTTGAAACTTTTATCTGTTCCCCCAACTTTGTCTACATTGCTTCCTAGATAGGGGTATGATTCCAGCTTGTGAAGTTAGTTTTTATTTACTATTGTATAATAGTTTGATTTCTTACCCTCTCTAATACTGCCTCATTTGACTGTTTATCGTGATAGTTTTATCTCAGATCTGCTCTCATTGTCATAACCTTACTGAATATATTACTTTTACCATGCATTGTTTACCACTTTGCAGAGTGAAACATCAAGTTGAATATCTAGGATTAA
Organism: Cepaea hortensis; assembly: GCA_963921405.1. Lineage (NCBI taxonomy): Eukaryota > Metazoa > Mollusca > Gastropoda > Stylommatophora > Helicidae > Cepaea > Cepaea hortensis. Next base: position 99,805,165 of record OY992877.1, read on the forward strand.
AAGAAAACATCCGAGTACGCAGAGCAGGATTCGCTTTCAGAAGAGAGTTTGGAAAATTTATTAAAAGGTAAAAGCTTAATTTTATTTGAAACGTGCCTACATCTTGATGTGATACTCTTTGTTAAATGATCATAAAATCAGTGGAAATTTTTTTAAAAGTTATAAATATACGACATCTTACAACAAATAGCCGAGAAAAATTGGGAATATAAAAGAGATCTTCATTACATTTTTGTGGATTTTAAAAAGGCTTATGATAGTGTCCATAGGAATATTCTATGGAATGCTATGCAGGAATTTGCAATACCAAGGAAGTTAATCAACATGACCAGACTATGCATGGAAGATACTTATAATATAGTAACATATAAAGGCAGGAAATCAGACCCTTTCCAAATAACATCTGGCTTGAAACAGGGTGATGCACTATCGCCGCTACTCTTCAATCTGGCTCTAGAGAAAGTTGTAAGGAAGGTAAAGGAGGACTGTGATATTGGAGGAACATCCAAGCTGCTTAGTTATGCAGATGATATAGATATTATAGGGGAAAATGAACAAAAGACATTGGAAATATTGATTCACTTAAAGGAAAGCCCAACAGATGCTCCATCATCCTTGGTTATCAACCAAGATAAGACAGAATATATGGTAATTTCAAGAGAAGGAATGGCTAAAAACTCTGGCCACATACAAATAGATAATATGACCATTAAAAGAACGGAAACATACAAATACCTGGGTACAATCTTCAACTGCTCCAATATCATAAGGGAAGAAATACAAACTAGAATCAATTCTGGAAATAAGATATACTATGCACTACAACATCTACTAAAATCAAATGCGTTATCTCGTAACACCAAAATCACAATATACAAAACAATGATCAGACCACTTGTGCTGTATGGCTCTGAAACCTGGAGTACAACGAAAGGAGACAAAGCCTTATTACAAACCTTTGAGAACAAAGTTTTAAGACGCATCTTTGGACCCATTAGGGATACAAAAAGTGGGGAGTGGAAAAGAAGAAGTAACAAAGACATTTATGATCTGTTTAAGTCCCAGCTAATCACTGGTATCATGAAGGCTAATAGACTACAATGGCTGGGGCATATAGAAAGAATGGAAGATAATAGGGAAACAAAACTCGCTTACACTCAGGAAATAAATGACTGTAGACCCCGAGGTAGACCAAGAAGACGGTGGAAAGATAATATATATACAGACCTACAAGCACTTGGAATCAACGACTGGCAAGAGAAGGTCAACCAGAGAGACGAATGGAGACGGATTGTATCTGCAGCAAAGAACCTCAATGGCTCGGAACGCTGAAGAAGAAGAAGAAGTTATAAATATGTTATTTAGCTTTGAAAATGTGTTAGAAAGTAAATTAGTTACATGTTTTGTTTTACATGCTGTGAAACATATTTACAATTATGTCACCTATTAGCTTTTTCTAAAATTGCAAATATAACTTTCATGTCTATCTAGTTCAACCTTTTATAGGTAGGTTGTTGCTAGGCATAGTTTACACTAATATTTATAGTTACATAACAGTTCTGTAGTCATAAACTAAATACTACTAGAGCACTTTACAAACTGCATCACAGTGACATAAAATGCTAGTGGTTAATTTGTTAAGCTACAAAATATGGTATCACAGTTGTTAACAAGTTGTTTATTATTAGTAACAAATCTGCTAATAAAATAATTATTACCTTGTTATACAGCAAAGTAGTCATTGTGCCAAGCAAGGATTTGTTTGGATAGGCTAATAACAAATTAACGTTAAATAAAACAAATTTAAAAACTAAATATTTATGGTCATTTTATGAGGCAGGGTTCTTTCTGGTTATATATAAAAAAGTACCCAGGGTGGCACACTGATGCTCCCTTTCATGACTACACCACTGCAGACAGGTGCATTTATAATATTTTTATCATATATAATAGATATATATTTTTTTACTATACTCTGATATGATGCTTGTTTCTAAGTGACAATTTAACTATTTGCGATAGTTCTTTAACTTTAAAGAAATATGTATGCCATTTAAATGTGTGTGTCAATGGTTGCACCTGTGTCTCACTAGGGCCCATCAGGGGAACAAAGAATAGTAACACTGTAGTCTACTATGTAAGAGGCAGCCAAGAAGGGTTAGCATGGGACTGGCTGCGACACCCCATAGAAAACTTCAGCTGCAAAATCCCATCAAACATGAAGTCTACAGAGGATGGCTTGTCATGAGTTGGTTGAGGACCTATGATCCACTGTGAGCAGTGGCAAGCTACTGAAAGTAAACTTGCCAAGAAATCACAAACAACCAAAATATGCTGGGGTTGACTGTGACATCCTGTAGGGATTATACAGCTAACTTTATATGATTATCTATCTATCTTGGTGCATGTATTAATTTATGAGCATGAATAAATCTCATCATCATCATGTGCCATGCCATCTCACACTATCACTAGAGTTGTGGATTAGCTCTGTGTTCTTGCCTCTACCATGCCATGTGGTCAAGCTGTCCAGATATTTATTTCTCTGTCTTCCCCCTTGTTCTTTTCCCCTCAATATTGTCAGTTGTCACCATGTTCTCATATTGATAAATGCACAACTTTTTATGTGAAATATAAATGGGAAGATAACATCCCATGGCAGATACAGTTGTAGGGATGTGAAACAGTAACCCTTGACACATGATAGGTCACAGAATAATGAGGTGGAGTTGATCATTTCCTGTCCTTACCATCTCTTGTTTTCAGACAAATCCCAGAAGATTCTGAAAACTATTCAATACCCACTCTGTTGAACACTGAGCCATACAGGTTGGAAAATAGAATCCTGCCAGTGCTAGGGATTGAATATGGACCACAGTAAGGAAGCAGACTAACCTCTTTACCATCATGGCTCCTTTCTTTACAAATACATTCGACTGTTTTGTATATAAGAGTTATCTATATGAATAGATCCACTTTTTAAAGTAAATGTATTAAATTATCAGTAGAAATAAGCCTGAACAAATGCGATTACACATGTCAAATCAGCTACAGGTGATTTGGAAGCAGACCGTTTTGTGCTGATTTATAACAATGGTATGAGCATCAGTCGTTCAGAAAGCAATGGCAAACTGCTGAACATAAACTTCCCTAATAAATCACAAACAACCAAAAAATGCTGGGGTTGATTGCGATGTCCTATAATGTACACGCAGCTAACTTGTTAAAATATTGGTAAATGTATTGATTTGTTTGTAAATAAGTCTACTGTATTAAGTTTGAAATATATATCTACTAGGTATGCAATCCTGACACCAGAGACATATCCTAATTGGCGAGGAGACCCCAAACAGGGGGTCTTACACCTTCTGAACACTGTCAACATGGACAGAGACCAGTATCAGTTGGGCCAAACTAAAGTATTTATCAAGAATCCAGAGTCGGTTAGTATTCGTTGTTCACAGAGATATCAGTACTTTTCATTCATTTAATCAAGCTTTTGTCAGTGTCATCTGCTGAATACAAGAGTTACTATACTTTACATGAATCTAGAGTAGATTAGTGTCTGCTGAGTACAAGAGTTACTATACTTTACATGGATCTAGAGTAGATTAGTGTCTGCTGAGTACAAGAGTTACTATACTTTACATGGATCTAGAGTAGATTAGTGTCTGCTGAGTACAAGAGTTACTATACTTTACATGAATCTAGAGTAGATTAGTGTCTGCTGAGTACAAAGATACCAGAACTTTCAATGAGTAAAGTATCTATAACTACTGTGTACCACTGAGTGGCATCTGTGGCCTAGGGAACACAATTATACAATCCCAACATACTGTATTTGAAGCTGCAGGTGATTTGGGAGCAGACTGCTTTGTATTAATTTTCACAGTGGTATGAGCATTGACCATTCAGAAAGCACTGGGAGACTAGTGAATGTAAAATTACCTAGAAAATCACAAACAGCCAACAAATGCTGGGGTTGATTAACATCATCCTCTAAAGCAGTGCTTCCCAAAGTGGTTGCTACGGGTCGACTTCCCTATCTTTTGGGTTTATGTGCTGAAATCGTCCACCATGGCATTTTCAAACAATCCCAACAATACTGATGCCATCCGCGCGGCTTTCTTTGCCGTCTGCAACATGAGTTGAGAAAAGTAAGAAAAAAGTTAACTATGTTCTCCTTTGACGATTGTTTAGAACTTTTTAAAAACAAGATTGTCCTTTTCTCAAAACATGATATCCGCACCGTTTTTATGGTGATTTAATTTTAAAATAAAATGAGCCTGCAGCCATGTAGCCCAAGGAGTATTTATTTTTAAGGAGAAGCGAATCATTGGTTCAGTGGGAAAGTTATAAATAGTAACCAGATGAGACCAATACTAAAAACCGGCCCGGTCAACGACATTTGTTTGTTGACGACGTGCATTTCTTTTGTTTCCTATGTGACGAAAAGTGAGAAAGATGCACATTATAATTTGCTGATTGTCATAAGATGCAGAACATACATGATTTTTGTTGTACGATTATAATGCATTTTGCCATCGTCTGAGTGAGTGAAGATGTTAGATACATCTGCAAAGTATTTTTCATTACAGCTGGACGAAAGTACGGATGTTGCCAACTTAGCGATTCTGATGGTGTATGTGAGATATCGATACAAAGACAACTTGAAAGAAGAGTATTTCTTTTTCGTCAATGAGCAAGCATTGTTAAGACAAAATACAGAAACAGTATGGAAATTTGTTCTCCTTTGCGGGTAGCGCTGTCAACAATCAAGCCACGATTTAATAAGCTTGTAAATAATAAACAGGTCCACCCCTCGCATTAAATAGTTACTGTTAGCAGCTGATAATTAAATCATTTTTATTATAACATACTGTAATTTAGTCACCTTGTTTAAAATCTGATTAGGTATCGTTTTCCAAGATACATTTTATTTTTATTTTATATTGGTGTTCATTACTATCGGTGTATACTAGTATATACATCTTTACAAGAAGACCTAAATGTAGTTTTGACATTTGAAAAAAATTTTGATATGTAAATCTCTACAATAAAATTTTTACTCGTGAAAATGGGAACACCATTACATAAATCACCATCATCCAATAATATTATGGAGCAGTATTTAGCGCACCGGGACCAACACCCACAATTACGTTAAATCTTATATTTATATTAAAATGTATATTGAGGTCATATAAAATTCCAGATTACAAGGAGAAAAATGTTTTTTAATGGCACCGGCCCCTAGTGCAAAAGGAAAATTTTATGTCGGTCCGCGAAAAGTGAAAAGTTTGGGAAGCACTGCTCTAAAGGACATGCAACTATCTTTTTGTTTTAACTGAGAACAAGAACATCAATACTTTTAATGAATCAGGCTTTGGTCAGTATCTACTGAGCAAACTAATGTACTTTCTGAGAATTTTGAGTTGGTTGGTATCTACTGATTAGAGAACATCAGCACTTTCAGTGAATCTAGATTTGGTTATTATCTACTGAGTACAGAACATCAGTACTTTCATTTAATCTAGAGTTGGTTAGTGTCTGCTGATTAGAGAGCATCAGCACTTTCAGTGAATCTAGAGTTGATTAGTATCTGCTGAGTACAGAACATCAGTACTTTCAATAAATAATTGATCACTATCTGCTGTATATAAGAAAATGATATTATTTGGTGAGGACGTAGATTGTTCAATCTGGATTGAATAAGTTAAGTGAGTGTACCCTAATGGAACAAGAAGCCCTTGTTGGATGTTGCAGCTATGTGCCAAAGCATAGCTCTAGGTGTGAATCATTTCATTGTATATATCTATTCTAAAACTAGTTTATTTAATAAAGAAATTTTAACATTTAATTTGCTTAATCTTTATTTGATTTAAAAAAGAAAAATTTTTTTAATGCCAGAAACAGTTAATGAGATATTTATTTGTTAGAAATGAAAAAAAAACCTCTTTGATTTAAAAAATTGTTCTCCGGGAAAAATTCTATAGAATGATCAAGTTTGTCTGGACATTACAGTGAATCAGATTTTGTGAACTGTGATGCAAATATCTTATATTGCTTCAACATTTAACACAGTAAATGATGATATTGATTACTTTCATCATTGATGTATATTTCACAATTTCAGTTATTCCTCCTTGAAGAAATGAGAGAGAGAAAGTTTGATGGCTATGCCAGAGTTATACAAAAAGTCTGGAGAAAACATTATGCTCAGAAACTATACTTCAAACTTCGAGAAGAAGGTACCAATCATTCACTGGCTATTACCATCATAATTAATGTCTTTATTGAAACCATTGCTGGTATCTGCTGCAAGGTTTTGAAGGAATAAAGTGTTGAGGCTGTTTGTCCTGTCTACTGTGTGTGATGTGCAGACCAGGTTTTAAACATGTTTCTTCCATCTTCTTCCTCTTCATACAACTTCAGATGTCAGCCTGAATATATTACAAGAAAGCAGCCTATGGTTATTGACATCACCATAGAGTTGTTGTCAAATGGTGCAGCTTTGGCCATAGTATTTTACTCTTGTTTTAAGTATTATGGGCACTTGCAGCAAATGTTTAACCGTCATTTTATCAATCCCAGATTTACATTCATCAGTATCTCCTATCTCCATTTCTGTTTTTATTTTTAATGCTTGCTCGCTTTGAACTCATGCGTAGACCACACACACACTGCTTCTAGTAGCACTGGACTTAATTTTGCGTGTGGATTAGCTTTCTCTATTACCAGTGTCCCTCCCCATCAGGCGAACACACTCTGACTTCAGAGGTACTTGTAATTTACGTCCCCAAGTCAAGGATGAGAAGTCAACATTTTAGCCAAACTGTCCGGCGAAGGGGTTAAGCCCCTTATATTGGCATCGGCACATGTTCTTATCCATTCGGCCATGCTGAACCTTCCTATCTTTAGTTTATTGAACAAGTGTCCATTTCAGCCTGTTACGTCCTGAGCAGTCTAAAGATTGTTACTTATTATCTTTGGTAAAGTTTTATTTCCAAAAGATCAAATTTTTGTTTTACTGGAGGTGAAAGCCAGCATCTTCAGATATAACTGGTATCTGAAAAAAAAATTGACTAAAGGCCAGTGGTCACATCTGCACAGATTCATAATAGATGTAATTCTCCTAGACCAGAAACTAATTCTTCTAGACCAGAAACTAATTCTTCTAGACCAGAAACTGACTGTTGCTAATCAGCTGAAACAGAGTAGTTCTCTCCAGTTTGAATTGAATAAAAAGTAGACTGTAAAAAGAGTGGGGTTTCCAATAAATGTTGAGAGAAAAATTTGTTCAATCAGGATTAGTAAACACCGTTTGTTGCAAAGTGGTTTTCAATCAATGTTGACAGAACAGTGTGTTTAATCAGGATTATTAAAATTACCTCATATACTTAATTTGATCTCATAATGTTAAAAGTTAAAAAAAAAAAAATAATTTTGTGGGTATCTGCTTAAGTATTGTAGTTGCTATTAACTATTATTTAATGATGTTATTATATTCACTACCATATAACAGCAGACGGTACTACCTGCTTTCTGTTAGCGCCAAATGTTGGGCGGCTCTCACCAAACCCGACACCCCCACATTGTGCCAGCGGCATCTGTCAGAGGAGTGCAGTTGGGAGGGTACAAGCCACACCCTAGTGCGAGGAAATGCAACCTAAAGTCTAAATATAATGGGTGGGCAGACCAGGCTCTAAGCCTTGATTAGCAACTGGTCTCGGATGGAATCTCCGACAGGCTGACAGAGCATTGCTTTGCTGATCCGGCAGCTTGCCTTGTACCAGGCGAATTGGTGTTACTTTTTCTCTAGAGTAAACTAGACAGGCTGAAAGAGGGATCTTGCTGCATAATCAGTACATTGTCTCTAAATTCAGCCTAGGCTTTGTGTTATGGAGAGGTATAACTCCTTTTTACAAACTATCGTCTGTCAAGACGGCAAGGTGCCAGTCATACTACATTCACTGAGTCAAATTAAGTATTTTTAATAAATGTGAAAGTAACAATGGCTTTGTAAGAACATAAAATGTGGACATTAACTCTGTAAGAACATAAACTATGGAAGTAAACTATGGCTCTGTAAAAACATAAAATATGGAAGTAAACATTAACTCTGTAAGAACATAAAATATACAAGTAAACAATGACTCTGTAAGAACATAAAATATGGAAGTTAACTATGCCTCTGTAAGAACATAAAATATGGAAGTAAACAATGACTGTAAGAACATAAAATATGGAAGTAAACAATGACTCTGTATAGAACATAAAATATGGAAGTAAACAATGACTCTGTAAGAACATAAAATATGGAAGTAAACAATGACTCTGTAAGAACATAAAATATGGAAGTAAACAATGACTCTGTATAGAACATAAAATATGGAAGTAAACAATGACTCTGTAAGAACATAAAATATGGAAGTAAACAATGACTCTGTAAGAACATAAAATATGGAAGTAAACAATGACTCTGTATAGAACATAAAATATGGAAGTAAACAATGACTCTGTAAGAACATAAAATATGGAAGTAAACAATGACTCTGTATAGAACATAAAATATGGAAGTAAACAATGACTGTAAGAACATAAAATATGGAAGTAAACAATGACTCTGTAAGAACATAAAATATGGAAGTAAACAATGACTCTGTAAGAACATAAAATATGGAAGTAAACAATGACTCTGTAAGAAATATGGAACTCCCGCGTGTTGCCGGGGCCCATAAGGGAAGCAAAGAATAGCAACACTGTAGCCTACCACGCATGTCGTAAGAGGCGACTAAGGAGGCTTGATGGTTCCGTCGCCCTGCTACTGAGTGAGTGCGTGGCGCGACACTGTGAGCTGTGAGTTTCGTGTGAAATGCTTTTGAATCTGCCCGAGGTTTTTTGGAACGTGACTGCGTGTTCGAAGCGATGGCAGCTGGCTATGTCCCAGAGTTGACCGGTTTTTGCCTTATGCAGAAATGCGTGGCTGCTGGGCTTCTGGTTGACTGCCACTGCCATCGACGATGAACTGTATTTTCGTGGACTGTGTGGGTGAACATCTAGGAAACATCCAGATGGGAAAATGACTGCCTATTCCATCAGAGATAAACTGGATGTTTCGTGGGGGACTATTGTGTTGACATTCTGGCGGCGGCATTATGCACAGTGTATCTGTGCGGGCTGTTGTTTGTCGAGACTCCTGTCTTTTCCACTTTTCACATTGGGCAGTGGGGAGCGTTTTATGTGATATTCACTGGCACAGGAACGGAGCATAATGGGGACGACCCGTTGCTGTGAAGTTGGAACCGCGACTAACTAACTAACTAACATAAAATATGGAAGTAAACAATGACTCTGTAAGAACATAAAATATGGAAGTAAACAATGACTCTGTATAGAACATAAAATATGGAAGTAAACAATGACTCTGTAAGAACATAAAATATGGAAGTAAACAATGACTCTGTAAGAACATAAAATATGGAAGTAAACAATGACTCTGTATAGAACATAAAATATGGAAGTAAACAATGACTCTGTAAGAACATAAAATATGGAAGTAAACAATGACTCTGTATAGAACATAAAATATGGAAGTAAACAATGACTGTAAGAACATAAAATATGGAAGTAAACAATGACTCTGTAAGAACATAAAATATGGAAGTAAACAATGACTCTGTAAGAACATAAAATATGGAAGTAAACAATGACTCTGTAAGAACATAAAATATGGAAGTAAACAATGACTCTGTAAGAACATAAAATATGGACATAAACAATGACTCTGTAAGAACATAAAATATGGACATAAACAATGACTGTAAGAACATAAAATATGGACATAAACAATGACTGTAAGAACATAAAATATGGACATAAACAATGACTGTAAGAACATAAAATATGGACATAAACAATGACTGTAAGAACATAAAATATGGACATAAACAATGACTGTAAGAACATAAAATATGGACATAAACAATGACTGTAAGAACATAAAATATGGACATAAACAATGACTGTAAGAACATAAAATATGGACATAAACAATGACTGTAAGAACATAAAATATGGACATGAACAATGACTGTAAGAACATAAAATATGGACATAAACAATGACTCTGTAAGAACATAAAATATGGAAGTAAACAATGACTCTGTAAGAACATAAAATGAGGAAGTAAGCAATGACTGTAAGAACATAAAATATGGACATAAACAATGACTGTAAGAACATAAAATATGGAAGTAAACAATGACTCTGTAAGAACATAAAATATGGACATAAACAATGACTCTGTAAGAACATAAAATATGGAAGTAAACAATGACTCTGTAAGAACATAAAATGAGGAAGTAAACAATGACTGTAAGAACATAAAATATGGACATAAACAATGACTGTAAGAACATAAAATATGGAAGTAAACAATGACTCTGTAAGAACATAAAATATGGAAGTAAACAATGACTCTGTAAGAACATAAAATATGGACATAAACAATGACTCTGTAAGAACATAAAATATGGAAGTAAACAATGACTGTAAGAATATAAAATATGGAAGTAAACAATAACTCTGTATAGAACATAAAATATGGAAGTAAACAATAACTCTGTAAGAATATAAAATATGGAAGTAAACAATGACTCTGTAAGAATATAAAATGTGGAAGTAAACAATGACTCTGTAAGAACATAAAATATGGAAGTAAACATTAACTCTGTAAGAGTGGCCAGCAGGGGCCACGGAAGTGGAAATCCAGCAACTAATTCAGGATAATGCTGACTCGGGTGATGTGATTATCTACACAGATGGTTCGGTGTCGAGAGGTAGGAGAAGTGCCTGGGGGTTCATAGCAAAAGCTAATGGCCGACGTTTGGTGCAGGAGAGCCTGGCATATGATACCACAATATCTAGCTTAAGAATGGAGGTGGTCACTACAGCTTTCCGCTGGATCGAGAATACGATACACACACACACACACATCGTGATTGTAACTGACTCAGAAAGCATGCTGAGGAAGGTGAGGACAGGCATTCTTCTTGCAGAGTGGCTTGCTTCGCTTCGGAGGTCACGGGTGGCAAGCATCGCCTGGATCTTTTCTCCGGGGCATGCCGGTGTACTGGGGAATGAACAGGCGGACAGATTGGCTGGCTTTGCAAAATTTGGTGGAGTATTGATGCATGACAAAGCAGACGTGGTTGCGGCCTTGTGGGAGCACATGTATTGATTGATGTTGAAGCTAGCTTGTCTTTATGCTTGAGACATCTGTTCTTTATTTGCAGCCTGTGACATTCTATATGGCAAGAAAGAGCGTAGAAAGAACAGCCTTAACCGCAACTTTGTTGGAGACTATCTAGGTCTAGATGATAACCCTGAGCTGCGAACCTTGGCAGGAAAAAGAGAGAGAATTGAGTTTGCACATACTGTCAATAAATTTGATAGAAGATTTAAGGTAGGAAGAAATCGGCTGATTGATTGGTGATTGTAACTTCACTTTGTTTAGCTAGATTTTAGCAAAAATACATTTTCTATACTTTTTTTTCCACCAGAGATTTGTATAATAGTTGAAAATATAAATTTTTTTTTTAGTGCTTACTCGCTTTGAGTAGTCCGTATACACTACTTCTAGTAGTGCTGGACTGAATTTTGCATGTGGATTAACTTTCCCTATTAACAGCATCCCTCGCCATCAGGCGAACTCGCTCCGATTTCAGAGGTACTTGTAATTTACGTCCCCAAGTCAAGGTCGATAGGTCAACATTTTAGTCCAACTGTCCGGTGTAGGAGTTGAACCTCGTACCTCAGCATCAGCAAATCGGATGTTAAAGAACATGCGTTCTTATTCATTTGGCCATGCTGACCTACAGATACACATTTAATTCAATTGTCTTCATTCTGCATGAATCTGCCACATTTGTTCTTATTCAAATATAAGGGCCATGTGTCCACTTAACTTCTTATTCTCTTCTCTACTTTTGTATGTAGAAGTATGGCTTGATACACTAGCTTTCAAAACACTAATGTTCCATTCAAGATGTTGAAGTCAGTAATAGCCAATGACACAGTGATTATTAAGCAAAAAGCTTATGAAAGGCAGAGGTGCATTGATTGATTGATGCTTTGGGTACACCCAAACCTGTGGAGAAACAGTCAAAATACATACCCTTCAGTATTTACTGAGGAAGTCTGAGCACATGTTGGTTTGTCAGAAACAATAGTGTCATCTATGTTTGAATCTCAGCAGATAACAACCAACATTTAATTTTGTTCAAGAAACATGTTTTTCTTGAGACTAAATTGTCCTATGATCATTTAACTATATCATATAAAGGTAATTTATCATTTCTAATGTGAATATGGCTTTCTGGTGAAGGAGTTATGGATGCAATTCGTAATCCCCCATACTGCTGTCGAAATACAGCTGCGGGCGATTTGGAAGCAGACCGCCTTGCGTTTGTTTCCATACAGAAGTATGGGTGCCTGTCGTTCAGAAAGCAATGGTAAACGTAAACTTGAGATGAAATCGCAAACAGTAAAAAAAAATGCTGGGGTTGACTTCAACATCCTGTAAAGGATAAGCAACTAACTTTAACATGAATGAGTAAATTCGCTAATCCAGCATATCACAATTAAAACACAGCTGCGGGCGATTTGGAAGTAGACTGCTTTGTGTTGGTTTCCATATAAAGATATGAGTACTGGTCGTTCAGAAAGCAATGGCAAACTACTGAATGTAAACTTGCCATTAAATCACACACAAAAATGCTGAGGTTGACTGCAAAGTCCTGTAAAGAATATGCAACTAACTTTAATGTGAATGAGTACAATGTAAATCTTCTTAGAGGGACGGGTGAACAATAACAGATCTGGGGAAACTGTTCACATTTACCAGGGCACCAAAGGGAAAGCAAAGAATAATAACACTGGAAACCACCTGGGCAAGTTGTAAACAGCGACTAACGAGGATTGGTTTGAGAATGGCTACTTCACCCCCCAGACAAAATCAGCCAACTTCCAACCAATCATCACTAGCCTACAAGGGGCTTGGTCACATGGTTGTTCACCACATACAAATGAGTCTTAAAGACAAAAGAGAAGAAGAAGAAGATATACAAGTTATAGGCATTTCACACTTACTGTAGCAGGGGTTCTTAACGTTTTTATTACAACCACCTCCCCTTTTTTTCTCTCTCCCTCCCCCTCTCTCTCCTCTCTGTCAGAGTCTTGCGTAGGGCAAGATAAGTAGCTCGGTTTCTGGCAAGTGTGAAGCAGTATCAAACTATCAAATCACACGAAGTGAAGATCCGAAACCGTTATTTACAAGCTTTATTTACGCGCTGCATTCATTATCGCACAGACATCGCGCAATGACAATCCATAGCAATCATTACAGCATGAACAATATCAATACAATACATAAGGATACATGCAATCAATATACATATCACTTACACGCCAAAATGCTCAAGCGTTCGAACCAGTCTCCCACTGTCACACAGGCTCGCTCTCAATGCAGATTCAAAAACCACTCGCAGACTCATGCGACCTGTCCATACAAACGCCTAACCCGGTCTGCCTGGCCTTTCGTTCTACACGCTAGTCGGCGCACATGTCAGCTGGTGTGACCCCTGCAAGGTTCACGGGGTGTACCGCTGACCAGCGGTTATCTTAGCGTCGCTCAGTTGCTGTGCTTGGCTGCTTATACGGGCGTCGTCGAAGACGCCGCATTCCCTCTGTAGTGTTTAACATCACTCAGGGTTGCGCGTTGTTATGTCGCCTGGCGTTGGCACAGCCAACGCGTCGCAACCTCAGATGTGAGACTTTGACACTCTCCACACCCCTTTTTCATGAAAGGATTTCCTTTCATGTACAATATACATAGGTGTTATTAAACTTGTCAAAATCGAACATTGTATTTCGTCTACATAACTTACTAGTTATTATATATACAGGTGAATAGTAAACAATATGTATACAACAATTATGTTGCACCATGAAGTACAACAGTCAAGTACAATCTATTTGATGGACATTACCTCGCTGTGACACAGCTAGTCCGGTAGGTCACGGCTAAACTGGCCCCTACCTCAACAACCAAGAACAAAAATACTAAAATCATAAGGTTAAACTGTGAGCATCTCCCTCTGAGATAGCTCCATCATCAGACCTCTGTTTAGAGTTTCTAATGAAGGTCAACAGTTTTGGCAATATATTGTCCATATGTAAATGACGTCACATTGACGTGTTATCTATCAAGTACACATGTTAATGGTTACAATACATATTTACACATCACCAAGAATTTAGAGTATTGTCCCTTGGTTATTATACAAAAACTTTAGGAACAATAATTTATCGTCGTTTACATGACATAAATTATCACTACAAAATTATTTCTTAGTGTCATAATTTGATACTTATTGACAAATGTGCACAAAAAGTCATGTTTGTAAAGAAGTAATCAAGTTACGATGCTGAGATTACATATTATAAAGATCGACATATACAATTCCGTATATGGAAATATTTAAAATCACATTTTAATACAGTCGTCATAAATTTATAGACTTTTTAGTGTAGTCTGCTAACTTTTAAATTAATATGCAAAAAATACCGGAAGTATACAGCTGTGCTATTTTACACATGTGTTGTGGTGTCATTCACACGACATTGTTCCGTTCTGGATGGATATTATATAAACGGAGTATTAGTTGTTACTATCAGCTGTTGGATCGTTTCTTCCGCCTTCTGCTCGGATTGTAATGTCGCAGTCTTCTTTCGTACCTTGTTAAAACGTCTTGGACACATCGGTCTGGATACATTCAGGATTACTTCACGCTGTAGTGGCTTGGTAAGTTCCTGGATTCTGTAGTGTTGTCCAGTGACACTTGTCTTTGTAGTGTCTGGTTGTTACAATATTTATGTATTTACAATAATAATCACATTCTTTCTCATACCTTACAGTTATACACCACATTAGTTTACATAATAATGATTCCATTTTTTCACATATCTCACAATTATACACGCATTCATTCGCATAATAATGATAATAATAAGAACCCAAATATGTACATAAGTTATATACATTGGGAGATACAATCTACCCCATCACATTGTTGTACACAGCGTTACTGACACATTGTCACAATTGGCTGTGGTACTGAGCACTATCTACGTTGCAGTTTTATACACCCTCTGCACTGTGCTCTGGTGTTGACTGGGTATTAGGTTCGTCGTATGGGCATCTCGACAAAAGATCTGCAAGACAGTTTTGGGAACCCTTTATATGGTTAATCTCATAGCTATAGTCCTGCAGAAGAAGGGACCATCTTGCCACCTTGCTGTTACTTGGCGTTCCTCTGGTAACAATTGTCAGCAGGCTATTATCTGTTTCAATAATGAAATGTTTACCTAAAAGAAATCTAGAAAGTTTACGTACCGAAAATACCATGGCAAGAGCCTCGAGTTCCGGTGTATTGTAATTTCGTTCGCTGGTGTTCAGTTTTCGAGAGACGTAGTATACTGGGTACAAGATTTGGTCGTGTTCCTGGAGAAGCACACCTCCAATGGCTACGGAGCTCGCGTCATATCTTAATCTAAAAGTAATATTCAAATTTGGCAATTTTAGAATAGGTGCTCTTGAAAAATATGAAAGAATCTTCGTGAATGCTGGCCTTAAACATTCGCTGTTCACTATAACATTGGGATGTTTATTTGTTAGTAAATCAGTGAAACATTTGGTCAATTCAGCAAAATGAGGAATAAATTGTCTATAATAGTTTAAAAGACCTAACACACTTCGCAACTGTTTCTTCGTTGTCAGAAGCGACAATTTCAAAATTCTAGACATGATGTTATCGTCAGTTGATATAAAACCATTTGAGATCTTATAGCCCAAAAATGAAATTTCTTGAAAGGCTATATCAACTTTGGAAGGTTTTACAGTCAGTCCATGATGTCTAATCCTGTCAAATGTCTGCTGTAGTGCTGTTATGTGATCTGTCATGTCCTTTGTGTGTATGCAAATGTCGTCCATGTACCAAATGATGTTAGCAATGTCTGTCAAAAGAATTCTTGTCATTCTGACGAAGGTAGCCGGTGCATTGACTAATCCGAAAGGTAGTTTACACCATTCGTATAAACCCCACGGTGTGGCAAATGCAGTCAGATGTATACTGTCAGGATATACAGCTGTCTGCCAGTAAACTTTTGTCATGTCAAGTTTAGTAAAATAACGTGAGTCAGATAGTTCAGTCAGGATGTCTTCACAGTTGCTCATTGGTTCTAAATCCAACTGTGTAATGCTGTTGAGCTTACGATAGTCCACACAGAGTCTGATAGTTTTGTCCTTTTTCCTTACTAAAACTATTGGTGAACAAAAATGACATTGTGAACGTCGAATGATATGATTTGCTTCTAAATCAATGATTTCTTGATGTAATTTTTCCTAATAGTGTATAGGGATAGATTACGGTCTACACTTGATAGGAATGTCGGATGTCAAGATGATTTGGTGCTGAACTAAATCTGTCTGCCCTGGGCTGTCAGAAAAGATCGTCTTGTACTCTTGTATCAGTTGTCTGCAACTGTCAGTCTGTGTCCGCGTCAGTTTAGGATTTACCTTAATGTCCTGTAAGTTGGTCGTCGTGTCAAGAACTGGTGTCGGTATCTCATCAGTGTCGTTGTCGTCCGTCTGGTCCACTATGGTGGTGCCTGCTGCAGTTTCTACTTGGTCGTCTTGCCTGTGGTAATATGGTTTGAGCATGTTAATGTGGAAAATTTTGTGTTTGTCCCTAACTGCAATTTCGTAATCTACCGTCGAAATTTGTCGTAGTACTTTGAACGGCCCTTGCCATGAGTCAGTGAGGAGATGTCTATCACTTGGCAAAAGAAGAAGAACGTCCTGTCCTGGTTTCAGTGTAATAGTTCTATTTCCTCTGTTAGCATATTGTCGGTAGATAGCTCCTGATTTTTGGAGAGCTTCTTTAGCTAACACACATGATTTCATAATTCTGTCACGCAATGATGTTACATGTTCATATGACGAAATGGGTTTAGGTAAAGTTGTACTTTCAGTCAACATAGATTCATACAAAGATAATGGGCCGCGTGGTTGTGCACTATATAACATTTCAAATGGGGAGAACCCAGTGCTGGAATGGGGCACTTCCCTATATGCAAACAAAATTGCAGGCAGATAAGTATCCCAATCTTCAGGGTGTTCTTGGGTTACTTTAGAGAGCATATGTTTCATATCGCCGTTAATCTTTTCCACGATACCGGTCGAATGCGGGTGATAGGGACTGTTGAAGCATTGTTAACCCCCAACATCTTGGTAAAGGCTTGTGTAGCTGAGGCAATAAACTGGCTACCCCGATCTGAAAGGATGGTGTCAGGGAATCCTACCCTCGCAAAAATATGAAAGAACACTTCCATGATATCTTTGGAAGTTATGTTCTTCATTGGAATCGCTTCTGGCCAATGACTGCATAGATCAATGGGTGTTACAATGTACCTATTACCTCTCGATGTTACATGGTTAAGAGGACCAACTATATCGACCGAGATCTTTTCAAACGGTCTACTAGCCAAATCAGTAACTTGCAATTCAGCTTGTGGGTGTTTACCCTTTTTGACAAGCTTTTGGCAGATGTCACACGATCTGCAATACTGTTTGGTATCGTTGCAAAACTTAGGCCAATAAAATTGAGTAAGTAACCTTGCTCTAGTTTTAGCATACGCCATGTGTCCTGCAAAGGGTATGTCATGAGCTATATTCAATGCTTGCTTGCGGTTTTCTAACGGTAGCACTGTTTGTTCTATGGTGCTGGCACCTTTGGTGTAGTACCGTGTTAGAATTCCGTTCTTCAGAGCAAAGTACCATTGAGCATTCTTTGCTACTCTTGGCTTTTGGCCTACAAGTTTAAAATACGAGAGGTCCTGGGTTCAAATCCCGGACGAGCCCCCACGTTCGCACTTGTCAGAGTCTTGCGTAGGGCAAGATAAGTAGCTCGGTTTCTGGCAAGTTTGAAGCAGTATCAAACTATCAAATCACACGAAGTGAAGATCCGAAACCATTATTTACAAGCTTTATTTACGCGCTGCATTCATTATCGCACAGACATCGCGCAATGACAATCCATAGCAATCATTACAGCATGAACAATATCAATACAATACATAAGGATACATGCAATCAATATACATATCACTTACACGCCAAAATGCTCAAGCGTTCGAACCAGTCTCCCACTGTCACACAGGCTCGCTCTCAATGCAGATTCAAAAACCACTCGCAGACTCATGCGACCTGTCCATACAAATGCCTAACCCGGTCTGCCTGGCCTTTCGTTCTACTCGCTAGTCGGCGCAAACGTCAGCTGGTGTGACCCCTGCAAGGTTCACGGGGTGTACCGGTGACCAGCGGTTATCTTAGCGTCGCTCAGTTGCTGTGCTTGGCTGCTTATACGGGCGTCGTCGAAGACGCCGCATTCCCTCTGTAGTGTTTAACATCACTCAGGGTTGCGCGTTGTTATGTCGCCTGGCGTTGGCACAGCCAACGCGTCGCAACCTCAGATGTGAGACTTTGACACTCTCCCCCCATCCCGCATCCCCATCTCCATTGCTGTACTTCTCCATATGGGCTATCTTTATATCCTCATATATAAGAAGAAAAAACATATTGATATTCTCTCAGATGTGAACATGTAAGAAAACTATCCAATAAACAGTTTCATGTCTCCAAAACTGAAATATTTTGGCCATATATTAAACATCACAATGGCTTGGAAAGAACAGTGATGGATGGCATATTTCATGGGTTCCATCGATGGTTCCGTCGCCCTGCTACTGAGTGAGTGCGTGGCACGACACTGTGAGCTGTGAGTTTCGTGTAAAGTGCTTTTGAATCTGCCCAAGTTTTTATTTTTGGAACGTGACTGCATGTTCGGAGCGATGGCAGGTGGCCATGTCCCAGAGTTGACCAGTTTTTGCCTTATGCAGAAATGCGTGGCTGCTGGGCTTCTGGTTGACTGCCACTGCCGTCGGTGATGAACTGTATGTTCGTGGACTGTGTAGGTGAACATCTAGGAAACATCCAGATAGGAAAATGACTGCCGATTCCATCAGAGATGAATTGGGTGTTTCGTGGGGGACTGGTGTGTTGACATTCTGGCGGCGGCATTATGCACAGTGTATCTGTGCGGGCTGTTGTTTGTCGAGACTCCTGTCTTTTCCACTTTTAACATTGGGCATTGGGGAGCGTTTTGTGTGATATTCACTGGCACAGGAACGTAGCATAATGGGGACGACCCGTTGCTGTGAAGTTGGAACTGCGACTAACTAACTAACTAACTAACTTCATGGGGAAGTAGGCAGGGGTGACCCGTATGAAGATGGACACAGAACATTGCAGACACCCTGGACATGAGGGTGCATTAGGCAGAAAATTGTTTTGATCTACATAATGAAATTATAACTGTCATTTGCAACTTTTGTAAACACCTTTATTTTAAATTCATGTTAGATAGAGTGTTTAATTTCTGTTGTTTGCAGAGTATCAAAAGAGATTTGCTGCTGACTGGGAAAAATCTGATACTTGTGGGCCTTGAAACTGTGAGTTTATTTGACAAATGGTCTTATTCCTTTTCTTAGTACTTGAAGTGCCGGTCTCCCTGGCCATGCTGACCTACATGGGTAAGGGCGTTGTTTGCAATCCCTTACACTCACATACGAAACAGAGCTGCGCGAGATTCAGCAGTGGATCACATTGCATTGGTTACTTACGGAGTATGTGAGCTGGTCGTTCAGAAAGCAATGGCAAACTACTGAACTTAAAATTTGCCAAGACATCGACAGCAGCTTAAAAATGCTGGTGTTGACTGCAATGTCCTGTAAAGGATATGCAAAAAAAAAGTACTAGAAGTAGATATGTACAGACATAGTTTTGTGTTGGTTTCAGCTACTCAGGAATGATAATCAGGCACAACATTCCACCCCTCTGTGGGTTGTAGAATAATCACAATGGATCATCAGTATTTTGTGACATTAAACATTCTTTACCATATATAACTTTTGAAGGTTACTTCTACGAGGCGTGTTTTTTAAGTAAGTCCCGGTATAAAATTTTAAAAAATCCATTATGTATAAAAATGATTTATTGCAGCCAAAAGTGAACCACACATTTGCATTATTTCTCAACATAGTCACAACTGACTTCAACACATTTTTGGTATCGTGGCACCAGGTTCTTAATTCCAATGTCGTAGAAGTCTGCCGCCAGTGTCTTGAACCATTCATTAATGTCTGCTGCAGTTCATCATCAGTTTCAAACCGCTGAGATGCCAGCCACTTCTTTAGGTGCATGAAAAGGTGTAATCACTTGGCGCCAGATCGAGGCTGTAGGGCGCATGGTCAACAATTTCCCAGTGAAATATTTGCAACAATTGAACAGTTCCATATGCGATGTGAGGTCGAGCATTATCATGCAAAAGCACAATTCCAGAGGACAGCAACCCACGTCTTTTGTTTTGAATGGCACCAGAGTGTCACAATAAGATGTGGCATTAACTGTCTTTCCACGTTCAAGAAAATCACCGGTGTTTGTCAGTGGACTTACTTAAAAAACGCGTCTCGTATATATTGAGTGTTTGTAACTGTTTTTTCCTTTCATTATTTTATCTTGATTACTTGTAAGTTATTACCTCTAAAACATCTAGCCATCACTGCAAGAAATGAGAAGAAGAGTTGAAGAAATGAGACCAAAGCATCCTAGATACTTGAACAGTGATAGTTTCTGTGAGAATTTCATCATCATCATCATCGTCATCATCATCATCTGGATAGTTGATCCAAAGACTTCTGCCAAGGTAGTCTGATCATGCCACTGCACTGTCAACTATTCTCTGCATTTCTCTTCAGCTTTACATAAGTCTGAACACCCATGCATGTGTTATGCCTTTGCTTCTTGGACATCCTTTCTTTTTTTCTCCTTGGATTGATAATTTATTATCCATCAAAGAGTATCACTCCCAAGACCTGAAGTACATTTTAGTTTTTATTTTAGTTGTTGATTTCAGACGAGATTGATTAATGTTTGCCATTCATTTAATGTTGTCTTTACAAACTGTGATGTATTTATTCTTGATTTCAATTTTTGAATTTATTAAAACTTGTTATGTTTCAAAATGTAACAACATTTCTAAGATATCATTTCTACATTGTCACATATACCAGTATATACTTGTGATTACATTTTATTATTACAGACTATCATGCAATTTTTTTAAAGCTATGTTCGTGTGCATTTCTTACATTTCTTAAATATTGTTTTGGAGTTAAGGTATAAATGTATATGAGATAATATTTATTTTTGTCAGGATTTCTTTAACATGACTTAGTACCAACAAAGTTTCATTTGACAGAAAATATTGGTGTAGTTTAATATATTGTTAATATGTATACTGAATTCTGAACTGTAACTTTGTTTATTGCTTGTGTAATTTCTGTGTTGGTAATCTCATGAAACAGATAAAGAAAGGACCCCAGAAAGGAACAAAGCAGCTTGTGGTAAAACGAAACATTCCACTTGATCAGATTTCTGGCATTAGTATGAGGTGAGTTCCTGGCAGTGGATCAGTAAATATTTATATAAGTGAGGAGTAGCTAACTGACAGGCTGAGATACTGATTTCTTATTCAAAGGATGTTAGTTCCAGTCTTTGGAGAGGCAAAGAATTTGGATCCATTAGAAACAAAGTAAGAAAAAGATGGCTTGTAAAGTGTTGTAACTGGCAGGACTAGCTGCTCTTATACCTGTTCACATTGATAATATTACTGAAATGATAGTCTTTTAGTTGTATATACAAGTTTATATAAGTAAAGGTAGTCTCATAGAAGATATTGACATTGTGGTGTCAAGTATAGAGCTTTGATATATTCTAGCACATAACAAATGAGGTGGGGTGGCCAGTTTTGCTTCCTCATTGCCTTTTGTTCTCAGAAAATTATGAAAATTGATACCCATTTTTAAAGGCTAGGTG
The DNA here is from genome assembly GCA_963921405.1 of Cepaea hortensis. Classification (NCBI taxonomy): domain Eukaryota; kingdom Metazoa; phylum Mollusca; class Gastropoda; order Stylommatophora; family Helicidae; genus Cepaea; species Cepaea hortensis. The sequence continues at coordinate 99,827,222 of OY992877.1, forward strand.
AACCCCATAGGTGTACTGGTTAGAAAGAATAAATTAGCCTCTGCTGGGAATTGAACCCTGATCCCTCTCTTGGCAGGTCATTGAATTAACCAGTGCCACAGCCACTCCACACACAAACACCATCCCCACGCTCACAGTTCAGTTTATAAAGCAGACATTTACACGGTAACTGGTTTAAAGGTGGTAAGGTTAAGTTTGTTTGCTGCAGAAATCTGAAGGAATCGGTCAGCATTCCTTAGCCATGTCCCATTATAAGATTAAATAGAAAATTGTCAGTGGTGTGCGTGGTATTTGAAGAAAGAAAACATACATTTGATCCATTTAAAGATTTTATATCTTTCTCACAAACTTTTTCGGGTTAGCATTCTTGTCAGTTGTACTTTGACACTCTCTGTCCTAGTCACTTATTTAATTCATTCTGTTCCAGACACTTCATAATTTAACTCCATCCTAACCTGACAGTTGTTGTTTTAAAGTTAACAGTTTTCTTCTTCTGTGAGCAACATTTGCTAGCCATTGTACATAGCATCCATTGTAGTGCATAGATGTTTGCTTTCTAGTCCCATGCCACTTGGGTGAACATCTTTCAATTTTGACGGTTGAGGTTTCTTTTCTAGATTCCTCCTCCCATAGGCAGATTGCACTCCCGAGCTTGTGGGGTCTGTGTGCTCACATATTCTGTTGGGCTTTATTGCCCGAACCTTTATTCTTACAAGAACTTCCATAAGGCAGTAGTGGTTTCACAATTGGTGTGTCCTTCACATTGATGGATTTCCTTCCAGGGTTTATGAGCTCCAGCAGCTCATTCAAGTAACAGTTATCTGTGACAGAAAATAATGATGTCAACCCTCATTTCCAGGAAGATAATGATGCTATTGGTAATACATTTTTCTTGGGTGGTAATTATAATGATGTCAGCTTTATCTCCAGCATGTGGTTGATAATCATTTTTCATGGGTGGTCTTATACTATCTTTAAAATTCTGTCTCCTAAAATATAAGAATGATGATATTAAAGAGAAGATATTAGAAGGAATTGTTAATTAACTTTGAGAACTATGTCAACTTTCAGCACCATGCAGGATGACTACTTCATCTTGAATGTACAGAATGATTATGGTAGTCTTCTGGAGAATGTATTTAAAACTGAATTTCTCACTGCACTGTCCAAAAAGTACAAGGAGAGAACAGGAAAGCAGCTGTACATTCAGTTTTCAGACAGGTGATATATTTATATGTCTTATATATAAATTAGGATCTCCGTCTGTCTGTCTGTCTGTCTGTCCGTCTGTCCTTTATGCGCTCGCGAACGGCCCATCCGATTGAGATGAAATTTTCTACACGCCTTTCTTTCATTCCAGTGCTGCCAACTGTAATATTTTTTTAGTGTGAAATCGCCTGCTTACCCAGTATTATTTCATTTTTCATTTTTCATTGTAATTTCATATATCTCAGGGGACCTAACTCTATAAAAGTTATTTCAAGGGGCATAACTTTTCTGTATAACTTATAGTCATATTGTGGCATCGTTTTCAAAGATTTATAAACTCTTTGTCCATAGTTATGTACCGGCATATAAGTTATAATAAATAATGATACAATCTGTAAGGTATTTTCAAAGTTTTCATAAAAATAATGCACAATGCATAACATTGTAACTCATCTTTTTTTGCTTAAGAAGTTACTGTAGTCATGCAGGTGATTAGAAAGCGTTTTCATTAAAAATAATGGATGGTGTGTGGAAGGGCATTTTTTTAAGTTACTTTTTTTTATTGTATGAATTTAATGAGACGCTACCCGCCAGGAGCTGGGCGAAGTCACGCCGGGTCAGATAGATAGACAGACCCACCTTTTCGCTGCAGTTGTCTACTCCTCCTTTTCCTTCTTCTGCTGATGCTGCTGCCGCCGCTCCATTTACCCAAGTTAATTGTTGGGGGAAGATGTAAAGATCTTTCAAGTGCTCTTTCTAATGCTTTTTGTAAGTTGGTCTTCGTTTATCTAAGGTTGTTCTAACTGCAACCAATAAATGATTAGACAGACAGGCAGACAGACAGACAGAGAGGGACGGACGGACAGACAGACAGACAGACAAACAGATAGTCGGTAACGGGAACGGGAACTTATATGACTACTTATATGAATTAAATGAGATGCTCCCCACCAAGGACTGGGCGATGCCGGGTCAGACAGACAGACAGACAGTCGGTAACGGGAACGTGAGCTTATATGACTACTTATATGAATTAAATGAGATGCTCCCCACCAAGGACTGGGCGAAGCCGGGCCGGGTCAGCTAGTTCTTTATAAAATCTGATATCTCACAGGTATGAACACCCATGATGAAGGCTTGTTACTGTGATGTCCTGTTTTTATTTTTATTTTATTTTGTAAAGCTAATTTTTGCTTCATGTTTTCCAGTTGTTTACATGTCCATGGCAAAATTTATATATGATTTAATACACAAAGCCGAAGATATTATGCAGGTAGAAAATGCTGTATATGTCTTTAATGTTGAAGTGATGACAGTGTATTCCCTTGATCGTATGACAGGACTCAAATAACATATTATTGTCTCTAGGTCTCCTCTTGTCTTGCTTACCCTCCAGCCCTCTTATTATCATAGCATTTCCAAGTTTACCACTTGCCAAATGGTGAATGAGGTAATAATAATAATGAACATCAGTAAAACACAACTCGTTTGTCCAGGCAACACCAAATGGACTGCATCCGGAAGTAATGTGCTAACATCATTGATAACTCGAAGCCGATTGACGTGTCCTTTGTCAATATTTATTCCTGATGGGCAGCTTGTGATAACATATAAATTATAATATGAATAAGACTAAGAATTCTCAGGATACCGTTCCTGTACATCCATGAGGGCCGGTATCGTAACAATAAACCTCATCACACAGCTAAACCTTCTATAGAATTCCTACGACAATATCTCACCCCTTATAGTCAGTTCTAAGGCTTCTTATCAGTTGACTGTTCAGTCACCGTGGCCATCCTTGCCAAGTCCTAATCTGCACATTCGTGGCCGTCTGTTGTTTTCTTACTGAGAAGACTAATGCTTCAATGATATATCTCTTCTACCAAATCGTGACTAGCCATCAGTGTCATGTCTTGGAGGTTTGTTGACAATCTTCTCTCCTTGAATCGCTTCATGCCGCCTTCCTTGCCCAGCCCAAGCTCCGTCTGTTGTTGTTGCTAAACAATATCGCTGTGACTTTTCTACTTTCTCACGTCACGTAGCTACTTTATCTATCTGTTGGTTCGAGATTCTATCTCAGATTCTTCCTGACGTCATTCATTCTGACTCGCTACTTGGCACCCCTGTACGTGTTATATCCAAAAATATAGATTGTCTACTTTTGATTCGAGTTCTGATTCGATATTTGCAAATTAGTTTCTTTCAGCATGACTTCATTCCTGTTTTTACCTTTCTGGGTGTTCTCAGCATTCTTCTTTAGAAGAACCACATTTCAGGAACCTCAGAGTAATTTTTCACTATCCTGTTAAATGTTCATGTCTCACTTCTATACATCGGATCTGAAAATTGTCTGGTTCCCATTTTTATGAAACCGGACCGACCCTAGAGCCATATTGGTCAGAAAAATAATCCTTAGATTGAACCCAGACCACTGTCTTGACATGCAAGCGTGCTAATCACTATACCATCATGATATGTAGAATGGTTAATTGGTGTGGTGTAGGCTGGAGGAGTGTGTTACACTCCATAGCTTAAGGGATGAATGTTTCAAATGGCAAGTGATGTTAACTATTGTTTTCATTGTCTCCTTATTAGCATTGATTTCCCTGTGAAAAAGGAGGGCTGGGGAGGTGGAGGTAATCGCCAGGTGAGATTTGTCAGGGGCGTGGGAGACATAGCCCAGCTGAAGCCATCATCAAAGGTTCTCACGGTTTCTATTGGTCCTGGCCTGCCTAAGGATTCAAGTGAGTACAACAGCGTTGATGATTGCTTGTTGTTAGGCATTAATTTAAGACTTCATTGTGCTGAATGAAATTGTTAGCTTTTTAAAACCAAAAGCAGTGCAATTAAAGACTATTTCATTAAAAAAAACACTGACATCCACAAACGTTTAAAGTGAGAGGAGCAGATTGGAAAACTAATAATAAAGCAAAGGTTGATAAAAACCAACAATTACAGTCAATAAAAAGGACCACTAATATGAGAGCAGAAGTTGAATGATTGATTGATTTAGGAATCGACATCACAGCATTCGGGGCATTTCCATAAGTGCTCCGTCCCCATCCTCAGCAGCCAGCAAAGAGTTCCAACACTAATAGTACCAGTAGCAATCTGATTATATGTCCGTCTCGCCTTTCCTCTGAGCGTTGAGCGTCGGCCAGATCCCCTTGTCATGCCTCGCTGTCTCATTCTTGCCAGACCATGGTAATCCATTTGCTCATCCGAGGTGTGCACGTGCTCCCACAAGGCCGCAACCACGTCTGCCTTGTCATGTATCAATACTCCACCAAGTTCTGCAGAGCCATCCAATCTGTCCGCCTGTTCATTTCCCAGCACACCGTCATGCCCCGGAGAAAAGATCCAGGCGATGCTTGTCACCCGTGACCTCCGAAGCAAAGCAAGCCACTCCGCACGAAGCCTGCCCGTCCTAACTCTCGTCAGCATGCTTTCTCAGTTACAATCACGATGTGTGTGTGTGTCGTATTCTCCATCTAGCGGAGAGCCGCAGTGACGCCTCCACCTCCATTCTTAAGCTGGATGTTGTGGTATCATATGCCAGGCTCTCCTGCCCCAAACGTCCACCATTGGCTTTGGCTATGAACCCCCAGCCACTTTTCTCACCTCTTGACACCGAACCATCTGTGTAGATAATCACATCACCCGAGTGAGCATTGTCCTGAATTAGTTGCTGGATTTCCACTTCCGTGGCCCCTGCTGGCCACTCCCTGCACTCCCGGCTTAATGTGACTATAACTCTGCACAATTCTGACTGCTCCGCTGGCACTCTGACCCACTCCTCTCCACGCCTAATGTTCTTCAAGGGGCACACCTGTCTGATCATATCCTCTGCCTGAGCCATCCATGATTTCTCTCTTATCAGTCGCTGACCCTTAACTGCGTCCAGCGCCTCATGCAGTGGGTGGTCTGTGTCTGCAGCTACTCTGAGGTATTCCTTCGCCTGCATCACCTTGAGCCTACCAGCAACAGTCGGCAGACCAAGGATGTAACGCATACACACTACAGGGGTGTCTCTAGTGCATCCCAGAATGACCCGCATAGCTTCGTTCTGTATGCGCTCTAACTTCACCAGCTGACTCTCTGAGACAGTGAGCAGACCTAATCCATAATCAATTACTGAGAGGATGAAGTGCTGGTATAGTGTGAAAAGCATTCTCTGCTCTGTGTCCATTGCAGCCATAGTTTTAAGTGCACTGAGTCCCTTTTGAGATCTTGTCACAACCGTCTCCACGTGGTCCTTGAAGGATAGGCTCCTGTCAAATGTGATCCCCAGATACTTCAGTTTGTTCTCTCTGCTGACATTTCTACCATCTATCGCGAGGCTTGGGACATCCGCTCTCATAATCCTGTTGTCCAGAGAGCACCACAAAACAGCCGCCTTTTCCGGGTGGATGACAGCACTCATTTCAGTGCACCAGTCAATCACTTTGTCTACTGTCGCCTGTAGCTCCTGGGCTGTTTGCTCCCTATCTCTCCCCTGCCTATATGCAAGAATATCATCTGCAAATGTTAGTATTCTTCCAACCCCTGGTGCTTCTAGGTTTGCAATCTTGCTCGTATACACATTAGACGGAGAGCAACCCGACGAGAGTGCAGGACGGCTGCTATCCAGTTCACCAACCAGGGATTGACCCCCTTCTCCATCAGTGCGGTCATCAAAATTTATCAAACTCTATTGTACGCATCCGCTGCCGCCATCGTTTCCTGTCTACTCTGGAACCCCTCGTAAACGTCAAAGGCAAAAGTGGCTGCATTTGACCTGGTATCTTTTCCTTGCCTGTAGCTCCCAGGCCTCTTGGAAGAAGCTTCCCGCTTTCCAAAAACTCTTGCAGCTTGACAGCGACTATCTTCTCTAGAACCTTCCCAAATGTATTTTGAAGGGTGATGAATCTAAAGCCGCTAAGCTTTGACTGATCCTTGAATGGTTTTGGGAGAGGGATGAGATAGCTGTGCACCCAATCCTGCGGTACTGATCTGTCCTAATGCTCTGGTTAAAGCAGTCGGTCATCTCCTCCAGGTCTGCATCGCTCAAATCCTTCATGTGGCCATACCTGACTCCCATCGGGCCCTGGTGCCGTGTCTTTTGCCTTTTTCAAAATGTGTTTAACATCTTCCACCCGTATGATGTCTTCATACTGCATATTCTTTGTGGTGCCAGATAACTCCTCTCTAACTGCATCCCTGGTGTCCGCATCATTATGATTGGTCTGCTCTAAAAATCTCTGGAGAAATGCCTCCCCTTTCTCTTTGTCTGTTGTCACGCGCACACCATCATCTCTATAAATTGTTCCCACTGTCATAGGCCGATCTTTTCTTTGCATTTGCCTGTGCAGTTTCCAGAATTTTCGCAGTGTTTTATCACCTCCAATCTCCTTCATGAAACATTCCCATTTTACCTTTTTGGCCTCTGCAGCACAGCGCTTGAAAACCTCTACCTTGTCTTTCTTGACATTCCCCGCTGTGTCCACTTCCTCTCGTGAGCTGTGAAGTGTCTGTCACACTTTCTTTAGCTGCTTCACTGCAGCTCTCTTTGCTTTCCAAGCATGGTCTACTTCTGGGGTCCACCATGGGGGCTGCAAAAAAGGGAGTTTTTACAGTCCTGTTGCATGCCCCTTGCCTGAGGCGTCCAAGAAGGCAATCGGTCCTCTCATACCAGAAGGTCTTGCGCGCTTTCCCAGCTTTAACTTTCCTGGGTTTAGAGATCAGGACTGAGCATGGCATGTGATCACTCCCATGGTCATTCAAAACAGTCCACTTTATATCAAGGACTGATGACTGGGAGACAAGTGCCAAGTCAATAGCTGTGTCTGCATCGCCAGGCCTCATTGCCATTCTAGTCGGCCTACCATCATTTATGCAGACCACATCGGAGTCCACCATGGCATCCGCAAGGGCAATTCCCTGTCGATTTTCTCCACTACTGTCCCAATCTCTGTACCTTGCATTGAAGTCTCCACATATGAGTAGCCTATCACCTGGTAATTCCTCCAGTTCCTTAAGCCAGTCCCAGTGTTCCTTTCTGACAAAACAGTCCACTGTAGAATAGCAGAAGTTGAAGATACTATTAAACATATCAAGAAATGTAAATCCCAGGGGGCCAGATAACAGCAGTGTCGAAGAATTTGAAGCTGTTAGTGAATTGGATACAGAAGTGATAACAAAACTGTTGAATGATATCTATACAAGTGGATATATACCTGATCTCCTGAAATCTGTTGTCAGCCCGACCAAAGAAATCTGATGCAACCATTTTGAGGACATCGCACAATTAGTTTAATGAGTCATGTGACTAAAATATATATGAGAATTATTATGAGAAGAATAACAAATAAAATAAAATAAGAAATTAGAGATGAGCAGTGTGGATTTGTGAAAAGTGAAGGCACAAACAAGGCCATATACATCTTGAGAACATCTATCTATTGTCATCTCCTACAGGGAGAGTTGTCATCTCCTACAGCTCTCCCCATGTCCTCACCATATTATTGATCTCTGTCTCGCAGAACTACAACAGTTTTCAGTTCTAAAAGCTTTGCTGTCAGTTGAGTATTTCTAATACTTGTTAGTCTTGTTGAATATTTTTGTTATCTGTTATTTGCACAGTCTGCTAATTCCCAATGTCGGGTTTTGCTTGTACAGTCCACTATATTGTGGCAAAATGATGATATAAGAAATATAATAGGATTTCTACCCTGCAATAAAGTCATAGAGAAAGGCAACAAATAAAATGGTTAGAGCATATTAAGAGAATGGGACTTTAACAGTTACAGCTGTTTATCATATTTGTCTGTCTTGTTGTCTGTCTGTTCCCTGGTGGAACCAGTGTTGTTTGTCATTCTTTGTCCTTTAAAAAGCATTTTTTGTTGAAACCTCTTTTGGGCCAATTATATTTCTGGTGTTATTGTAAAGTCACATTTCTGTAGTCTCTTTAACAGCTTCAATCCATATTTGTGGTGGTTTTTCCCCTTCCCCTGAAACATCATTTTAGGTAGTGATCTGGCTGCCAAAGAAAGACCAAAACTATGATAGCATCACAAGAATGCAATATAAATACAACTACATATTGTCAGGATGGCATATTTGGTTCTAGAATGGAAACTACTACTTTCTTTAATGCTTAAAACAAGCTTTAAGTAAAGGTAGCCCCATGGCATATATTACCTTAGGGGAGTGAAGTGTTAGGTCTTCACAAATTCTAGGCCTTCACATATTCTAGGTCATGGTATAATGAGCAGTTCTCTTCGTTGCTAGTTTTCTTTCCTAGACAATTCCCAAAAATGTCAGAAAATAATCCAGTTTTATGAGGCTGGGTCAACACCAGACCTGTACTGATAGGAGAAAAGAATCCTTCCACTGCTGGAGATTGTATCCGATCCATTTTCTTGGCAAGCAAGCAAGCACACCAATTAAAATGCTTCAACAGCTCAACAAGTTTAGACCTACTTAATCGAGGCATTAATGTCATTATCAACCTGGAAGAAATGTTGTATATATATATATATATATGAACAAGATCTCATAGCTAATACTGCCATTGGGGGAAGGGGTATCGATCACTTTGCTTTTCCTTTGTTCTTTTCCACAAACTTTGCCAGTTGTCACCAAGTTTTCAAATTTATATCTCCAGGTGGGGAAGGCAGGGGAACAGATTGAGAACACGTATGTGGAAAGAACGAGACTGAGGGGGATCAGCAGGGGTTCTGCAAGAATCTCAAAACTAAGAGGGAAGACCAGGAGAACTTTAAATCAGATAGCGGTGGGAATGATTAGTCATATGACTCTTCGCTGGCTGTTGAACGAGGGGACGGTGCACGTATGGGAATGTCCTGAGTGCAGTGATGTCTTAACTCAACTCAAGATCTCCCTATATTGTGCTCAAAACATCTTGACTGCCTACATCTAATTGATCTAATCAGTTTATGAGTTTCATTTGTTGCTGAAGAACCTGTCTCCTTCACTTTTTCTGTCTGTCCAGGTGTTTGTATTTTTCTCAGAAACCTGGAAGACAGTCAGTAGGTATACTAAACAGGAGTTATTTGTTATAACTCGCGGCCTGGTGTGCCTTGCCAGTGAGAAGCCCTGATCGTTCGGGTCCACATCGATTAACGGACGTCAGTCGAAGCGATCGGGCAAATCTTGAGCTACAACCTACGATGGGTGACGTAATATTTTGTTGTGATAATTTGGCAGTGTCCAGCGTGTGCCGCATGGTCTAGTGTTTACATACCTGCTTCAAACGCCAGTGATCCGGGGTTTGTTTCCGGGTCTGGTCAAGGATATACACTACTGACGAGCTCAAACGAGAGCGAAACTCGAGTCTAGTGCTTCCGCATTGACATGGATGGGCCTTAGGTTCATACCAGAGTGCGATCAGCATTGCCAGTAGTGGGTTGTGCTCAATATTTAAAAAGGAGTTGTAAGAAGATGTAATGAGCTGGATGTCTATGGTTAAATTAAATAGATGTAATAAGATATCATATTATGTGCCAGTCCGGTAAACGTGAGTGGCCATGTTTTGCCATCTCACACTATCACTAGAGTCATGGATCAGCTACGTGTTCCTGTTCGACCATACCACATGGCCAAGCCATCCAGGTATTCTCTTCCTTCCACTTGTTCTTTTCCCCTCAATCTTGCCAGTTGTCACCAAGTTCTCAAATTTATTTTTTTCTCATAATGTGTCCAAAAAATGTTGACTGTCTGTTTAATTTCTCTAATCAGTTTACAGTTTTCATTTGTTTCTTGTTAGGACTTGGTTATTGGTTTTTCTGTCTGTCCATGGTATTCTTTGCATTTTCCTCAGAAACCACATTTCCACAGCCTTCAGATGTTTTTCAGCTTGTTTGCTCATTGTCCACGCTTCACATCCATACAAAAGGACAGGTTTTATGTAGCACTTCAGCACTCTTTTTCTTGTGTAATAAGATATACGAAGAGATGTAATGGGCAGAAAAGAAAAACCAATCCTGCCACAGTTAGGGATCAAACTCTGCGTCAATATTGGTCAGCCAATGCTCTAACAACTATGTTGCTGTTGTTTCTAAATGAATTCTTAAATTTTCTAGTCAGCAGAAATTATGTATACCTCGTCATTCAGATGTTTCTGATAATTATAATATTGTCCTCAGGACCAGGAAAGAAACAGATGGTCAGCAAAGTGAATGGTGGCATGAAACAGCCTCGACCAGTAGGACCTCCTGCTCCACAAGGTGTGGTCTCCAATAGAGGTGGCTCTGGTCGCCCAGCTCCAGGCCGTCCAGCGCCAGGTCGACCAGCTCCTAGTCAACCAGCTCCAAGTCAACCCCGTCCAAGTCATCCAGCTTCAGCTCCACCTCCTCCAACAAGTCTGCCACCATCAAGAACAGCAGGTTTTCATTTATTATCTTTATAAATATGGCTGTTAGAATCTTATTGATTACGTTGATTAAAAATTCTTAAAGAATTCTTTGAAGCTTATATATAACGTGCTGTATTTATTCAATTATGTCAGCAATTTTTCTGCAGAATTTTTCCCCTATATGTCACATAGGTTTGAATTCTGCAGATTTCTTTTAAGGTTTTATTTGTAGTTAGTGACTTCATTATAAAGCAAGTAAAGTCACACTATTTTGTCAAATTTTGCCCAGTACATTCATTTTGGACAGGATTTGTTATTTGGGTTTATTTTTCCTAGCCTTTGTTAAGAATCTGATCAGATAATCTCCTGGGGGTCATTGGAACATGCAGGCCCCTCTACCACTTTAATGCAGAAACTTGGTGTGGCTGATTGTACTTCCTCTAAGGGGTTTTTGTTCTTTCTCCTTGCTTTATGCGTATTATCTGCGTTCTTTGTCATATCTTTGTAAATTTCTCCACAGTACTCCTTCCATGGGACTTGTCCAAAGCTAATGTTACATCTGTCTAGCCAAAGCTAATGGTACATCTGTCTAACCAAAGCTAATGTTACATCTATCAAGCCAAAGTTAATGTTACTTCTGTCTATCCAAAGCTAATATTGCTAATATTACATCTGTCTAGCTAAAGCAAATGTTACTTCTGTCTACCAAAAGCTTATGTTACATCTAACTAGTCAAAGCTAATCTTACATATATCTAGCCAAAGCTAATGTTATTTCTTTCTATCCAAAGCTAATGTTAATCTAACTAGCCAAAGCTGATGTGACATCTAACTAGCCAAAGCTAATTTTGCATCTAACTAGCCAAAGCTAATGTCACATCTGCTTTTGGCTGGACTTTCCTCACCTTCTTTCTTTAAAGAAATGCCTCATTAAAGATTGTTTATCTTGTTTCTGCAGTGAAACGGCAGTCCAGCAAGGACCTGCAAGAGAATCTAATAAAGGCCAAACACCAAGGAAATCATACTCCAGCACTTCCGAAAGACTCTGATAGCCCGGCCAAGAGGATGGCAGCAGCCATGAAAGCAAACAACAACAACAATAATAATTTTATGAGACCTCCAGATCCAGGAGTGGCTGGGTAAGATATCTGTAGATGCTATCAAAGGTCTACTAAAATTTAACATTCCGTATTGTAAAAGAAAGGTTGGTGGAAAACTTGAAGCCAAAATAAAGTAATTGAGTTGAAATAGTGATACGTCACAGTGTGTTGCTGTTCTAAATATGCCACTAGATATTATGGTTGCTAATGTCTTTGCCATGTAAGGCTAAACAGAAGATATGTGCTATATATAATATTAATGTTGTTTAAGTACAGTGGCTTTAATTATGAAATAATTTCGTTTTTGGGGTGTGAAAATTAAAAGAATACAATTATTATGATCAATATGTGGCCAACTTTTGATAATGAAGGTCTACTTAATATCCTGTGGAATAAACTTTTAGTAATGCTAGAAGTTAAATAAATGGCCATATTATCCCTAGATACCTATCATGGAGCTGGCCGGCTCAGTGGCGAAGGTGAATGCAATTCATAATCTTGCATACTGCGTTCAAAATACTGCTGTGGGCGATTTGGACGCCGTCCACCTTGCGTTAGTATTTCTCTACATGAATATAAGACCTAACACTTCACACATCAATTGTGGTATCTGCTATGAGACTACCTTTACCTCACTGTGGCATGAATATAAGACCTAACACTTCACACATCAATTGTGGTATCTGCTATGAGACTACCTTTACCTCACTGTGACATGAATATGCATGAGGCAGAGGAACTGGTAAAGGATATAGAATCTCTCCAGTGGGCAATGATGAGAGCAACGTATTACTACATGATAGAGATGATCAGGTGAATGTACACGTTGAGTTGGACAGAAATACTATCAATAATCTCTTTTACTCCAGAGACTACTCAGTTTGAATGTTTATAATTTTTTAAATGTTGTTTTATTTATAATTTGCTGCCTGGCTCCCACTTCCATTTCTTACTGTTAGTGTACACATGAATTTTAATCTGCTGGTATGTTTTACTCATCCTAAATAGCAGGGCTTCTTAAAGTAGAGGTAGTGACCCACCAGGGCGTCACATATAAATAACTGGGATTTGCAGACACATTAACACAAAATATTTTTTGATATATTTGAAACAGCTTCTCGCAGCTAACAACTGAGTTCCAGATTAACATAATCAGTGATCAGGTGTTGTATGAACTCTGTATTATTTTAGTGTGCAGAAACATGGATAATGATTAATGGATGTGAGCTCAAAATTGATGCTTTTGAAATGTGATTAAATAGGTAAATTGGAGAAATATCATTGTAGGTGGAAAAATATACACAAACAAATATTATGAAAACAGGGACTAAAATATCTTTACTACAAAAGTAATATTAAGTTCAGACAATCAAAATTTGGGCTTATAAAGAGACACAGCTCCTTGTTAAAGAATGCCATGGAGGGAAAATGTATAATGAGGAGACAATGTTAAATATAGATGGACAAAAGCAAGAGATGGATTGGAAGATGCTTGTATGCATGCACTATAAAGACACAGGACAGAGGGTGTTGGAGGTTCATGACAGATTGCCTTCAATGCAGAGATTGCACTTGATATAACTATGATGAGTTTTATATAATTATCATATACATTCTTAGCACCATTAACTTTATTACAGCGTGAGGGATTACACAAATTTCATCTGCTCAAAAAATGTTTCAAGAGAAACAGTTTGAGACGTCCTGCTATAATGGCTTGATTTTGTATTCTCTTAAATTTGATTGACACATTAAAGATTTCATATCTGTTTGTCTTAGTGCCCAGCGGCAGAGTCTCTTAAAGCCAGCTCCTGGAGCAGGACGTCCAAGACCAACAGCCAAACCAAAGCCAACAGTTCAGTTGCCTCAGTGTAAATGTCTGTATGCGTATGATGCCCAGGACACAGATGAGCTTAGCTTCAATGAGGGAGATGTTATAAATATCATTAATGAAGGTATTGTAACTTAGTCATCATACTATCCTCACTGTTATAAATATCATTAATGAAGGTATTGTAACTTAGTCATCATACTATCCTCACTGTTATAAATATCATTAATGAAGGTATTGTAACTTAGTCATCATACTATCCTCACTGTTATAAATATCATTAATGAAGGTATTGTAACTTAGTCATCATACTATCCTCACTGTTATAAATATCATTAATGAAGGTATTGTAACTTAGTCATCATACTATCCTCACTGTTATAAATATCATTAATGAAGGTATTGTAACTTAGTCATCATACTATCCTCACTGTTATAAATATCATTAATGAAGGTATTGTAACTTAGTCATCATACTATCCTCACTGTTATAAATATCATTAATGAAGGTATTGTAACTTAGTCATCATACTATCCTCACTGTTATAAATATCATTAATGAAGGTATTGTAACTTAGTCATCATACTATCCTCACTGTTATAAATATCATTAATGAAGGTATTGTAACTTAGTCATCATACTATCCTCACTGTTATAAATATCATTAATGAAGGTATTGTAACTTAGTCATCATACTATCCTCACTGCACATGAAAACCATCCAGTTCATAAGTGCTCAAATCTCCCCATACTATCCTCACTGCACATGAAAACCATCCAGTTCATAAGTGCTCAAATCTCCCTCCACATTTACCATGATGACACCAGTTCTGTGTTGGGTGAACATTCTTCTTTGTCCCCCTGCATAGCGCTTATGTTTAGTTTCACTTGATGTTTTTTCAGTCTGGTCAAGGTTGCAGATTCATAGTTGTCTCTTGATTTGTTTAATTGCCCTGCCTCTTTGACAGCTTGCACTATATCAGCCTGGTGTGTTGCTCGTCCGCTTTCCACAGTAGCCCGGCTCTCAAGCTTATCAACTTGCTCATTTCTTCTTACACCCATGTGGCCTGGCACAAAAATTAAACTGATTTTTGTCAGGCTTGAGCTCCTCAGAGACTCAATCCACTGTCTTCTAGCACAGCTCATCTCAATCTTCCTGAGCATACTCATTGAATCACTGTAAAAATATGCCTGGGTGGAAGTCTGTGTCTCCGGCCATGCTTTGAATTTAGTTATTGTCATGACCTCCATAGTCAGGCTACTTGTCACAACGAAGGTACCACAGTCTTCTTCAACAGTTCTCCCTCTGACCTGAGCCATAAAAGTCCTTGAACCCCTCACTTGTCTAACAGCAGACCCATCTGCCTTCATTGGATTCACCAGTTGACATGATTATGTGGTCAAGCTCAGTGTAACGTTCTCCAGCAACCTGCTCCCTGTCTTTGCCCTGATGATACACTAAAACATCATCAGCATATGACAGTGTCCTGCCGTGATTCTCACGGTATAGGCATTGAATAGATAAGGGGAGATAAGAGTAAACCTTGTGGTAAGCCAGAATGTATTATTGTTGCATGACAAATGAAAATTGACATGACTACATTTAGCACAGTAGCGGCAGTAAAAGCAAGTATAGGCAACATCTTGGTACTGTTGCATATATCTAGTTGTGTTTATGAAGAGTAAACAGATCTAATGTATTGGGCATTTTTGTTGCTCACACACTTTTATAAGACTTATACCTACATTTAGAACAAGTATTCACAAAACCTATCATTACAACAGCACTTCAGGTGTAATAGCGTTGACCCCCTGAACAGTAGATAAGAGAAGCAACCTCCAGATAATCAACTGTGTCCATGTTAGTATATCTCACTTGTTCACAGAAGTTAAAATACCTGACTGGTCTTATTCCCTGAACAGCAGCCTGCTGCAATGTTGGGAACGCTTCTACAGGAACATGATGATGATGTATGGGTGGTTTGGAATATTTTCTTACTGACACAATAATAGTCAGTCTGGGGAAACCATCTGAAGGAGTATTGATATTGTGACCAGAAGAAACAGAAGGCATATAGGAATGTATATATTATGAATGTAACAATCAGTAGTATCATTGCACATTATCATCCCATAAGTGCTCTGATTTGCTCAGCAGATGCTGTAGGGGCTGTCTATTGGTTCCTCCATAAAACATTGTCTGTATATTCACCTCTCAGGTGGTACATTCTGTCTCAGCCTCATTCTGTCTCAGCCTCATTCTGTTCCTCCATAGAACACTGTCTGTATATACACCTCTCAGGTGGTACATTCTCTCTCAGCCTCATTCTGTTCCTCCATAGAACACTGTCTGTATATACACCTCTCAGGTGGTACATTCTGTCTCAGCCTCATTCTGTTCCTCCATAGAACACTGTATATACACCTCTCAGGTGGTACATTCTGTCTCAGCCTCATTCTGTTCCTCCATAGAACATTGTCTGTATATACACCTCTCAGGTGATAATTCTCTCTCAGCCTCATTCTGTTCCTCCATACAACACTGTCTGTATATACACCTCTCAGGTGATACATTCTGTCTCAGCCTCATTCTGTTCCTCCATAGAACATTGTCTGTATATACACCTCTCAGGTGGTACATTCTGTCTCAGCCTCATTCTGTTCCTCCATAGAACATTGTCTGTATATACACCTCTCAGGTGGTACATTCTCTCTCAGCCTCATTCTGTTCCTCCATAGAACATTGTCTGTATATACACCTCTCAGGTGGTACATTCTGTCTCAGCCTCATTCTGTTCCTCCATAGAACACTGTATATACACCTCTCAGGTGGTACATTCTGTCTCAGCCTCATTCTGTCTCAGCCTCATTCTGTTCCTCCATAGAACACTGTCTGTATATACACCTCTCAGGTTGTACATTCTCTCTCAGCCTCATTCTGTTCCTCCATAGAACACTGTCTGTATATACATCTCTCAGGTGATACATTCTGTCTCAGCCTCATTCTGTTCCTCCATAGAACACTGTCTGTATATACATCTCTCAGGTGGTACATTCTGTCTCAGCCTCATTCAATTCCTCCATAGAACACTGTCTGACTATACACCTCTCAGGTGGTACATTCTCTCTCAGCCTCATTCTGTTCCTCCATAGAACACTCTGTATATACACGTCTCAGGTGGTACATTCTGTCTCAGCCTCATTCAATTCCTCCATAGAACACTGTCTGACTATACACCTCTCAGGTGGTACATTCTCTCTCAGCCTCATTCTGTTCCTCCATAGAACACTGTCTGTATATACACGTCTCAGGTGGTACATTCTCTCTCAGCCTCATTCTGTTCCTAAATAGAACACTGTCTGTATATACATCTCTCAGGTGGTACATTCTCTCTCAGCCTCATTCTGTTCCTCCGTAGAACACTGTCTGTATATACACCTCTCAGGTGGTACATTCTGTCTCAGCCTCATTCTGTTCCTCCATAGAACACATACACCTCTCAGGTGATACATTCTGTCTCAGCCTCATTCTGTTCCTCCATAGAACACTGTCTGTAAATACACCTCTCAGGTGATACATTCTGTCTCAGCCTCATTCAATTCCTGAAACTAGGAGACTGTGTCTAGTTTCATGAAACTCTTGTGTCATCAAATGTGTGGTCATTTTGTGATCATAAGTTGTCACCTTTGATTGGTTTTATTGCCTCTACTGTAAATGCGCTAAAAGTAAGCATATCAGATTTTATTTTACATTCTTCCAGAACAGTGGAAGCAGATAGATCCCTATAAAACCCCTGAATATTTGAGACGTGACAATCTAAAAACAATTTTTAAAATTTGTGATATATATAAAGTGAAAGTAAGGTCTGACAACGTGGAATTTCATTTTTAAAAAGAAGAAAAAAAAAGATTATGAAATGTTGCTGCTGAAAGCATCAGTTGTACATCTGTGAAAGTTTTGCAGAATAAAGATTGCATTTATGAAAACTGCATTTAGTAACTTCCATGCAGTATACACACAGGCACAAATATAAAGGGAGCGTGGAAGCGCAGTGGCTAGCATGCTTGCCTATCAGGCTGTGGAGGTGTGGGTTGACATTCACATCAAGGCAGATGTTTAACATTGGCCTGGGCTCCCAGGTCGGTCCAGCCTAACATGGGCACCATGACATGCCTTGGGAAGTAAAGGCAGCCAGAGTAATATTGACATCACTCCTCAAGTGCCAATTGGTCTATACAAATATGGCCAATACACGTCATGGCGTGTAAGTACTTACCCATGTACAAGACAATGAATATAACATATGGTTCTGGTATGTGCACTCATTTGGATCCTCACGTGATGTAGAGTTCATGGCCTGTTTTGTGGTCTCCTGGTATGATCTATGAGACGGGGCTGGAGCACTTATGGAGGTATCTGCGTGCAAAGAAAATGATCCTTTACAAATCAAACTAAATATCCCACTTGTTACTTTAACATTCTCCACTTCCAAACAGTTTTTATTCTAACCCACTTAGCCTGTGTCTCGCTACGAAGGCCATGGATTAGTTTTCAACCACCGCCGTTTGGTTCACAAAAGCAGCTTTTTGTTGAGACCCATGTAGGTGGAGACCCATGTAGGTGGAGACCAATGTAAGTGGAGACCCATGTAGGTGTAGGTGGGGAAGTCAAACTTCTTGCCTTTAACCAGTTTTTGTGGAGACCCATGTAGGTGGGGAAGTCAAACTTCTTGCCTTTAACCAGTTTTTGTGGAGGCCCATGTAGGTGGGGAAGTCAAACTTCTTGCCTTTAACCAGTTTTGTGGAGGCCCATGTAGGTGGGGAAGTCAAACTTCTTGCCTTTAACCAGTTTTGTGGAGACCCATGTAGGTGGGGAAGTCAAACTTCTTGCCTTTAACCAGTTCAACCCAGGAGTCTCCATGATGAAGTGGTCAAGCCGTCTGACTCGGGCTCCGAAGGCTGTGGGTTCGATTCCGGGCCACATCCTTCGGTTAATGAGTGCATTTTTTCTGAGACTCTTGGGGGTCATCGCTGGAGCTACAGAGTTCGTGCTTTGTGCGACGCTTTCCGCACTGCGGAAAGAGACTAAACCATAAGGGATAAAAAAAAAACATGCAATGTGCTTAAAACAACCAACAGCCTGTATAAGAAAGAGCAAATGGCATCTCATTCTTCCCCTTCTTGTTCACTGTTGTTCTAGAAAGAATTCCAGTTTGTCATGTATTTTGCTCATTGAGACTCACAAATAGCTTGTACAAGTCAGTCAGTTTACTTTTTGTTACATATGCAAATACCAATATAAATATTTATCACATGGCCTTGTGTCTCTTTCAGATGCATCTGGTTGGTGGAAAGGAAAATTGCGAGGCAGAGAAGGTCTCTTTCCAGCTAATTATGTCCAGAAAATGTGAAAGGAGTTGGAGTCAAGGCAGAAAGTTTAGTTGTAATGGGAGTAAGACTGGCTGACTGCCCACCCCACCGTGACATCAAATTCAAGCTGTACTCAGTCATTGTTTCAACTCCTAAACTTGTTTTTTTTTTTTTTTTTTTTTGTTTTACAAAAAATGAGCACACAGCAACTCCAGATATATTTATAAGTTTTATTCATTATATTCTTAAAACATCATTATAGCTTTTATTCCTCTTTATATGCAATTTGTTTAATGCTTTTAGTAATATTAACAGTTTAAAAATTTTTTTAATTGTATGTCTTCTCAATAGATAGCTACAGGTAAAATGTAAGCAAAGTTTTTTGCACTAAGATATGAGTGTCAAGACTCCATGATACACTTATGATTTGTGAAAGTTGCTTTATCCCATAAGTAGCTATGGATGAGAATGTAATTTAGCAGCATTATTGGATTTGTTCACTTGCCGAAACATCTGCCAGGTAATCAGTTTTCCAAATGTGAAGCATGATTGTCTGTGGGGTATTCAGTGCATTCAGGCCTAAAAATGTGATGCTTTTAACATGTCACATATCCACAGCAGATTCCTGCCATGAGCATTGTTTTTAAAACTAGGTGTCCAGATGGAAAAGCTTTTGTCTCTTGAAATGTTCATTGTCTGAATCACAGCAGGATTAAACCTGTCAGATATTCAGCATCCTCAGTTTAGAAACATTTGTTAGATAATCAATTTTATGAACTTGGAGCATTATCTGTTAGATATTCAGTGTCAGTCGACATCTGTGGCCTAGGGTTAGTGAAAGCTATTTCCTAATCCTGACATAGTTGGTTTGAAATCATTCGCAAACAATATTGGAGCAGATTGCTTGATTTTCACAATGATATTAATGTCAGCAGTTCAGAAAGAAAGGTCATTCTACTGAACATAAAATTGCTCAGAAAATCACAAACAGCCAATGGGGTTGATTACAATGTCCTGTAAAGGACATGCAACTCTGTTTTATTAAGTGTCTAGATGTAGAAGCTTTGTATCTGTTTGATGTTCATTGCATGAATTATTACCGCCTTATATCTGCCAGATGTTCTGCATCATGTCTGCCAGATATTAAAATAATTTTAGTTTTTATTTTAGTTTATTTGCAACTTTTTGCTTCCTTCATGGCATTGTCCATCACCTTTCTGCCTTACTTCAGTCTCTGTTATAGAAAGACACTTTTTATGTTATTCCTTTAAGATAAATGTTTGTTGTCTCCCATGCTACCTTTTTGCCTTATCTAGAAACCAGTGTATGGCTGTTTAAAGTAGGTCTCTAAACGTTGTTTGTCTTTAAAGTTTAAAATTGTTCTTATATGTTTGATTGTTTACAGCAAAATAAATGCATGTAGTGGCACTTCTGACTAGTAACATACATTCAACTTGTGCCTTCTTCAAAAATTTATCATCAGATTTTCCATTACACTTTGTCAGCCATTAATCTTAATTATTTTAGTTTGTTGTCTGATCAGTTTACTGGCATTTATCCTTATTAATGTTACTATTATTTTAATTTAACAAAACACATATGTTAATGTTGAAAGTGTTGAAGTTGTTTTGTTTTAAAAATAGTGTTTGTTTTGTACAGCAAATATCCAGTTGTATGCTCGTGCTAACATGACTAGTTTTGTGTAATTCTATACCCATGAGTGAAAAAGAAAAGATAACATGGGAAGGTGTAATAATTTTTCTGAACAATTTAATTAATTGTATTTCTGTTTTATATATATATATATATGCTACAACTTTAATGCACTGGACTCATATTTGCATGTGGATTAGCTTTCCCTATTACCAGTGGCTCTCGCCATCAGGCGAATCCATTCCGACTTCTGAGGTACTTGTAATTTATGTCCCCATGTCAAGAACGAGACGTCAACATTTTACTCTGACCAGTGTAGGGGTTTACCACACTACCTTGGCATCAGGACAATGGAAGTTTAAGAGCGAGTGCGCTTTTCCATTTTAATCATTCTGATCCCTTTGGTGATCATTGATTGTGCAACAATTCAGTGACTGAAAACTTGCAGAGCACAGTTGTGTTAACAATTCCTTGTTTTCCATTTCACTAAAATAGAGAAATGTGATTTTTGCTGAAACAAAATCATAAATATATCTTCCAAGCTGTTTCATAGTGGCTTGTATTTTGGGACATTCTGTGCCATACAAATTCAGATTTTCAGACATTCTTTGAAGTAGTGTTTGTAAAATAGTTTGTATTACATTTTCTGCTTTGAATTTATAATATTTGAGAGTAATTTTCCCGCCAAATTGCAACCCTCCCCCTAAAACTTTAATCACTGATCCTGCTAAAACTGTCTCTCACAGAAATACTTTATGATGACATAGTTTACATTTTACCCTGTTTTGTCTTTATGTATCTCATATCTGTATCTCTTGCTTTCAATACGTATGTACAGATGTAATTGTTAGATTTATTTTCTCAGGCCACATGGTTATGGCAGATATAGATGGCTGTCTCATAAAATCCAGATCTTTGATTAAGTCATTTCTTATCAAACACACATCAAAGTCTTTCATTCATAGGCAGTTGTTACTTTACAAAAATAAATATTTGGGTCAGAAGACATTAAATAACTGTCAGAGGCAGAAGGAGGTTATGTAACAAATGTCTAGAACAGACAATTCATTTACTGATTAACTACAGAAGGGATTCATGTAAATTCTGTCTGAAACAACAAGAGTAACTTATCCCAGTGAAGATTTTTTTTTATGTATGTTGCTATGCAAATTGTTGGTAATCTCAGTAAATGTTACTGTATCATTGCAGCTTGTGTTGTTTAGTAGTTTATAATCTGTGTTTATATATATATATATATATATATATATATATATATATATATATATATATATATATATATATATATATATATATATATAGGTTTGCATCAAACAATAGTTAAATATTTTAGACAGTTACCACATTAAAACATCTATGTTTATTTTCTTTGCTAGATGTGATGATGAAAATTATGTCACAGCAGAAGTTGCTTAATGTAATATAACTGTAATGCAGAAGTGTTGCCATTTTCATTCCAAAAGACATTTTTTAAACAAGTAATATTTGATGCTAAATTGTATGTTTGTATTGTTAATCCCTAATTAACCATCATCAGGCATTAATTATGGTTTTCATTGGAAGATATTGTCAGTAAGAATGGGTGTGTAACTAACCAGAAAGAGTTAATGTTATCAGTGAGTATTGATATGTAGCTAACAGGCGCTAATTGTGTCAATGAGAATTTATGTGCGACTATCAAGCGATATTGTTTAATTAACCATGTAAAGTAGTTAGTTTAGTTGTCTGGGCAGAAGAGTATATTGTCATAAATGTAGATGTTTTAATTTATTCTATACCAGGCGAGTTATACTGAACAATCATTATGAAAGATAAAGTACATTATTTAACTGATTCTGTACCTAGATCATCACCTGATGTTTAAGTGCTCCATACTTTCTAGAATATCATAACAGGGGAGAGAACAAAGAATTGGATCTCAAAAATTGTTATTTAAGACATTACTGAATGAGATTTAGGTCAGAAAATTAAGTCACTTAAGCCAAAAAAAAAAGGCACAACTTCTTATTAAAGGATGTGCTTGAGGGAAAGGTGAAAGGAAGTATGCAAGTGGTAGACAGTGTTACAGATGGGTGGACAACATCAAGAAATGGACTGGAAGAAGCTTATATGAAGGCACCATGAAGACACAGGATAGAAGGTGTTGGACACTCTTTATAGACAACTTGAATGCAGAGATGGCACTTGATTGATGCTTTCTTCAAAACAATGACAGTGTTTCTTAGTTAGTTAGTTAGTTAGTCGCAGTTCCAACTTCACAGCAACGGGTCGTCCCCATTATGCTCCGTTCCTGTGCCAGTGAATATAATACAAAACGCTCCCCACTGCCCAATGTGAAAAGTGGAAAAGACAGGAGTCTCGACAAACAACAGCCCGCACAGATGCACTGTGCATAATGCCGCCGCCAGAATGTCAACACAATAGTCCCCCACAAAACACCCAGTTCATTTCTGATGGAATCTGCAGCCATTTTCCCATCTGGATGTTTCCTAGATGTTCACCCACAGTCCACGAAATACAGTTCATCGTCGATGGCAGTGGCAGTCAACCAGAAGCTCAGCAGCCACGCATTTCTGCATAAGGCAAAAAGTGTTTCTATAATACCTTTTGTTGTTTGTCGTATTTTCCTTTTGCTGAAGATGACCACATTACCTGTCAGTCCCAAAGTACATTTGGAAACGACAGATCAGTGTGAGGACAGTGGGCTGACTCTGTGTCAGACTGAGATAACATGACTTGATTTTCCTACATGTAAACCTTTGTGTAGCTTCTTCACTTTATCACGAGTTGAGTTGAGCTAAGAACCAACATCACTGCACTCAGGACATTCCCATGTATGCTCCGTCCCCTTGTTCAACAGCCAGCTAAGAGTCACACTACTAATCATTGCCACCGCTATCTGATTGAAAGTTCCTCTTGCCTTCCCTCTGCTTTGAGATTCTTCCAGAACCCCTGCCGATCCCCCGCAATATCATTAATTCCACATACAGGTTCTCAATCTGTTCCCCTACCACCAAGAAGTGCATTCGCTGCCAGCCTATAAGCCTGTTTATTCCTCCATGCTTCTGCATGGCCAGGGCAAAATATCCATACAGTTCTCATAATCTGTGACCTCTGAAGCAAGGATGACCATCCCACACAAAACGTTCCTTTCTCCACCTTACTAAGCTCCTTGAGTCCGTAATGAATGCAATGTGTGTTGCAGTCATGTGGGTAGTTGACTGGTCAATGCATGATGATTTGCTTGGTATAGAATAATCACTTAATCGCTAATATCTACATCAGTGGTAGTTAGCATAAATACATTTAGAAATGCCTCTTCCATGTGAACGTGTTGCCCTAAAGCTGAGATGTTCTAATTAATGGATGCTGTTGCTTCATTTAGCAAAGTGTAGATTTTCACATGTTGCAGATTCATAAGGAAAATACCTTCTGGTATTTAGGTAATCTCCGATGGCTTCCAATTGTTGCACATCACTGCCTCTGCACCCCTTTGTTGTTTTTGTTTGTTAAAAATCTTATTTGCAATGTTTCTTAGATAATTACCTAAAGAATTTGTTAAGTGATTGAATTTGTTTAAAGGTGCATGAAGACCCAGAGGCATGAAATGGAATATTGCTTGGATAGCAAATCCATTATGTGGAAAGTCCAAATCGAAAGCTCGCTGTGTGGGCTTCATAAAAGGTGGAAAAGTGTCCTAGTGGCACGAAATGGAATATTGCTTGGATAGCAAATCCATTACGTGGAAAGTCCGAATCAAAAGCCCATTGTGTGGGCTTCATAAAAGGTGGAAAAGTGTCCTAGTGGCATGAAATGGAATATTGCTTGGATAGCAAATCCATTACGTGGAAAGTCCGTATCTAAAGCCCACTGTGTGGACTTCATAAAAGGTGGAAAAGTGTCCTAGTGGCACGAAATGGAATATTGCTTGGATAGCAAATCCATTACATGGAAAGTCCGAATCGAAAGCTCACTGTGTGGATGTCATCTGCAGACTGCATACTTCTGGTTTCCGGAAGAACAGCCTATGGTGAACGGAAAGCCCAATATACGGAAGTGAGGCTAAGCAGCCATGTGCAGGACGTGACGATTCCTTGGGTGAGCCCAGTACCAGAGCGCTATGTATCGGCTCTGCAAGTATGGAAGCCTCCTTGGATGGCGGGGAATGCCCATGGTCTGCCCCTGCCTTCCCTTGAGGGCTGACCAGGATCTTTGGCTGTTCTATATGGACCAGCTGGGATGGGGGATAACACCACAACAGTGAGAGTCAAACGTCCTAAGAAACCCCCGGGAAGGTTAACCCGGTCAACAAATGCCCGCAGAAGTCGGATGTGTCGGCCTAACGGCGCAAGAACGCAGCTCTGCTGTAAACAGGCACAACGCAATCACATCCGAAAAAAACACTCCGGATGAACGAAGAAGAAGAAGAATTTGTTTTTTATTTTTTCATATTGCAGTAGTTGCATATTCTTCCAGCAGGCATGTCTTACAAAATTAATGTTTTATATTTATTTTTGTATTTTGTGATGTATTATATATATATATATATATCTTTCTCTCTGTCTGTGTGTGTGTGCATGCGTGCGTGCGTGTGTGTGTGTGTGTTGAATTGTAAACATATTCTCTAAACTCTGTTTGTGATAGACAGCTTGTTGTTAGTATAGTTATTTACAGAATTGTGTTGCCATTATTTGTCAAGACTGCACTAATTTATATATTTGTGAGGGTCTAGTAGATGATGGTAGGATACATATATAAAGCATAATCGTGTTTACAAATGATGAAATCTACATCACCAACATGGAGTTACGTAATTGGTTGAAGTGAGAAGGCGGGTGTCCTTGTGAAGCTGATAGGGAACTGGGCTGGTAATATCATGAGCATGGTCATATGTGAGTTCAATGCCTGGGCTTGCCAAAGTTAGGGAAAGACTGGCTGTCTATTCCTCCCCTTGCTCTCAATCCTACAAAATGTGATGGCTCTATCACATCACAGAGCCATAGCAGGCAGTGCTTTAGGACAAATTGTTTTGGTTTGTTATTGAAGTGAAAACGCCAAATTATTATATATAAGAAACTATAAGGCTGATGGAAGATGCCTTGAAGAGATTAGAACTAGAAATTCTATGATGAAGGTAGCCTTTTGCAAGGGAGACATGCTGACCAATAAAAAGGTATCAATTTGCAATGAGAAAAAAAGTGTTGAAGTGCTATATAGAACCTATACTTTTGTATGGATGTGAGACGTAGACAATGAGCAGACAAGCTGGCAAACATCGAATGGCAGAGGAGATGTGGTTTCTAAGGAAAATGTGAATTATACCATGGACAAACAGAAAAGCCAGTGAGCAAGTCCTACAAGAAGCAAATGAGAACCGCAAACTGATTAGAGAAATTATACATAGACAGTCAACATTTTTTGAACACATAGTATGAAATAAATTTGAGAACTTGGTGACAACTGGCAAGATTGAGGGGAACAGAACAAGGGGAAGGCAGAGAAGTAAATATTTGGATGGCTTGGCCACAAGGCATGGTCGAGACAAGAATACGATCCACGAGTCTGGTGATTGAGATGGCAAAACATGATTGCCCATGCTTATCAGCATGGCACATGATGATGATGATAGGGATAAAGGATAAATGAGATTAATCATAATGGTAATAAAGAGAAGGTAACATTTGTTTATTTTCTGCGAAGGGGTGACGTAAAGCTACATTTTACAAGATTAAGTGATAAAATGTTGAACATAGGAAAAGTTTTCGAAAAATTGTCAATAGTTACATATTTTGAGAAAAAAAAAATAGAGATAATTAGTTAGTTAGTTAGTTAGTCGCGGTTCCAACTTCTCGGCAACGGGTCGTCCCCATATTGCTCCGTTCCTGTGCCAGTGAATATCACATAAAACGCTCATCACTGCCCTATGTGAACAATGGAACAGACAGAAGTGTCGGCAAGCCAACAGCCCGCACAGGTACACTGTGCATAATGCCGCCGCCAGAATGCCAACACAAAAGTCCTCCACGAAAACCACAGTTCATCGTCAATGGAAACAGCAGTCACCAGAAAGACTTCATTGACCCGGGTTTTATCCCATATGGCTCAGTCTCTGTTCACAGGGCGACCCACAGAAAGCGCCGCACAAAGCACGAACTCCGTAGCTACAGCGATGACTCCCAGGAGTCTCCTGACAAAAGCACTCGTGAACCGAAAAGGCAAACCAGTCAATCCAGCAACAACCGGCCGTCATCGTTCTGAACATGCAGCTCATGCTAAAAAAACGCGGACAGATGCAAGAGCATTCCATGCAAAATTCACAGCTCACAGTGTCGCACCACGCACTCACTCAGTAGCAGGACGACGGAACCATAGCCTCCTTAGTCGCTTCTTACGACGTGCATGGTAGGCAACAGTGTTACTATTCTTTGCTCCCCCGTATGGGCCCCGGCAACACACGGGCAAAAAATTCAGGAAATGTAAAAATATAGATAGTTTGCTGGGAATGTATTAACTCAGCTATCATGGCTTTTACTCTGAAGGCAATATTTGTAGAGGAAAATTGATTGTATGTACCTTTGGCTTACTTCAGTGATTAGGGATGTGTGTGTGTGTTTTCAAAGGACCCACAGCAGCGACTATGTCTAATGATTACTCTTCTATAAAGAACTAAGCCCAGCATATGTGAATGAAAGCAAGAAGTATGCTATACCTCATGTTGATCTCTCACATGCTCTATGGGGATATCTTGTATGGAGTTCTCATGTGTTACATGTAGATATCTGAAGTGGATGCCTTTTATATCTTGTATGGAAGTCTGAAGTATCAAATATGGATATCTTGTGTGGATGTTTTAAGCTGGGTTTACCAGGGAGCCCTGGTCAGTGAAGAAATCCCTGCCTTGATAGGGATTCAAACACAAGACCACACTTGGGAGAAGAGGAAAACATCCCTACCTTGATAGAGATTCGAACCCAAGACCCCACAGGGGGAAAAGAGGAAAACATCCCTGCCTTGATAGAGATTCGAACCCAAGACCCCACAGGGGGAGAAGAGGAAAACATCCCTGCCTTGATAGAGATTCGAACCCAAGACCCCACAGGGGGAGAAGAGGAAAACATCCCTGCCTTGATAGAGATTTGAACCCAAGACCCCATTGGGGGAGAAGAGAAAAACATCCCTGCCTTGATAGAGATTCGAACACAAGACCCCACTGGGAGAGAAAAGATAAAAATCCCTGCCTTGATAGAGATTCGAACACAAGACCCCACTGGGAGAGAAAAGATAAAAATCCCTGCCTTGATAGAGATTCGAACTCAAGACCCCACTGGGGGAGAGGAGGAAAAATTATGAATGCATATCGCAATGCTTTCTTTTTTAAATTGTGCATTATTGTAATGGCAACTTTATTACCTCTGTTTGTGAATGTACACAATTCCAGGTTCTTTTGTTCTGTACATTTTGGAGCTTTCTATAAACAACCATGACTCTGTTGCTTGTTAAAGAAATATCTTAGATCTGTATTTTTTTATGTTTTTATTCATGATTTGTGCAACAAGCAATCATCTCCCGTTGTGTTTTATTATCCGTCTATCAGCTTTGATTAAACACTCAGGTGCCGCTAACTATGTGAATTGGGAAAACAGCTGGGAAATTATCATTTGATATTGACACAACAACAGTGTAAGGTAAACAAAAACATAATTCTTCCATAAGAATACTACAGCCACATGAATTTTTGTGATTCTGTTACTTTATTAAATCAGTTGGTGCAGTTACTAAAACCTTTAACATGTCTGCCATTTGCTAGGGTAAGATAATATACACTTTATCTCTGTGAAAGTGCCAATAATGCCAAGGATGTTACATAAACTAGACTTCAGCTATTACTTTATTAAATCAGTTGGTGCAGTTACTAAAACCTTTAACATGTCTGCCATTTGCTAGGGTAAGATAATATACACTTTATCTCTGTGAAAGTGCCAATAATGCTAAGGATTTTACATAAACTAGACTTCAGCTATTACTTTATTAAATCAGTTGGTGCAGTTACTAAAACCTTTAACATGTCTGCCATTTACTAGAATAAGATAATATACACTTTATCTCTGTGAAAGTGCCAATAATGCCAAGGATTTTACATAAACTAGACCAGCTATTACTTTATTAAATCAGTTGGTGCAGTTACTAAAACCTTTAACATGTCTGCCATTTGCTAGGGTAAGATAATATACTATTTATCTCTGTGAAAGTGCCAATAATGCCAAGGATTTTACATAAACTAGACTTCAGCATTATGAGATAGGGTTAACATTTCATTTTCTGACTCTTTTAAACATCTTTTAAAAAAAAAACAACTTGTGATTTGATGCACTTCAACTTGCTTTCTAAATATAGACTTTTAAAATATATGCATGATATGATTCTGCGTGGGGAAAGGGAAGTTGTACTTTATAAAAAATTAGAGTAGTTTTCACCTGAAGATTATTTGTTAATAATTATCATTACATTTTGTAATAGAAAACATGACACCATAACTAATGTGATTATGGGCCTGCAGAGAATAACTCCACATAAAGTGCCATTTAAAATGCAGCTTTAGTACACATGATGTACATAATTGTATAGTGTTTTTACCAGTACAAATCTGTCCAGCTGAACTTCAGGAAATGTAAAATACTTTTGCAGAAATTCTAGATACTGTGCTAGCTGGCTAGCTGAACATTTTCATGATAGTATACACACACACACTTGGTCTGCCTCGGCCTTTTTTTCCTGCAACTGGAAAGATAGTGGGGAAAAGAGGCAGACCAATAGAAATGATGTAGGATGGACTGAGAGGGTGGCATGGAGGAATATCATTAGCAGAGTTGATCCGGGACACCAAAGACTGAGATGGGAGCGAATGTGCCAGTTGGCTAAGCACATGATGATGATGGTGACACACATTTTAGCTGTGAGACTACACATGTGAGCTGTAGCACTGTCAGCTAGGCACTTGATGATGATGGTGACACACATGTTAGCTGTGAGACTACACTTGTGAGCTGTAGCACTGTCAGCTAGGCACATGATGATGATGGTGACACACATTTTAGCTGTGAGACTACACATGTGAGCTGTAGCACTGTCAACTAGGCACATGATGATGATGGTGACACACATGTTAGCTGTGAGACTACACATGTGAGCTGTAGCACTATCAGCTAGGCACATGATGATGATGGTGACACACATTTTAGCTGTGAGACTACACATGTGAGCTGTAGCACTGTCAGCTAGGCACATGATGATGATGGTGACACACATGTTAGCTGTGAGACTACACATGTGAGCTGTAGCACTGTCATGACAGTGCATACATGGACACACAGAAAATAAACACAACCCACTGCCATATTTGACTGGAAGTCACTGTGGAAAGTGGGCGAGCAGACAATAGACCAGGCTGTTGTAATGAATGCCATCAGAGAGGCAGGACATTGAAATCAGACAGGCAATGGACCGGGCTGATGTAGTGAATGCAATCAGAGAAGCAATGTGATTAAATGAACCAAGTGGCGACTGAATCTGCAACATTGACCCGACAAGAGCACTATGCAGAGGGCAAAGAAGAATAGTCAACCAACACATTAACTGGTGTCATTGACCACTACACGCTGAGGGAGATATTGGGGAGAGGATCTGAGCACTTATGGACTGAATGGTTCCATGTACTGTTAGGATAATTAGATGATAAACTTTTTCAACTCACACATTCTAGCTGTAAAACTACGTATTTGAGCTGTGTCAAACCTAAACTTTCCTGAGTAGTTTCCATAGCTTGCATGTTATTTTACACTTATGGTCAAGCTCAGCTGGCTTTATACTTCTTGTTGTTTTAATTTTTCATTGCATGCAATATACTTTTCCTGCCTCCCTAAAAACATTCCACATTTCTTGTTACATGTTTCCTTGAACGTTGATATTTTCTTGTTGTATATTTTGTTAACTGTTGCTTTCATGGAAAATGTAACTTGATAGCTGCTGTATACATATTTCCTTTGTGCCTTTGTGATTGTTTTATTTTTACTTATATTATATGTATATATCTTTACTGTGTGTTATTTGTTTTATGAGAATGTGATTAAAGACATGACACTGGAAGGCAGGAAAGCAGAAAGAATAAGAATCAATGCTTGATTGTATTTATACAACAATTAGTGGTGCTAGTGGCATCAGTGTTGTAAAACATACTTATGTACAGTTGCTTTATTTATACTCCATGAAATGAGCTTGTTAGACAGTGGACCAGGGTTTCATCCCCAGCCATGATTTGAGTTGTTTTCCAACCACAGAGACTAAGGTTAACCAAATGAGTACTACAGTCTCTGGGAAAATGAAGTTAGCCAGTTTGATATATACTGTATCACACATCCTATGCCATTCAGTCATTGAAAAATATACACCTAGTAACATATTCTCAGATGGCTTAATGGCAAGCATGCAAGCTCGATTACTTTCATATTGTATTTACTCCTTAATAAAACACATTATACTATGTATTTGGAATTTCTTGATGTGTTTCTCATGTCCAAGTTATTTGTATGGAAAAGATCATTTTACAAAGGGCATATGGTGCTAGACCCATATTTTTATAGACCAATTGGCACACATGAATGATGCCCCGTAACAAGAACCTGGTGTGGGCATGTATGGTGTTATTGACATCACAGATTTTTAGGCAAAAGTGTGTGAAGGAATAGGTGGCCAGAGATGACCTAACATCTTATACTGAATGACAAGAGCTGACATTGAACCCTTGTCCGATCATTTCCAGTGTAATGTACTAACCATTACATAAACATACCCACTCAAGACATTTGAATATCTGATGTGATTGACATATTGTCTGCAGGGACACATAGCACACATACATTGAGCTGAGGTGAGTGTTTCCTTGCTAATATTGTGGTCCAGCTCTTTCCTAATAGTGACTGGATTGTTTCTGACCAATACAGCCCTGAGAGTCAACCCGGCCTTGTAAAACTGGGTACCATATACATTTCTGAATGTTTTAGATATTATAATATCTGAGTTCACTGCTGATGGGCAATAAGGATATAAATGTGTTGACAGCAGTTATAAGGAGAACAAAGATTGTCCTGTAGAGCAAATACAATTTTTATGAATTGGAACAATTAGAACGACAAATGTCAGGGTACTAAGAGCATGCATGTTTCCTGTGGCAACATACGGGTGTGAAACTGGGACATTTAACAAATCAGTTGAGAATCACATACTTGACTTTGAATATAAGTGTTATAGAAGAGTACTACAAAGTCATGAGACTGAAACAAACAGATCTGCCCAACAAGAACCCGGTATTCATGAAGACTGGTTATAAAGACAAAGAAAACTGAGAAAAATGACATATTGTGCATGTAAAAGAGTCATGAATATCTGGAAAAGTTCATTATGGTGGGAGGTGTGCCAGGGAAGTGGAGAAATGGAAGACCACATATTAAATGTGATAGATAATTTACACATGATGGCCACAGAGACAGGACATTTGACTTATGATAGAGAGAAATTTCAATAGACTGTTATGGGGACAAAGTTCTGCATCAGGCAAACCACTGAATGATGTTGGAAATATAATCATATTTAGATCACAGCTCTATAGTGTATGGTGACCAGTTACCTTCCTTGCCACTTCTTCCCCCCAGAGAAAAATCTCATGTCCATTTTTCATGAGGAAGGGTTTTCAATACACTAGGAAAAACATTCCTTCTCTTCTCTGGAGAGCCTGCAATGGCAACCTACAGCTCCACACTCTGGGGTAAAAGTAAAGAAGCCCTTTTCTTGCCATGTGTATATAGTGCTAACCCCATATCTGGGAAGGAAAGGTGGCAAAGACAAGAGCAACAGATTACCCCCACCTGACCTGGTAGGGATGTGGTATAACACACTACAAGAGGTCACCTCGGCTGAGACATTTAATGCACTTGCACTTAAACTTCCTGTGCGCTGGTGATAGGGCAGTAGGTTCATTGCACAAACTGGTCTGTTGGACTTAAATGTTGACATCTTGTTCAGAAAGCAATGGCAAACTACTTAGCATAAAAATTGTTTAGAAAATCAACCAGAAAATATCCAGTGAGGGACATGCAACAACATACTACAGCAGAATCTGCCATTTGATTACTGAAACCATTACACTCTTTGATGCATACTGAAAGAGACTGAGCACCATAGGAGATTGGGCTCAGAGTGTAAGTTCTGTGAATATAATATTCACACATACCTGCTAATCTACTACCATCAAACATATGTGCCAATATATTTGTGTCACTGACTTCTTGTGTTAGTCAACCCATTGAACTCTCAGATTTATTGTTATAGAGCCTCATAGATTTGAGTTGCTCACTGATTATGTCTTGAAAATTATAGAAGGACAATGACGTGATATGCCCATGTGGTACCGGGCCTCCCAAGGGAAGCAAGGAATAGTAACACTGTAACCCACCATGTTGTAAGAGATGACTAAGGAAGGATTGGTGCAAAACCGGCTACCCTACTCTGCAGAAAACTTTGAATGCAAAATCTACTCATAAATGAGACGACAAAAGGCTTGTCATGAGTTGGCTGAGAGTCTGTGTTCCATTGGGAGGGGAAAGGAAGACAAAGAAGAACAATGACTTGATAACCCGGTAACCATGCTCATGTCAAGCATGTGAGCTCTCCAAGGGGCGAGTTTAAGGCTCATTGTCTGCTATGATCTAGGGATAGTGCTATGACTTGCAGTTTTGTAGTGTGTGAGTTTTAGTCTTAAACAGGCTTCATCACAGCAGAGAACATGGTCGACACTCCTTTCATTAGCCAATCTAGTGTTTGCCCTGGATGTTCTGTGTGGAGGTGAAGAGATGTCTTGGTTAGTAAAAACCTTAATCATTATTGCCTCTGCTTTCCAAACTCTCACTGTACATGCAAAAGTAACCCCATGGCAGATATTGCTGTAAAAATGCAGTCTTTGGCCTTCATATATACTAGGTCATGGCATTATTTAAGGTAAGGTGACCAACACACTTCCCAGCCACCTTTCTGTCCTAGACAACATTATGAAAATTATCTGGTAATTTTTTTTTAAATGAGACTAAATCTGCCCTAGGGGTGTTATTGGTCAGAAACTCCCAGTCCTGCCATTATTGGGGATTTAATCCCAGGTCACTAATCAGGCATGTAAGTGTACTAACTACAACTCAGTCACAGCACTTACTTCTTCCTTTTTCTTCTTCATTAGGTGTTTGATTTGTAGCTGATTTTGTTGATCATGACTCTCCACTTCTCTCTGTCACCTGCCATGTTAGGTTATTCTAGTATGAGGTTTCTTTAAAATGACTCTCCACTTCTCTGTCACGTTTTGTTATTCTAGTATAAGATTTCTTTAACATGAACCTCCACATCTGTCTGTCACCTGTCATGTTTTGTCATTCTAGAATGAGATTTCTTTAACATGACTCTCCACTTCTCTCTGTCACCTGTCATGTTTTGTCATTCTAGTATGAGATTTCTTTAACACGACTCTCCACTTCTCTCTTGTCACCTGCCATGTTTTGTCATTCTTGTATGAGATTTCTTTAACATGACTCTCCACTTCTCTCTGTCACCTGTCATGTTTTGTCATTCTAGTATGAGATTTCTTTAACATGACTCTCCACTTCTCTCTGTCACCTGTCATGTTTTGTCATTCTTGTATGAGATTTCTTTAACACGACTCTCCACTTCTCTCTGTCACCTGCCATGTTAGGTTATTCTTGTATGAGGTTTCTTTAAAGTGACTCTCCACTTCTCTCTGTCACGTTTTGTTATTCTAGTTTGAGATTTCTTTAACATGAACCTCCACTCCTCTCTGTCACCTGTCATGTTTTGTCATTCTTGTATGAGATTTCTTTAACATGACTCTCCACTTCTCTCTGTCCCCTGTCATGTTTTGTTATTCTTGTTTGAAATTTCTTTAACATGGCAGCCTCCAATTAAGAGATTTCTTCTTCTTCTTTAACTTCAGGTATCTGGTCTTGGTCATTATGACTCTGTACTTCTCTCTGTCACTTGATATTTTATTGAAATGGATGTTGCTTGTATTATTATTTGTTGGCCCGTTGTTTAATATTTAATAATAATACATTTTTCTGTCTTTCTCGCCCACTATTTTCCCACATAGGGCTAATTTAACTGCTCCAATTCTGCTGTTGACTGTTGACATACCCCATTCATTTAATTTGTCTTGTTCATATGGTTTTAATGAATGATCTAGTAACACCTGCAGTTCTAAGTAGTTATGTTTTCTTCTTTATTCACGCTTTGCCTACTAGCCTAAAAAAGTTACTTGCATATCCTTTACAGAACGTTGCAATCAACCCCAGCATATTTTGGTTGTTGTGTGAGTTCTTGGCAAGTTTACATTCAGTAATTTGCCATTGCTTTCTGAATATCTGGCACTCATACCATTATTTAAAAACCAACACAAGGCGTCTGATTCTAAATCGCCCACAGCTGTGTTTCAAATGTGGTAGGCGAAATTATGAATTGCATTCCTTTGCCACATCACAGACACTTACCTAAAAGCCATGCCCATTTTCAGATATAAATATAGTCATGACTTGGCTTCTGCATAACGTAGAAGGGTATTGAATCATAAATCCTTCTTTGGCAAGGCAAGACCTTGTACATGTGTTCATTCCCCCAAGCCACTATTGAAAACAAGAATATTAACCATCTCTACTACATTCTGGTATCGAAATGGACACATTGAGGACTTCAAATTCATCTAACTAAACATTACACAATGGTAACCTGTCAAAGTGTAAGATAAGTTTCTGAATCTCCAAAAGTGAAATGGTGAATTGATAATCTTGAAACTGGCATTACTACTCTGTCTCATTTTCATCACAATGTTGAGATGCTGTTCTTTAATTGCAGAGTTGCTTGTCAAAGGAATGGAACAGTTTTCCTATTAAGTTAAAAGCACTTACTATATATGAAAATATTTGTATTTTATGTCTATTTGTATTTTTATTTCATTCTGTTTTGTAGAAATCTTTGTTGAAAAATTTCAACCATGAATGCCTAAAATATGGCACACAGTGTATTTATAATGAATGCATTATTTATTAATGTTATTGTCTTATCGTGTTAAGAAGCATTGCCATTTTTTTGAATAAAATGTCACAAATATCCACCTGCTAAAGTAAACAATGTGTGCCCTTGTTCCTTGTGCAGGAATCTCTCTCAGTGATGAGACTAATGACCTCATCAGGGGAAGCTGATGACTACAGAAACCATTACTCCTGGAAAGTCTTTCAGTGCACTGACTAATGAACGGTTGGTTCTTGGGTGGACAACCAACTGCAGGCCTCACTTTATTGTGTGATCCACTTTACTGTGTTTCATAAATGCTGCACGATTTTGAAACTATCATTATTATAGGAATGTGTCATCATCTCTTGATGGCTTGTTTGTATGATATAATTGCACTGGTGATGCAGTGAAGTGACAAGACATTTATATTACATAGCCTTAGTTGATCATGAGATGCCTAGACTTTTCAAATAAAGGTGGAAAAACATTGTACACATTAACAACCTCTCAGCTGTTAGAAATAAAAGCTGGTAGGCCAGATATGGCACTGCCCAGGCAAGACATTAGAAAGCTTCTCCACACACATACATTATGTACAGCTTATGTGGTTCTGGTCTACACACACAAACATGTATAGCTTATAAGGTTCTGGTCTACACACACAAACGTTATATTTAGCTTATGTGGTTCAGGTCTCTACACACATGTTATGTATAGCTTATGTGGTTCTGGTCTACACACAAACATGTATAGCTTATGTGGTTCTGGTCTACACACACAAACGTAATGTATAGCTTATGTGGTTCTGGTCTAAACACACAAATATGTATAGCTTATGTGGTTCTGGTCTACACACACAAACATATATAGCTTATGTGGTTCTGGTCTACACACACAAATATGTATAGCTTATGTGGTTCTGGTCTACACAGCCAAACATGTATAACTTATGCGGTTCTGATCTACACACACAAACGTAATGTATAGCTTATGTGGTTCTGGTCTACACACACAAATATGTATAGCTTATGTGGTTCTGGTCTACACAACCGAACATGTATAACTTATGTGGTTCTGGTCTACACAACCAAACATGTATAACTTATGTGGTTCTGGTCTACACACATAAATATGTATAGCTTATGTGGTTCTGGTCTACACACACAAACATGTATAGCTTATGTGGTTCTAGTCTACACACACATACATTATGTATAGCTTATAAGGTTCTGGTTACACACACAAACATTATGTATAGTGTATGTGGTTCTGGTCTACACACACAAACACATATAGCTTATGTGGTTCTGGTCTACACATACAAACATTATGTATAGTTTATATGGTTCTGGTCTACACACACAAACACATGTATAGTTTATGTGGTTCTGGTCTACACACACAAACATATATAGCTTATGTGGTTCTGGTCTACACACACAAACATATATAGCTTATGTGGTTCTGGTCTACACACACAAACATATATAGCTTATGTAGTTCTGGTCTACACACACAAACATATAGCTTATGTGGTTCTGGTATACACACACAAACATATATAGCTTATGTGGTTCTGGTCTACACACACAAACATATATAGCTTATGTGGTTCTGGTCTACACACACTAACATTGTTTACAGCTTATGTGGTTCTGGTCTACACAGTTTGGCTCCTGGTCAGCTGTTCCTGGCTCCTAAACATCAACAAAAATGGAAAGTGGAATTGGTCAGCCTTGCAAGAGCACAAGCATAAATGAAAATAAAAATGATGTTATGACTAGAAAGCCTTTATCATCACACACACAAAAAGACACTTATACTACATTAAATAAACTACAAGAAAGTCACTTAGATGAGGTCCTGGTTATATCTGAATTCTTAGGTACTAAAATCTATATATTCATATAAATTCCAAGAAGAAGATCTGAGCACCTATGAAATTGTCCAACATGTAGTGATAATTCAAAGTTTAGATTTGAGCTGCCCATGTGTGGCATATCAAGACTGCATATTACAATAATGTATACACATTTCCTATATAGAGCAAAACTAATGTTGTTGCAATAGTAGAAAAAATAACATGCAGGCTAGCAAGGCTTGTTCATGTTGGTAGTGAAATGTTAAAATATTCCATGGTTTGGCCTTACAACTCCACATTGTTCCTTGTAGAAAACTATTCTCCAAGTATCCATTAAAGGCAAGTTGTCAAGGTACAGACAAAAGATATCCGGGATTGCTAACATTAAAGCATGGCTAAGCTAAGACATTGCCACTGGTACACATGTATTGTTGAAGATTAGAAATAATGGAAGGCTGACTATCAATGCATTCACCGTGGCACCCCTACCACAGATGTTTGGGGTTTGGGGATAGAAAAAGAAAAGTGATCATGACGATAATGCTGTTTAGTTTGTATTTGTGTAAAAGGACCTTGTGAAATGTTTATAAATACAATCGGCAGAAAAAAAAACTGTACCTAATTTTTCAGCTTCAAACAGGACATGCCTATGAAACCATCTACCATTTTCTCTTCAAATGCTCTTCAGTTTCAAAAATCAGGGGGAAATTACTAAAAGCTAAAGAACATAACACACTTAGACACTGATACAGAATGGGGAGCATTTGTTATACCCTTGAAGAGATAGGTGCGTTAAAAAAAAAGACGGAAAAGACATGGGAGCCCTTTAGTTATGATCCAACTCTCCAAAAGGGTTGACATCAGAATTTAGAACGTGCAGGTCATCATGGCCGAATGGATAGGAACGCATGTTCTTAAATATCTGGTGTGCTGATGCCGAGATTAGCTGTTCAACCCCTATCTTATACCGGAAAGGTGGACTAAAATGTTGACCTGTTGTCCTTGACTTGGGGACTTTCATTACAAGTACCTCTGAAATCAGGGTGGGTTCGCCTAATGGCGAGGGACACTGTTGATAGGGAAAGCTAGCCCACACGCAAAATTCAGTCCATCACTACTATAAGTGGTGTGCATGGACTACACTTGGGTTCAAAGCGAGCTCTCACCCTTCTGAAACTAGTTTGATAACATAAGTAGACAGGCAAATCATGTTTTATGTAGACCAAGAGACTTGTTCTAGTATGTGTTATTAAATTTAGCTTCCATTTTTACATATATGGGGAAGTGGGGTTATAGGGAGGACATACGAAAGGGGGGAGGATGACTTTCTGAACATATGGTTGAGAACCTCTGATCTACAGGGTCATCTGCATGACTTGTAACCCACAGGGGAGGAGGGTAAGAGGGGCTAGGAAAGTAAGCTTGCATTGTACCAATTGTTACTAATGTTGGCGCCATTATTATGCAACACATGAAATCAGTCATGAATCTTTGTCTTTGATATTTCCTACTGCCTCCTTTATCCCAACATGTCTTTCTCTCTCCTCCTTGCCCAGCATTTCTTCCATCTCCTAGTGTGTATTGCCCCATCCATTTGGTATGTGCTCTTGTTCTTAGCAAAATTCTCCTACAAACGTATTTGATATGTACGAAGGACTGTCAAAAAGTAATGCACCAACATTTTGTTAAGGAAGCGATTTGTTCAAAATGAATGAAATTTATAAATAATATACATGAACATTTCCTCTGAAGATATTATTGTTGTTCTGTGTAATTCCTGTCAACTTGTGCGGCCTTACGCCAGCTCGAAACAAATGCATGCATGCCTGACTGTACCAGGTTTTGTTCTGCTCACGTAGCCATTTCTTCACTGCATGAATCACAGCCTCATCATCATCAAACCTTGCCCCACGGAGTGAATTTTAAGTGGACCAAACAGATGAAAATCAGAGAGAGCCGGATCGGGACTCAAAGGTGAATGACATAATATAGTCCAGCCCAATTTGGCAATTGCCGCCCGTGTTTGCTGACGTGTGTGAGGGCGTGCATTGTCAGTTTTGTTAGTTCGAACTTTGTGAAACGTCGTATTGAGGTGTGTAAGTGTTTTGATGTAAGCTTCAAAATTGATTGTCTCGCATCTTGGCATCAATTCCATTAGAATCACACCATCAGTGTCCCAAAAGACCGTGATCATAACCTTTCCTGCCATGGAGTTGTCTTGAATTTCTTTCAGTTTAATAATCGTGAATGATGCCATTTTCGTCTCAGGTAGAAAATGATACGCCCAAGGTTCGTCACCTGTAACGATCATTGACAAAAAGGTCTCTCTCTCTCTCTCTCTCTCTCTCTCTCTCTCTCTCTCTCTCTCTCTCTCTCTCTCTCTCTCTCTCTCTCTCTCTCTCTCTCAGCATCGAAACACTTCCGATTTTAGAACATATCCCCCCCCCCCCCCCCGCCCTCCCTTTGAAATCTGTGCTCATTTTGTAAAACTTCGCGGAACCCATTTGGTGATTTGGTGCAAACCTTAGAATATGCGAGGGTTTGAAAATTTGAATCAGACATTCCTTGCTGACTGACTGCTGCAAGGTCAATTGTCGACGTGCAATGCGCTTGTCATCACGAATAATTACATCAGCATGGTTCAACATGTCTGTTCAATTTCTGAAGCTTTAACTCTCTGAGGCCAACACACATTTCATATACATCACAAAACGTTTGTAAATGTACACAACACTTTCTTTTTCCTCTGCCAGAAATTCTATTACAGTTTGCTGTTTGTAACGCAAGTTGCACACATTCGCCATTTTAAACGGATTACTGCAGCTGTTCTAATTGTCCAAATGTGGTGTAAGTTCATGCAAATAATATTTTTAATAGAACCATTCCAAATTTGAAGGGTGCAAAATTTCATATTTCTATCTGTCATTTTCACTAATTAAAAAGATGTGGTGTATTAATTTCTGGGCGACCCTCCTATTTCCCTCCCATACCCCTTTAAACTTCACATTCTAGTATGCGGTTATCCTTACACTGATTGGGGCAACATTTAAACTGCCCAGTATTAATGTAACACAAACACAGCCATTAAAAAATGTAGCAAACTGTGATTTCTTTGTTGACCTTTTCTGTATGATGTAGAAACCAAACTGCCCGATATCAACTTTAGCATGAACATATTCTCAATATTAAGCAGAGAACCCTACATTGATGAGTTATTACGTACGTGTCGCATGCATGTTCAGTTTTCTTAACTCTCTTTTGTCCCAAGCAGTTATTTTCAAATTACACACTGGATCTGAAGATGTTAAAGTATTGGACAGTTGAGACTGAAAGAGTTAAAATAACAGCTACAAGAGCAACCTTTAAAATAGCATCTTTGACATAGTGTGCAAAAATTAATTAACTGTCTGGCTCTTCACTTTATAATAAACATATAATGATAAATGTATGGGGACATGAGAGGAATAGCCATCAGAGGACATAACGTGAAGAGTATAGAGAATGATACAGTGTTGATTGCAGACAACAAACAGGATCTACAACATTTGGTAGATGTGGTTATTGTGTACAGTGGACAATAAGAAAACATAGATTATGGTCGTCGCCAAAAAAAACAAAGAAAAAAAAACCACATTGTAACATCCAAGTAAATCAGAACAAGATTAAGTAAGTGAATTGGTACAACTATCTGGGAATAGTCATAACATTTTAAGGGGTATGCCTTATAGTTATTAGAACAGGCATCGTTATGGCAAAGATAGCCTATCGCAAGATGGAAAACATACTTAGTAATCCACACACACACAAAGTATCAACTGCAGCGAAAGAAAGAACTAAACAGAACATAAATAAAACCTAAACTGTTATATGTGTGTGAAACATGGACAATACGCAGACAAACTAAGTCATCTAACGGCAGTGGAAATGTGGCTTCTGGGGAAAGTGCAAAGAATACCATGGACAGAGAGGAAACCCAGTGATACTTTTCTACAAAGAAACAAATAAAAACAGCTAATCGATTCCAGAAATTAAACGTAGACAGTCACGATGTGGGGCATTTTATGAAGAGAAATAAACTAGAAAACTTAGTGACAACTGGCAAGATTGATGGGGAAAGAATAAAGGCAAGGCAGAGAGATGAAGAGCTGGATGGATTGGTCACATGACTTAGTCGGGACAAGAACACAGACCTGATTCAAGGCTGGTGATCGTATGAGATGGCGAAGCATGACTGCCCACGTTTATCGTCATGGCACATAATGATGATTTCTGGCGCTGAATACTGAAAGACAGCTCAAAGTGTAACTGCGTGGTG
Source organism: Cepaea hortensis (assembly GCA_963921405.1). Taxonomy (NCBI): domain Eukaryota; kingdom Metazoa; phylum Mollusca; class Gastropoda; order Stylommatophora; family Helicidae; genus Cepaea; species Cepaea hortensis. The sequence goes on from OY992877.1 coordinate 99,869,054, forward strand.
TTCAGCATCAAATACCACACTACAAGAGCTGGACAAGGTGCAAAATCAAGCACTTAGAGTCACCACAGGAGGGATGAGATCAACCCCTATAGTGGAAATGGAGAAGATGGGGAGGACACAGGCACTGAGTGAGCGCAGAGATACGAAAACGCTAATACAAGCAGAAAAGTTCCTCAGCTTGCCAGGCCACCCTATGAAGAACAGATTTGAAAACCTAGCTATGGGGCGGTTGAAAAGAAGTAGTTTTATCCACCAGGCCAAACGACTCTGCAGAGAAACCACTGATCTGCCCACAGTTGGTATCCCCCTAACAACTATTCCAGAGCGAACTTCATGGAAAGATGAGCATAGACTATCGTTACAAATTCAGACAAAAGTGAGAGGAATATTTGACAAGGAAGAACAGAACAGTGTGCAGCGCAGAACAGCCACTCTCAGCTTCCTTGATGAAGAATACCCACAGGACCTCTGGATCCGAGTCTACACAGATGGGTCAGCACAAAATGCTGTTCGAAATGGAGGAGCGGGAATGTACATAGAATACCCAAATAATACTAGGGACACAGCCAGAGTACCGACAGGAAAGTACTGCCATAACTATGATGCCGAAATTGAGGCAATCAAGATAGCAACAGAGAAATTACTAAATAACAGCAATGGTACACAACCTGTGGTGCTACTAACAGATGCAAAATCAGTACTCGAGGCGCTCCTGTCTGGGAAATTGCCAGTACTAAGGACACTACTTTCTGAACTTAGCAGTCAGCATAAAGTCACCATACAGTGGATACCATCCCACTGTGGAGTACCCGGAAACGACAGAGCTGATCAATTGGCTAAGGAAGGAGCCAAAGAGGAACAGCCTGATGTGCCCATTACATACCACCAAAAGAAAAGAATGATCAAATCAGTCAGAAAGCCACCAAAACCTGCTCAAGATGACTACCACATTATGGACAGACCAGAACAAGTCATTATTCTGCGCCTCAGAACAGGACACAATAGATTACGCAACCACATGTATACAAAATTCAAGATTGGTGAAACAGCCATGTGCACATGTGGATTGGCGTCGCAGACAGCAGAGCACATACTCCAAGACTGCCCAAAATATAACATATCTAGGCAAACCTTCTGGCCTAGAGAGACGACAGTGGAAGATAAACTCTATGGACCACTGTGTAAACTGAAAAAAAAAAACAGTTCAATTCATGCAAGAGACGACATTGCAGATATAGACATATTTCAAGCGAACGAAAGAAGAAGAAGAAGCTCAAAGTGTTTGATCATATTAGTAATCATCGATTAACACACAGATTAATGCTCGGTGCAGACTAAATTCAGAGACAGTTCACAATGTACGGTAACCAATATGCAATTAATGAACCATCGGACGTGACATGTGACTGGGAAGCTCAACAAACGAAAGACGCAAACAGATACAAAAACGGACGTTTTGATCACAATCTTTGTCAACAAACCAAAACGGGAAACAAGACTAGTTAGCTACAAAACAATAGTATCATACTTCATTCACAGACGGTTATCTAAACAACAGAATGGATTAAAAAAAAAAAAAACTACTGTTGTTTGTTGTCAAAGACTGGTCGAAACGACTGTTTTGTTTCTGTTTGTGTTTTTCTTTTCTGGAACATCCCAAGTCATTTTTCAAGTTCATTCGCTTGTTGACGTCAGCCAGATGGCAGTCAGTGCTATTGTTGCGAGCATGGGTTGGAGAAACAGCCAGCAATACCAGAATATTCTAAAGGGCAAAAGGAGCTTGCATATGACCAAGGTACTTTCTAGGGCAATCAAGAAAAGATTAAAAGAAATGCCAGACTTTCACATTTAATGTCAATTCCCTCATCATAATCATCATGCACCATGCCGATAAGCCTGGGAGGTCATGTTTCCGCATTTCACCGATTCACCTGCGTTGTGGATAGTCACCGGGTTCTTGTCTCGACCAAGTCACGTGGCCAAGCCATCCATATATTTACCTCTTTGCCTTCCCCTTGCTCTTTCCCCCTCTATATTGCCAATTGTTACCAAGTTCTCTCATTTATTTCTTCTTATAACGTGTCCAAAAGACGTTGACTGTTCTCTAATCTCCATTGAACGAAACATGACTGTCTCGTTATTTCTCAATTCACTACTGTTGTGTGGATTAAAAAAAAAAAAAACTTGCACATTACAAACATTCATGAACAAGTAAGTGTCTCTGGAATATGAGGGACAGAGAAATTGTGGTTAATTTACCAGACTAGTTAGTCGACAGATCATCCTCATTGCACGTCGAAAAATTCAGTCCATAAGTGCTCGGATCCCCTGTACCCACTCCTCGCCAGGTTGTAAGTCCTCAAGTGAACATACTTGTTGAAGAATATTTTCGGCTTGACCCATCCACGACTTTCCTCTTTTTAACCTGCTGCCCTTTACCTTCTTAATTTCACTGTTAAATTATCAAGGTGGAGCTCACTGAAAGATCACCATGAATTCCCGTGCCTCAAGGGGTGAGGAAAAGTTGTTGACACCAAATATGGCAAACACTGAGGACAGTGTTATCTGAGTCAGTGCCAAACAAAACGTAGGTTTGGACCAAACATGGTGCACAATTAAAAATTAACAAGTATTATAATGCGGAAGATACCACGAAACAAAACAAATAATACGACTCTAGTATGGCGATATTTCGCCCTTCTGTCCAAATGGAAGATAACATTTGGCGATATATTATTCTTCGGCATTTAATCAGTTAATATCATCGCTAGATAGTGATCCTGGAATCTACAGGGGAAGTGGCATTTCTTCCCGCGCCTGGTCTGGACCGGGCTTTAACGAACATAACTCTCCGTACAAAACGAGCTTAGCGTACTCCGCAGCTCAGCTGCGGAAAATCTTCCACGAGAAATCAAAGACATCACCAATCCCTATACATATATTCGCAAATTCGAACACTATCTCAGTACAGAATACTTTCCCCCTTATATATTACGAACATTTATAGAAAGGTCAATAGAGACACAGAAAGACATATTTGTGCTTCATAGATTATACTAAGGCATCACTTAATAATAATAATAATAATAATAATAATAATAATAATAATAATAATAATAATAATAATAATAACAATATCCGAGTATAGCAGTCAGTCCCTTATTGGTAGTACAGTATGTCCCCCATAGTTAATAACACTGGCCACAACAATAATTAATATTGATATTTGCACATTTCCCACGCCTTTGTAATGCATATTTTGATACTGTTGTTCTCGGTTAGCCTAATAAGTGATGTATGGATGAAATAATGTATGAATGAGAGTGATAGAAGGGTAAAATAGTAGACGGGCCTGCGTGCCAAATTCTTAACCCTTTGAAAATAAAATTTGTTCATTCGTTCGTTCATCCCATCCTCACACACACCAAATAACACACAGGCCAAATAACAAACGGTAGCGTACTGGTTAGACGCACTCCTGCCGGCCCTCAGGTCATGGGTTTGAATCTGCACCGGGGTGAATTATTTAAATTGACCTTGGCTCCCAATGTCGGGTCATGAGCATTCGCAAAGTATCCACAAACTGTCATCGGCCGTGATGAAAGTGAGATTCTGTAAAGAACCTGCTTCATGGTGATATTATTTATGGTATCCATGTTATGAATAGACCTGGAACTGTACTGGTACTGGGAATTGTACTCGGGCGTGTAAAGGCATTAAAATTTATGCTATCGCGACTCTTGAAGTACATAGCATAATCGTACTATTCGTTTTAGCTATAGGTACATTATATCACAATGTTTATCACAGTGTCCCAGTCCAAATCTGCTTATAAATTTTCAAGTTATCTGTGTCCATGTAATTGCCCGTAGAATCTTTCTTCCACTGGCAAGCGGCAATGGCAAAAACTGGCACGCAAGTCAACAGCACCGCTATGTGATGAAGAGTCGCATATGAAATGTGTTTATTCAACGACAGGACGCCGCATTTCCGTGTTCATCCTCTTTTCTGTGTAGTTTAAATACGGGGAAATTACGGGCTTCTTGTGGGGTTTATTGTGTTGAAAGCTGGTATTTATCCCCAATGGTGTTTGTTGCTGTGAAATTAGTCCATTCATTCTTAGATCGAGTTCGATATTTGAAGCGTGCAACTTCCGACACTCTCGCATCGATCCTGCCATCGTGTTTGTCACATCGTTGTCGCGGCACTTGCTAGGGATTGACTAAAGCCGATCTGATCGTCGGTGACACCTGGCGCCCTCCATTTGATGGCCAGCAGAAGACAATCAGAACTGACTGCTCTGGCTAGCTTCCAGTGCTGGAGAATGGCCTCAGAGTTAATTGAAAGCTGTGAAAATTAACTCAAACGTTGCCTTTCATCTTGAGAAGGATTTCATCGATCCCCGCAATTCCTTCTCTGCTTGATCTGGGTTTGAGACTGTCGGTTTTAGACTAGAGGGAGGACAAATCTTCTTTGTTATAACGGTACTAGACTTCTTCAAGACGTAACATGTTTTTATTTTTCCAATTCTGCCCCCTCCTTGTTCAATAAGTAACATTTTTACTCACTCTTACGGAGCGTAAAATATTTCTCACACTTGCAACGTGATTTTTATTTCGTTCACTTTTCATGTACATCGGTGGAGTAACGCAGGGAGCCGTGGCGGGACACTGACGTGCACGTTGTCTTACCGTATCGGTGGCCACGTGTTCGAACCCCCCCCCCCCCTCCCCAAATCAAGGTTGAGCTTTTAAAAAATGTAATCTGGGCTTGCAGACCGACCCATCATAAAATGGGTACCAGTAAATGCCATGGGGAGTAAAAGAGACCGGCCTGATATAGAGCACACTATCCATTGAATAGCGATAGGACTATAACAATATGAGACCAGCACCATATATCTAATATACGCGAGGCATGAAAGGGGGTTCTTTACTTCTGTTAAAGTAAAATAGTGAACCACCGGGCCATAGTAATGAATGAGCTTGCCTAATGAGACATTAGTCCGAGTTCAATCCTCAACAGTGACAGAATTTCTTCCTACCCGTGTGGCTCCGAGGTCGATTCAACCTCAGAAAATGAGTAAGGTAAATGTGGTACAGTGGCTGCTACTATCGTTGGTGTGTCAAATAGCAGGCTTTCATATAATCATAACTAAGTTACTTGCATACCCTTTACAGGACGTTGCAGTCAACACCAGCATTTAATTTTGTGTGTGTGCTGTTATGATCTCTTGGCAAGTTTACATTCAGTAGCTTGCCATTGCTTTCTGAACGACCGGCACCCATACCAATTCGTAAAAAGCCAACGCAATGCGGTCTGTTGCCAAATCGCGCGCAGCTGTGTTTTGGACGCGGGTATACGGGATCACGAACCGCGTACGTAACCTCTTCGCCACGGAGCCGACTATAATCATAGACCATCACATAATCAGAACATCTGAAAAAAGTTATCTTGTACCCGGCGCTGTTGTGAAGGGGTTACGGACGCCATTTGTAATCCCGCATAGCGCGTTCAAAACACATCTGCTTGGGATTTGGCAGCAGACCGCTTTGCTTTGGTTTTTTTTTAATAAAATGGTATGAGAGCTGGTCGTTCAGAAAGCTATGGCGAAATACTGAACGTAAACTTGCCCAGGAAACAGAAACAGCTAAAATAATGCTAGAGTTGACTGCGACGTCCTGTAAAAGATATGTAACTAACTGTTTTAACCCATTGATTGGCTGCCAGCTCGGCTCTAATTGTGGCCACGGGAGACTCCATGGCCAAGTGGTTAATCTGAATACTTCGCGCTCTGAAGATCGTGGATTCGTTTCTGGACCCCGCCATTCTCTTCACGAGTGCAATGTTCTCTGAGACACCTTAGGGTGGTCGAGGGAGCTCTGGGTGACGCTTTTTGCAGTCCGCTTTACGGAAACTCTAACCTGCACAGTTCGCGGCGACTGCACTAGCCAGGCGGCCTTAATTCCTCAGGCTCAAGACCACCTCCCTCCCCGACACACACCGCAAGGTACTATATTGGCAGTAAATGACAGTTGAAATGACAGCTTTACGGAAAGAAACTGAACCATGTCCAATAAAGTCTCTCCGCTTGACTTTTAAACAGTTTCTGGGTACCAGACACGTTTGAAATGATCAAACGGCACTTTGTGTTATGGGACTACCTATAGAATATAGAATAAAACAAAGAACCACATGTCTATGCTCATCTCATCTCATTTTGTTTCTCTTGTATCTTGCGGTGTCCATGTGTCTACGCTATCGTGGTTTGTTTGGGGAAATAGCGCTAGGCCTGCAGTTTCCTGACCACACGGGACTAAATGAGCGATGTATTCAGCGCCATGCCCTTCATTTACCTCCGGTAGTATTTTCTGGTAGACATTTTATTGGGCTGACTCGACCGCTGTATGGTTATGGAAAATGCCGCCTTGAGGGGGATTTGACTGATAAGCAAATTCATAGTCACCATCATTTTCTGAGAAAAATGCAAAGAATACCATGGACAGACAGAAAAACCAATGAACAAGTCCTTCAAGAAACAAATGAAGATCGTAAACTGATTAGAGTCATTAGACGTAGACAGTCAAACTTTTTTCGGCATGTTATGAGAAGAAATGACTCGGAGAACTTGGTGACGACTGGCAAGATTGAAGGGAAGAGACCAAGAGGAAGACGGAGAAGTAAATACCTGGCTGGCTTTGCCAGTAGCATGGTCGAGACAGGAACACAGAGCTGATCCACGACTCTGGTGATCGAGTGAGATGACAGAACATGACCGCCCACGCTTATCGGCATGTCACATGATGGATGATGGATGGATGAGTCACCAGGCGACTATGACTCCAAGTATTCACATGATCATCTGCTTGCTGCTGCTTTTTTTTTTTTTTTTTTGCTTGCGTTCGCTGGCTGTGAACTCCAGCGTGAAGTCGTGTATGTCGGATGGTGACATCCTGTTGTCCAACATCAGTGTGTTGTCATACCGGATTGATGTTTGCGTGAGTATCCGTTGTCCCATGTCTGGCTTATTGGTGAGCAGACTGGTGGTTCCTCGCCGTGCAGGCAGATACCCTCAGACTTTGGAGGAAGCATGATCATCTGAACGTTAGCGGTCATGCTGGTATTTGTGGGTCATCATGTTTGGCCATCTGACACCACCACCAGTCTCGGATTAGGTCTATGTTTCTGTTCCTGTTATGCCACGTGACCAAGCTATCCATGTATTTATCATTGTTTTTCCCTTGGACTTATTCCATAAAGAGAACTAGTTGTTACTAAGTTTTCTGTTTTGTTTCTCTCCTCCTAACGTGCCCAAAACATATTGAATGTTTACGTCTTGTATCTCTATTATATTTACGGGTTTCTCAAAAGACTTGCTTCATTCGTTTTTCTGTCTGTCCACGAAACATCCATTCACGGTTTTGATTGGCTCTGATAGAATTATAGGAAAGAAATCAAGAGGTTATATGAACAATTAGACAATACAACGTTTAATAACTATAATGGCCACACCGTGATACGAACCTTTTTCTCCAGCTCTCTATCACCGATTGGTGCAAAATCCGTTAACTAACTAAAACCAAGGGCTCCTATCTTTTGCTATCAATTGCAGCTCCCTCCAAGTTCTCGATATGTTGTTTACATCTGTAAGTATTTCGTTACTCCATATTTTTTAAAGTCTCTCAGATTTTCTCCTCTCCGGCGCCAGCGTCTTTTCCCCACCTATCGATTCGCATTAGCGATTTTGAAAAAAAAAATAAAAAATAAAAAAAAAATAAAATAAAAGGATAACAGAACGCTCCTCTTTTGTGCATGTCAAGAGTGGGGTAGCCATCTTTAATCCACTCTTATGACGTCACCATTTTCGTCTGCCTGTGATGTCGCGTGCTTAACTCTCTTGACATCCTTAACAACAATATTGACAGGTTTTAAGACAATTGCATGCTTATCGTAATTTCTGACACATTTTTAAGGTTTTCACTTGAAAAAAAAAAATTAAGTTGCATGTCCTTCACAGGACGTAGCAGTCAACCCCAGCATTTTCGCTGTTCGTGATTCCTGGGCAAATTTTACGTTCAGTAGTTTGCCATTGCTTTCTGAACGACCGGCTCCTATACCTTTTTCGAAAAAACCATCACCGCCGTGTTTCGAACCCGGGTATACGGGCTCACAAACCGCGTTCGCAAGCCCTTAGCCACAGAAAACCCACACGTAAATACGCATAGCACGACTTCTGAAAGTCGTGCACAACAGAACAACTGTTTCCGGTAAAAAACGGTTTCTTCTCTTCATATCACATTTCTTACAAGTTCACAAGTTCTATGCATATTATTCATACACTAGAAGTGGGCATACTTTCCTCTAATGCTATAATAACACAATTACCACTGTATTTTACAACATGTTAATCTCCTGGAGAACATAGCCTACTTCAGACGCGTCACCTCCGAAGTTTTCCTCGCAGAATCTTCTCGCTAAATGAACACCTTCCTGGACCTTTCCGACTCCTCGTGCTCAGACTGTCACTTGCTCCATGTTTTAAGCACTGTTTGTCTCTGTACTCACTGCTGACGTGAGACTAACATGGCTCCTGTCAAATGGAAAACCATGGAATTAATATTACCTAGTAAATTATAAAAGGCAAATGAAAGATGGCGATGATTGCAACGACCTCTAAAGGACATATCTGCATCGGGAGGGATTCAAATATTTTATTTTAATTTATAAGGGCGAAAAAAATCAACATTTTAGTCCACTGGTCAGTTGGACTAAAATGTTGACTGCTCGTCCTTGACTTGGAGACGAAAATTATAAGTACCTCAGAAGTCCGAGTGGGATCGCCTGATGGCGATGGACACTGGTAATAGGAAAAGCTAACCCACAAGCAAAAATCAGTCCAGTGCACTAGAAGTAGCGGCATGTGTGTAGACTTTGATAGAGTTCACAGCGAGCAAACGAAAAAACAAAAAAGATTCAAAATCCTGTCTATACATTAGTTAGAATAATAAAGGCAACAAAAAGAATCACTGTCGTACTGCTGTTTTTAATTCAGTTACATCCGGTCGCCAGGCTTCCTGGCCGAAGAGTTAGCAGCTTTCTCCGTAACCCCAAACACTCTCGTGGTTGATGTGAGCGCACGAGAATTGGAAGCGGTTCGAGTCGCGCCAGTGACTTATGAGAATATGGAGCCGGTCGCTCAGAAAGCAATGGCAAACTACTGAGCGTAATCTTTCCAAGAAATCAACAGACAGCTGAAAGATGCTGATGTTGACAGCGATGTCCTGTAAAGGATATGCAAAGCATTATACATCCGGTCAATTAAAACAAATCGAATCCGCCCGATAAGGATCGAACTCAAGACCACCAGGATGGAAGGCGAGCTTCTAGTCATTTTACCACAGCCCATTTGTTGTCATATACTGATCACTAAATATTAAAGCTTATGAGCCAGTTATTTTGAAGCTCATTTGATTATTAACAGATAATATTAAAATGACAACCAAGATTAAACGAAACAAACAGTTTAGCAACATTCCGCAGCCGATGAATTGTGGTCCGGGTCGCGATTACTTTAACATATTCCTTCCAAACAGTGGCCGCAAGCCCTTTCACAATTGAAAGGTACATATTTATTCCTATATACGTATACTTCTATTTTAAAAACAGAACGAATTAATTCTCAAGGACGTGGCTTCACGTCGCCCATGATATGATTTGGACCCAGAAGAGCTGTTTTAAATTGGAATCAACCAAATAATCTAATTGACAATAAATTATGCTGGTGCAAATTTTAGGTGGTCACCGAATAATTCCATACGATCTATAAACAATTGCATTATAATGAGTTCGTGTATATATAAAAAAAAATTCCAATGCATCTGTCTAATGTAGTAGGGAATGCATCTCTAAACAACATAACAATTTATTGAATTGTTGCCATTGAAGAAAGTTGCAGAATATTTATTCTGCCACTCCTTTCTCGTCAGATCTTAAAAGTGCAATGGTTATATATATTTTTGTTAAATGTTGCATATTCTTTACAGGACGTTGCAGTCAACACCATCACCTTTCAGCTGCTGTTGATGTACTAGGCAAGATTACGCTTAGTAGTTTGCCATTGCTTTCTGAGCTACCGGCTCACATACCCCCGTAAGTTACCAGCGTGGCGCGAACGACTGCAGACCGGCAAATGGTTATATACAGAGTGTATTTGTAATGACTGTGGGGTGTGGAAATTATTGCCGTTCCAAGTTTTGTATTTACCTTTTATGTTGCATGAACTCCACATGGGGTAAATACAAAACTTGGAACGGCAATATTTTCAAAAACCCCACAGTCATTACAAATACATCCTATATATATATATATATATATATATATATATATATATATATATATATATATATATATATATATATATATATATATATATATCTCCCCCGATGGTGTTTCCACCTTGTCGTGGTGGGGGAGCTTGAGTTTCTCAATGACCCTGAGAGCTATGCCGGCGGTAGCGTAGCTACCAGCAGGGCCTCCCAAGCCGGACAGGTCAAAGGGTAGAGAACAGACAAAGAGAAACACCCTGGTCCTCCAGGTTGGGGGTTGAAGCGTGGGGTTAACATCCCCACCTTTGTAAAAACCTTTCTTTGTTACTAAACAAATACATGAGCCTCGATATCGGACTGACTTATCTGGACAACGACCTTGGAACGTTAAAGGACTTTTGAGATTTGGAACATGGAATGTACGGACACTATATCGAGCTGGAGCGGCCGGAGAACTAACCCGGGAGCTGATTGAATATCAAATGGATATAACAGCAATTCAAGAAATAAGGTGGCCAGGAGAGGGTACTTTAGAGCAAAATGGAATGATTATAATATATGGAGGAAACACCCAAAATAAACATGAATTAGGAACAGGATTTGTCATCAAAAAAGAGTTATGGGGGAACGTTTTAAACTTTAAAGCTTTTAATGACAGGATTAGTAAATTACGAATAAAAGGTAAATGGAAAAATATAACGAGGATTAATGTACATGCACCTACTGAAGAGAAAGAAGATGATATTAAAGAAGACTTTTATAATGATCTGGAAGATGTCATAGAAGAAACCCCCAAACAGGACATCCTGATTGTGCTGGGAGACTTCAATGCAAAAATAGGTAGAGAGCAAACTAATAAAAAAGTGGCCGGTATGGAAAGCCTACATACAACTTCAAATGATAATGGATGGAGAGTCATCAACCTGGCAGAAGCCAAAGGACTGCAGGTTAGCAGTACCAGACTATAAAGAAAAGATATACACAAACAAACTTGGAAATCATGTGACAAGAGAACCTATAATCAAATAGATCACATTTTAATTAACAACATAAATGCATCAAACATACAGCAAGTCAGAAGTTATAGAGGAGCTGAGTGCCACAGTGACCACTTCCTCGTTGGAGCAAAATTTAAAATAAAACTTAAGAGAGCTTTCTATACTAAATTACAAAGATTACACCCAACATATAACAGAGATAAACTGCAAGACATTATAGTCAAAGAGAAATTTACAGATGAAATAAAATGTAAACTTGAAACTCTGCAAAACCCTTTGGAGGAAAGCATTGACCAAACTTGGTTGAACATCAAGAATACAATTCAGTCTACCGCAGAAGAATGTCTCGGTGTGTTAACCACGCATAGAAAGAACAGATGGTTCAATCAAAAATGTGAAGAAGCAGTCATTAGGAAGAAGAATGCCAGACATGTATGGTTAAATGACATCAATAACATCCAAAAGGAAGAGCATTATAGAAATGAATGTAAAGAGGCTACAAAAATAGTCAGACAGCAGAAGCGAGAATATATGAGTAATATAATCAAAGATATGGAAACTAATCACCAGAAAAATGAATCCAGAAAATTTTTTAAAGAACTGAAGTCAATGAAACGAGGGCACCAACAAAACACATATGGTTTAAAAGACAAAAATGGGAATATGATAAATACCAATGAGGAAATGTGCAACACATGGAAAGAATATTTTATTGAATTACTAAATTGTGAAGCTCCAAGTAACATTTTCTCACAAGAAGAGGTTCTAACATGCGAACCACAAATTGAAGAACCTACATTTGAAGAAATCCTATATGTAATCACACGACTTAAAAACCATAAGGCAACTGGAACTGATGGAATTGCTGCTGAATTTATAAAGGCAGGTGGCCATGCATTACATCTAAAGCTATACGAACTAATAATAAAAATCTGGAGGACAGAAGAATTACCCCATGACTGGAAAGAGTCATTATTGATACCTATCTTTAAGAAAGGAGACAAGTTCCAATGTGGAAATTATAGAGGAATATCACTACTGTCCACAAGCTATAAGATACTATCCGCAGTATTACTAAATAGACCATATTCAGAAGACATATTAGGTGACTACCAGGCGGGTTTTAGACAAAACAGATCAACAATAGATCAGATATTTATCTTACGACAAATAGCCGAGAAACATTGGGAATATAAAAGAGATCTCCATAAAATTTTTGTGGATTTTAAAAAGGCTTATGATAGTGTCCATAGGAATAGTCTATGGAATGCTATGCAGGAATTTGGAATACCAAGGAAGTTAATCAACATGACCAGACTATGCATGGAAGATACTTATAATATAGTAACATATAAAGGCAGGAAATCAGACCCTTTCCAAATAACCTCTGGCTTGAAATAGGGTGATGCACTATCGCCGCTACTCTTCAATCTGGCTCTAGAGAAAGTTGTAAGGAAGGTAAAGGAGGAATGTGATATTGGAGGAACATCCAAGCTGCTTGGTTATGCAGATGATATAGATATTATAGGGCAAAGTGAACAAAAGACATTGGAAATATTGACTCACTTAAAGGAAAAAGCCCAACAGATGGGGCTGGTTATCAACCAAGATAAGACAGAATATATGGTAATTTCAAGAGACGGAATGGCTAGAAACTCTGGCCACATACAAATAGATAATATGACCATTAAAAGAACGGAAACATACAAATACCTGGGTACGATCTTCAACTGCTCCAACATCATAAGGGAAGAAATACAAACTAGAATCAACTCTGGAAATAAGATATACTATGCACTACAACATCTACTAAAATCAAAGGCGCTATCTCGTAACACCAAAATCACAATATACAAAACACTGATCAGACCAGTTGTGCTGTATGGCTCTGAAACCTGGAGTACAACGAAAGGAGACGAAGCCTTGTTACAAACCTTTGAGAACAAAATTTTAAGACGCATCTTTGGACCCATTAGGGATACACAAAGTGGAGAGTGGAAAAGAAGAAGTAACAAAGACATTTATGATCTGTTTAAGTCCCCGCTAATCACTGGTATCATGAAGGCTAATAGACTACAATGGCTGGGGCATATAGAAAGAATGGAAGATAATAGGGAAACAAAACTCGCTTACACTCAGGAAATAAATGACCGTAGACCCCGAGGTAGACCAAGAAGGCGGTGGAGAGATAATACATGTACAGACCTGCAAGCACTTGGAATCAACGACTGGCAAGAGAAGGTCCACCAGAGAGGCGAATGGAGACGGATTGTATTTGCAGCAAAGAACCTCAATGGCTCGGAACGCTGAAGAAGAAGATATATATATATAAATGAGTAGACAGAGGAGACATATAGACAGGTCAATAAGAATGAATATATGGGGTTTATAGTTTGAGACTCAGTCAGATCATGTTCTGAGGATAAGTGGGACTGCAGAAGAGTTAAATTCAGGTATTTGAAAATAAGGTCGTCGTGTTTGCCTCCGAAGCAGACGATGGCTCTCAAAATCTCACTCCAGTTATAGGTTACAATCCCTTCTATAAGCCTACAGATGACACTGCAGTCTTGTACTAAAACACGCCGTAAGGCAAGCTCCAGTAAAAAAAAAATGTTGCATATTCTTTACATTACATCACTGTCAGCCACATCATTTTTAGGCTGTGGTTTCTTGGCAAGTCTACGTTCAGTAGTTTGCTATTGCTTTTTGAACCACCAGAACTCATAACATTACATGAAAACCAACGCAAAGCGATCTGCTTCAAAATCGCCCGCGGCTGTGTTTCGAACCCCGTATGTTGGATTACGAACATCGTTCATAACTCCTCCGTCACAGCGCCACGCAAGCTTCATTGCAAAACAGAACAAAAAACGTAATCCCAGTAACACCTTCATCACACAAGCATACAAAAACGTGGCACAGACTTAGGCTGAGCTGAAGAGAGTTACCGGGAACAGGAGACAGTGAAAGGATGTAATCAGATGGCTTTAACACAGGCCTGTGAACGTATTAACCTAATGAATGAATGAACATACTGAATATTCGATTGTGGTTATGTGTTGGAACATTACCAGGGAACAATGCAATACGATATACTCCAGGCGATATTCAAATGTCGAGGAATCTTTGATATGACCAGCATGCACAATGTGAATTGCTGGTTTTTGGACCATATCAGAAAAGGCTAATAATTCCATTTATTATCAGGATAACGGTGAGACAGCCTTCATCATCATCAGTGTGTGCCATTCCTATAAGCGTAGGCGATCATGGCACGCCCGTCTCACAAGATCCCCAGCCTTGGATCGGGTTTGTGAAATCGAATCATACTGTGCTAGGATAATTACACCGGAGTTCCCGCTTGTTTCTTGCTAATTTGTCTACGTTTTAACTTAGCTAGCCTTTGCCGAAAGAGGCTACATTGGGGAAAGGTTATGCATGACGACACTGACTCCCCGATGGGTGTATAACGCAGATTTCTGGTATCTTATAGAGATAGCCACCCATTGAACTAACTTGCCTCCTCTCACACGTCCTTAGATCGTTCTTTTCTAAAAATCGCCATTCTTGGATTACTAGTTAGAAACTGGCAGTAAACTAAGAGTTAAATGTATGATTCTTTAGTGACAATTGTGTATTGGCCTGTCTCTTCTTTTGCTTCAGCTCTTCACGGACGAGAGATGGTTGGCTCAGACAAAACAGGAGGTACCCGCTAGAATCGCTGGACAGAATTGGCGGTGAAACACTAGTCATTCCACGCAAAACCTTAGAGACGGCCACTAGCATGTTCTGTTGTGTTAGCAAGTGAAAGTGTCAGGTGTTCTGGGCCTTTACAGGCAAGCTTGACCCTGAATATGTGCTAACACGATCCAGGATGTTAAGGTAACACGGTGTTGACGTGTATAATGGTGTAAATGGGATGATTAAACTTCTTAAAAATGATCAAAATCAACGCTCCTGTTAGAGTGTAACATGTAGCCAAGCGCCATGTTTTTTTTTTCATCGCTGCACCTGGCATGTTAAAACCTTTCTGCTAGTCATTCTATCGCCATATGCTACAGAATACTATTACATCCTAAATGCATCTGTATATATAGAGGCAACAGTGCCTAGAATGTGCATTTAAAGAGTGCATTTCCACTTCATAAAGAAATGTATATATATATATATATATATATATATATATATATATATATATATATATATATATATATATATATATATATATATATATATATATATATAAAAACACATTTCTCTATGCAATGGAAATGCACTCTTTAATTACACATTCTAGGCATTGTTGCTTCTGCAGAAAAAATTGTGCTAAGATTCTATATTTTGAAACCCTTGTACACAGAGTCACAACTTTATGAATGTATATTATGTGATTCTTCTGTTCACATTTTTCATGAATATGCTGTGTAAATTCGGCATGTTCTTGTCATGAGAATTAATGCTCAGTAATAAGGAAAGATAATTGCACTATATTCCCAAATGTTGTCCTCACGTTGCACCCACCACCAGCCTCACACAAATGTTGCCGCTGACTGGGTGATTATTATGTTCAGGCCTGCCAATTGTGTTCTGAAAAATGGCCATAAAGCAGCCCAATTCTTAATTTTGTGCACGTAAATATTACTTGCAATTGTGGGTTGGTTTGAAAACGTCGTCCTCAACCCCTTGCTCAGAGGAGAAAGCTGGGAGGGACAATCTGCATTTGTGATCAAACCAGTGCTTATGTTGAATGCATATCTTTCTAAAGGCTCTAGCATCATTTCATGAGATAAGTGATATGCTTTCATTTGTGAATGTTGTATATGTAATGTTGGTTCATGAACATTACTTTCGAATTTCCCCGCTGATATGAAAAGGCAAATGTGCTAATGGTGTTGATGATGGAAGGCATTTGAGAACTAGGTCTAACTCCAGAGGAATGAAGGCTGGCCTTGCATTACAGACATAGAAAAAAGAGAGTTGTTATAATGGTGACTTTATCTCAATCTGCCTGGGTCCCAGAAAACCTTGTCTTAATACGTATCAGTTTCAACATACCTCTGACTCACCAGGCGGTGTCACAATATGTATCTATCTCAACATGGATTTGTCACAACACGCCTTTGTCCTAACCTACGTTCATCACCACACAACTGTGTCACATCATTGATGACTTTGTCTCAACTCCCAATGATCACAACCTCAGGACTTTGTCACAACAGGACAACTTGGTCTCATCTTTATGATCTTATCTTGTCTGACTGTCCGTGTTTCACCAAGAGTTGATCACATCATGACCACACTCCATTAGATGTAGGAATGAATTTAATCTAGAGAGAACAGGGTAGTGAACCCACCATTGAGTAGAACCGCTCTCCTTCCTCCTCCTATTTCTTTCCCCCCTTTTCATGATTTATGTTATGATGACATATGATTTTTATCAAATGCTTATGCAGTTTGTATTTTGTTCATACTGTAGATTGGCGGTGTACATTTAAGCCTACCAAAATGAATGTTGGTGATGCAGACTTACATGCTGACAGTTAGAGGTATTGTGACCTTGTCTATATCAAACCAGTTCAGTTATGATTCAAGCATTTAGTATGCCTCCATCACCATACCCATCCTCCAGTAGATGACACCTGAGACCTTGTAATTAGCTACTGGAAAGACCAAAGTGTTGGAGACTGCTAGTATACTTTTACCATGCTTGGCTCAACTTGTGGGAGATCCCTGAAACAGAAGTGGACCCAAGGGAGAGACCTTCACCTATGGGTTTGGAACCCTTAACCACCCCAGCCAGGCAGTAGCAAATGAGATGGAACACCATGTCTTGTACCAGTGACACATGAGACAGAAAGACCATTTCTTAATTTAGTTACTACATCTCTCTCTTTCTCTCTCTCTCTCTCTCTCTCTCTCTCTCTCTCTCTCTCTCTCTCTCTCCCTCTATATATATATATATATATATATATATATATATATATATATATATATATATATATATATATATATATATATCCGGCTCCCGACTTTCTTCATAATCCCGTTTATCCACGTAGGGTCTCACAGCGCGCGAGAACTGGTAGCTGTTCTCACCGCGTTGGTGACTTATGGGATAAGTGAGGCGGCCGCTCAGAAAGCAATGGCAAACTACTGAGCGTAATCTTGCCAAGAAATCAACAACAGCGGTTGAGTGCTGGTGTTGACAGCGATGTCCTGTGAAGGATATGTGGGAAAAAGAATATATATATATATATATATATATATATATATATATATATATATATATATATATATATATATATATATATATACTAGCTGACACGGCCCGGCTTCGCCCAGACTCTGGTGGGGAGCATCTCATTTAATTCATATAAGTAGTCATATAAGCTCCCGTTCCCGACTGTCTGTCTGTCTGTCTGTCTATCTATCTGTCTGTCTGTCTGTCTGTCTGTCTGACCCGGCCCAGCCCATGGTGGAGAGCATCTCATTTAAATCATATAAGTAGTCATAAGATCCCGTTCCCGACTATCTGTATGTCTGTCTGTCTTGGGTAAATGGAGGAGGGAGGAGGAAGAGGGAGGTGGAGGAGGGAAGAGGAGGGAGGAGGAGACAGGAGGAATAGGAGGGAGGAGGAGGGATTAGGAAGAGGAGGGAGGAGTAGGGTGGAGGAGGAGGGGGAGGAGGAAGAGGGAGAAGGAGGGAGGAGGAGATCGCAGGAGGAGGAGAGGGAGGAGGAGGAGGGAGAGGGAGGAGGAGGGAGGAGAGAGTAGGCGGAGGGAGGAGGCGGAGGGAGCAGGAAGAGGGAGGAAGAGGGAGGAGGAAGAGGGAGGTGGAGGAGGGAAGAGGAGGGAGGAGGAGGGAGGAGGAGACAGGAGGAATAGGAGGGAGGAGGAGGGATTAGGAAGAGGAGGGAGGAGTAGGGTGGAGGAGGAGGGGGAGGAGGAGGGAGGAGGAAGAGGGAGAAGGAGGGAGGAGGAGATCGCAGGAGGAGGAGGAGGAGGAGGAGAGGGAGGAGGAGGAGAGAGTAGGCGGAGGGAGGAGGCGGAGGGAGCAGGAAGAGGGAGGAAGAGGGAGGAGGAGGAGGGAGGAGAAGGAGGAGGGAGGAGAAGGAGGAGGGAGGAGTAGAGAGTGGGAGGAGGGAGGAGGCGGAGGGAGGAAGAGGGAGGAGGAAGAGGGAGAAGGAGGAGGGAGGAGAAAGAGGGAGGAGGAGGGGAGAGGAGGAGGGAGGAGGCAGAGGGAGAAGAAGGAAGGAGGAGGAGGAAGGAGGGAGAGGAAGGAGGGAGAATGAGGAGGGGAGGAAGGAAAGGGAGGTGGAAGAGGAGGAGGAGGGAGGAAGAAAGAGGTAGGGGGAGGAGGAGGTAAAGGGAGGAGGAGGAGGAAGGAAAGGGAGGAGGAAGAGGAGGAGAAGGGAGGAGGGAGGAGGAGGAGGTAGAGGGAGGAGGAGACAGGAGGAAGAAGAGTGAGGAGGAAGAAGGAGGAGGAAGAGGGAGGAGGAGGATGGAGGAGGAAGAGGAGGGAGAGGGAGGAGGGGAAGAGGAAGAGGGTAGGAGGAGGAGGGGAGATGAGGAGGAGGAGGAGGGAGGAGGAGGGAGGAGGTAGTAGGATGATTGATTGCCATCCCACCAGGTTAATATGTTATCGCGGACCTCAGAGAGAAGTGTCTATGTAGAAGACCATTTCCTGGACGTACGTATTTTGGGAGGGGGAGGAGGGAGGAGGGAGGAGGAGGAAGAAGAAAAAAAAACTACGACAGTTGGCATCTCTGGATTGAAAGGAAGGCGTGTAGAAAATTTCATCTCAATCGGATGGGCCGTTCGCG
Source organism: Cepaea hortensis (assembly GCA_963921405.1). Taxonomy (NCBI): domain Eukaryota; kingdom Metazoa; phylum Mollusca; class Gastropoda; order Stylommatophora; family Helicidae; genus Cepaea; species Cepaea hortensis. The sequence continues at coordinate 99,888,199 of OY992877.1, forward strand.
AGCGTATAAAGGACATACATACATACATACAGAGATACAGACAGACAGAGATACGGAGATCCTTTTTTATATATAAGATATATATATATATATATATATATATATATATATATATATATATATATATATATATATATATATATATATATATATATATATATAGTTGTACCTTGGATGATCAATGTTATGAATATGTTTTCACTACAAATGATAACCTAAGTTGAGCTTAAAGCTGTATCCCAGAATGATCCACACTCCAAGCTTTTCACATTACATTTTATGTTTTAAATCAGGATTCGAGTGATTTCTTGATAGATGTTCTGTGATAATAGTGTATGTTCTGCTCAAAACTGTTCTGTGATACCGGTGTATATTCTGTTCACACATGGGATGTCTTGTGCTAACAGTGTATGTTCAGTTCACACGTTATATGTTCAGTTTATACATCACTTGGGTATAGCCTACTGGAGACCCAATGAGGGCGGATAAACACACACTAGTCCTTTTCAGTAAAGAGGATGTCATCTTCTGTAGGAATAGTGATAAACTTCTGTGGTCTCCACGTTTTCCAAAGGAGTCTAGATTTCTAAAATTCGTGTAAGATACTTACTTTATCTGTAGGTGCCTTCGCGTGGGGGTAACAAGCCACATTCCAGGCTTCCTAAAGAAGGCTACAAAGGATATGAACCCATCCCAACTGGGATACACTTATAAATATCCTAGTCCAATTATTTTCCACCTCACAGCGTCTTACCCTTCATCTGTTGATTTGCTGAAATCCCGCTACATTTATCATTAGTAATTCTATCACACCATTTTAGTCTTACTCAAATGTGCAGACATCAGTTTATGAATGATTGTAGTTATCAGTAACTGCTTGAGCCTGTCGCCTGTCGTCCCTGGGGGGAAGTGGAATCAACAAGCACACTTTTTAAATTCCCTATCATCAGCTTGAGCGACTGCCGGACCCTTGCCTACCCACCCCCTTTCAGTCTCTGGATCTCTCTCTCTCTCTCTCTCTCTCTCTCTCTCTCTCTCTCTCTCTCTCTCTCTCTCTCTCTCTCTCTCTCTCTCTCTCTCTCTCTCTTCTTACCACAAGACAATACCCCTCTTCATATTCCTCCAGCACATACCCACACAACACTGTCTTCTAACAAATAATAAAATTATTTAATGAAGAAAAATGTCAGGTGTGTGCAATGTATGTGTATAGAAATCTGTAGTATTGTCTATCGTGTATGGGAAATAAGACCAGTCAGCTTAGGATCAGAGTCACTTTCATCATTGTGCTCCAGCCATACAACTGCACAACATCACAGAATCAGAGGGAGCTCACCCGATGAAGCGTCTCTACCGGTCAGATGTCGATTTCCTCCTCTCAGTCGTGGATAGTTTGGATGCTTGGTCACCAATGTGTGATTTAATGAATTACTGACCATTAGTTCGACACACACGGTGAAACATATATCCGATAAAATCCAGTGACGTAAGAACATAAGCACTGGTCTAGTCACATCTCTATAAAACACTATTGTCATTCAATCTACTAAATGTTTTCTGTCAGTACTGACAATGTTACTCGGGTATCTTATTCACCCTCCTATAACTCTCCGTATAACTGTCACAGTGATTAACTCAGTGGTTTTTCTGGGAATTCATCCACTGACAAGGCAATCCACTGATAAGGCCCTCTACTGATAAGGCACTCTACTGATAATGCACTCCACTGATAAGGTACTCTATACTCCAATAAGAGTGTTGGACCTACCTCGTGGAACACGGTCCAATTGTCAAGGTCAGTTAGCAACTGCACCAGGTTACAGCCATTGTCCTCATTTCTGAGTGTAGGGAGGTTCTATGGTCTAGTGGAACCTTATGCGAACAATTTCGTTTTCCTGAATCGAAACTACGAAGTCACACTACGGATGAATGTCCATTGACTTCAATCAATGTGGGACACTGCAGTTTCTTTTCGTGTTCAGACGGAAATAAAACAAATCCCTCACTCCGTTTTCACAAACCCTGGCACACTGATCATAAGTTAGTTATTTTTCAGACAGCCGAGAATTGTGTCCCAATGACGTCACTCCCCTGTCCAGAATTCAGTCGCCGACCGACTCCCCCTCTTTCATCCCCCGATCGGGACAAACAACATACCGACGAATCTCCTTTGATCCAGGGAAATCTCAAAGAATCCTGGCCGTGTTTTATCTGATGAAACACTCCCCCCCCCCCCCACAACTAAAAGTTGCATCGGCCTAGACCGACTGTCTCTGGCCTTACATCATTCGGGTCGACTACCTCCAGTAAATCCGTGACAGAGCCGCTCTCCAAGTTTCTGATCATTGGTAATCATATCTGTTCACAGCCTTTTGTCTCGTGTAATGTCAGTCGTTCCTGTTACCGATGCGCGTTAAGAGTTATATATTTTAAGTTTGGTATTAGTTTACATTGGTTTTGACTTCTACAAGTTTCCCAATGGCCAGTCTAGAAAGAAAACATGTTGGTTGGTGGGTAAATTAGTCTGATTCCTCTTCTTCTGTGCGTACTGTTTCTATTCTTTGAAATGTAGCTAGGGAGTCTCTCTGACGAAATGGCAGCTAGCAGTCTATGTGACGAAATAGCAGCTAGGGAGTCTCTGTGACGAAGTGGCAGCTAAGAAGTCTCTGTGACGAAGTGGCAGCTAGGGAGTCTCTGTGACGAAGTGGCAGCTAGGGAGTCTCTGTGACGAAGTGGCAGCTAGGAAGTCTGTGTGACGAAGTGGCAGCTAGGAAGTCTGTGTGACGAAGTGGCAGCTAGGAAGTCTCTGTGACGAAGTGGCAGCTAGGGAGTCTCTGTGACGAAGTGGCAGCTAGGGAGTCTCTGTGACGAAGTGGCAGCTAGGAAGTCTCTGTGACGAAGTGGCAGCTAGGGAGTCTGTGTGACGAAGTGGCAGCTAGACAGTCTCTGTGACGAAGTGGCAGCTAGGGAGTCTGTGTGACGAAGTGGCAGCTAGGGAGTCTAGGTGACGAAGTGGCAGCTAGGGAGTCTGTGTGACGAAGTGGCAGCTAGGGAGTCTCTGTGACGAAGTGGCAGCTAGGAAGTCTGTGACGAAGTGGCAGCTAGGAAGTCTCTGTGACGAAGTGGCAGCTAGGGAGTCTCTGTGACGAAGTGGCAGCTAGGGAGTCTCTGTGACGAAGTGGCAGCTAGGAAGTCTCTGTGACGAAGTGGCAGCTAGGAAGTCTGTTTGACGAAGTGGCAGCTAGGAAGTCTCTGTGACGAAGTGGCAGCTAGGGAGTCTGTGTGACGAAGTGGCAGCTAGACAGTCTCTGTGACGAAGTGGCAGCTAGGGAGTCTGTGTGACGAAGTGGCAGCTAGGGAGTCTGTGTGACGAAGTGGCAGCTAGGGAGTCTCTGTGACGAAGTGGCAGCTAGGAAGTCTGTGACGAAGTGGCAGCTAGGAAGTCTCTGTGACGAAGTGGCAGCTAGGGAGTCTCTGTGACGAAGTGGCAGCTAGGGAGTCTCTGTGACGAAGTGGCAGCTAGGAAGTCTCTGTGACGAAGTGGCAGCTAGGAAGTCTGTTTGACGAAGTGGCAGCTAGGAAGTCTCTGTGACGAAGTGGCAGCTAGGGAGTCTGTGTGACGAAGTGGCAGCTAGACAGTCTCTGTGACGAAGTGGCAGCTAGGGAGTCTGTGTGACGAAGTGGCAGCTAGGGAGTCTGTGTGACGAAGTGGTAGCTAGGGAGTCTGTGTGACGAAGTGGCAGCTAGGAAGTCTCTGTGACGAAGTGGCAGCTAGGAAGTCTGTGTGACGAAGTGGCAGCTAGGGAGTCTGTGTGACGAAGTGGCAGCTAGGGAGTCTCTGTGACGAAGTGGCAGCTAGGGAGTCTGTGTGACGAAGTGGCAGCTAGGGAGTCTGTGTGACGAAGTGGCAGCTAGGGAGTCTGTGTGACGAAGTGGCAGCTAGGAAGTCTCTGCGACGAAGTGGCAGCTAGGGAGTCTCTGTGACGAAGTGGCAGCTAGGAAGTCTGTGTGACGAAGTGGCAGCTAGGCAGTATGTGTGACGAAGTGGCAGCTAGGAAGTCTGTGTAACGAAGTGGCAGCTAGGGAGTCTGTGTGACGAAGTGGCAGCTAGGGAGTCTGTGTGACGAAGTGGCAGCTAGGAAGTCTGTGTGACGAAGTGGCAGCTAGGCAGTCTGTGTGACGAAGTGGCAGCTAGGAAGTCTGTGTGACGAAGTGGCAGCTAGGGAGTCTCTGTGACGAAGTGGCAGCTAGGGAGTCTCTGTGACGAAGTGGCAGCTAGGGAGTCTCTGTGACGAAGTGGCAGCTAGGGAGTCTGTGTGACGAAGTGGCAGCTAGACAGTCTGTGTGACGAAGTGGCAGCTAGGGAGTCTGTGTGACGAAGTGGCTGCTAGGGAGTCTGTGTGACGAAGTGGCAGCTAGGGAGTCTGTGTGACGAAGTGGCAGCTAGGAAGTCTCTGTGACGAAGTGGCAGCTAGGAAGTCTGTGTGACGAAGTGGCAGCTAAGAAGTCTGTGTGACGAAGTGGCAGCTAGGAAGTCTGTGTGACGAAGTGGCAGCTAGGAAGTCTGTGTGACGAAGTGGCAGCTAGGGAGTCTCTGTGACGAAGTGGCAGCTAGGGAGTCTCTGTGACGAAGTGGCAGCTAGGGAGTCTCTGTGACGAAGTGGCAGCTAGGAAGTCTGTGTGACGAAGTGGCAGCGATGGAAGGTATGTTTCCTGCAAGAAAAGGCAAGTGTCAACTACCAAGATCAGAGACACAGGACATGAAAGACTCCTGAGAAGGGTACATAAAACAGAATGGTAAGAGACCAAGCGGCTTTTCTGCGGACCATGAGAAGAACGTTCTGCAAAGGACCTGCAACATGATGATAATCTTCTAAAATGAAGTTAAGCAATTTCTATAACCATCATCAGGTTAAGCATTTATGTAGGACTACTTCAATGATAAAGCAAAGCATTTCTCTAGAATAAATTTGATGGCATAAAACTAAGCATTTCTGTAGGATAACTTTAACTGTCCCGTAGTTACACATTTAAACAATATAAAGTGGTTTAGCTTAAAGTTAAAAAAAAAAAATTCAAGAAACGCTTCATCGACATAAAGATAAACATGAGTGTATTGTTAGTTTCATGGCTAAATATTTATAGTCTCTGAATGTTACCGAAACAAATCTATGAATTTATACTGGCTACTTCTCCGAAGTCGGAGAATGTCTGCCTGTACGGCGAGGAACCACCAGTCTGCACACCAATAAGCCAGACATGGGACAACGGATACTCACGCAAAACTCAGGTCCTGTTTGACATCACACTGATGTTGGACAACAGGGTGCCTTCATCCGACATACAGGACTTCGCGTTGGAGCTCAAGCCAACGAACACAAGCAAGCAAGCAAGCATACTGGCTACTGTTGATCAGCATCAAGCTAAATGTGGCTTAGGGGTAGTGAACGCAGTTTCACAGTTCGAACATTGCAGGTGTGAAGTCAGCCTCGGGCGACTTGGAAGTAGACCACTTAGCGTTGGTTTTCACAGTGGTGTATGAGCTTTGATCGGTAGGAAGCAACAACAAATTAAAAAGAAGAAAAAGAAAAACGCCAGGGTGATTGTCTAGGCAATTTTACATCTAGTAGGATGTTCTAAGCGCCAAATTGCTTAGACAACCGCGTAAATGATGGACAAAGGGAATAGCAGAGTACATGGGAATCTTGATACATGAAGCCCATAAACGGGCACTCTCCCGCTGTTTATACTTCACCTCGACACTGCAAGGTACAAAAGAAACAAGAAGAGATGAGATGAATCCCATAGAGCTAACAAATGATGGGGTTGATTGTGACTTCCTGTAAAGGACATGCAAGTTACTTTTAAAATGTTTCGGTACAACGCAACAGTGTATGTAGGGCAAGTTTCGTCGACATAAAGCTGAATATTTATGTTCCATATCTCTGACTGGTTTATAGACAACCTTTCAAATAGCGTGCGTGTTATTGGCATACAACTAAAAGTAGCGTAGGATATGTAGGGGCGTTCTAACACGACATATTGTAATATCACTGAATAAATTATGAGAAAGCAAGTACAACCATGCCAGCAGTTTCATTGCGGGAAATAAATTAGAAGAAATAGTTGCGGCCATATCTGTTTGTGTGTGGGAGAGAGAGAGAGAGATATGGAGGAGGGGAGAAGAGCGAGGGAGAAAGAGAGAGAGGCAGAGAGACAGAGAGAGACAGAAAGGCGCAGAGAGACAGAGAAACAGGGAGAGAAAGAGAGAGGAGAGAGAGAGAGAGAGAGAGAGAGAGAGAGAGAGAGAGAGAGAGAGAGATCAGACACAGAGATGTTTGGGATATTGGCATTTGCTGCAGATAATTTAGCTGGCATGTATCTCTGCTGGGAGCAGCAATGGCTAGCATGCTTGCCTATAAGTCCGGTGGTCATGTGTTCGATACCCAATCAAGCCAGGTTTTTAATTTTAACAAATTGACTTTAGCTCCAAAGTTAACACAGCCTAAAATAGGGTCCTGGGAATGTTCTTAGAAGTAAACACGACCGCGGTGACATTTAGCACATCCTCCATCAAGTGCGATTGGTCTATAAAAGTATAGGGCTACCAACACACACCCAATACGTTTCAAAACTTTTAGGGTGTATTGTTTACTGACTGTGCAGTGTTTGAAAGTATTGCCGGTTCAAGTTTTGTATTCACCCTCTGTAAAGTTCATGCAACACAACAGGTAAATACAAAACTTGGACCGGCAATATTTTCAAATACTGCACTGTCATTAAAAATACACCCTGTATAACAACGTCATTTACTTTACTGATTTACTATTGATCTCAACACGTTTCAAGGCGTATAAAAACATCATTTTCTTTACTTTGTATCTCAATACGTTTCAATTCATATAAAACTTTATTTACTTTACTTATTTATTATTTATCTCAAAACGTTTCAATGCACATAAAAACATCATTTACTTTACTGATTTAATATTTATCTCAGTTCAGTGAAAAAATCAAAGATAGGAAATATCAGTTGGATCTTTTCTCCAGAATATGCCGGTCTGTTGAGAAACGAGCAGTTCGATCTTTTCTCCAGAATATGCCGGTCTGTTGAGAAACGAGCAGTTCGATCTTTTCTCCGGAATATGCCGGTCTGTTGAGAAACGAGCAGTTCGATCTTTTCTCCAGAATATGCCGGTCTGTTGAGAAACGAGCAGTTGGGTTGACCGGCTGGGTCTAGACCGATGGGTGGGGTGTTGGTGCATGATGGGACAGTACTGGTCAGGGCCTTTTGGGATCATGTATTGTCTGGAAGAACAGATAAATCCTCGTGACCTGGAGACAATGGTGAGGGAGGGAGTGACCAGATCTTCTGACCTACACTCAGTACAGCGAGAACAGGTCAGACGGACACATAATCAGACTGTCAATGATATCATCAGTATTGGAACTCTTCGCTGGGTGTTGAAGATGAGGAAGGAACATGTATGAGAATGTCCCGAGTGCTATGTCGGTTCTTAATTCAACTCAACTCTATTCAACTCATCTCAATTCAACTCAGTTCAACTCAATTCAGCTCTACTCAGCTCAGCTTAACTCAACAGAGCTCACCTCAACTCAACTCACTCAACTCAGCTCAGTTCAACTCAACTCATTTCAACTCAATTCAGCTCAGTTCATCTCAACTCAACTTAGCTCAGCTCAGCTCAACTCAACTTAACTCAACTCATCCCAGCTCAACTCATTTCAGCTCAACCCAACCCAACTACACTTATTCTTATCTTGGTTGTCCTGGCAGATCTCTGTTGCACCGGTGTCTAGCATCCACCACCTTGCCTACCACCATCTCATGGCGCATCCACGCGACTTTATGCCCTGGCGAAGAGATGCCCACCACACACTATTATGCTCTGTCAAATGATTCCCATCGTCCGTGTCAACAGAGAAACTTGTGAGTGATTTGTGCATGTAATAAACATTATAGAATAATATGAATGCATTATACATAATAAAAGTAATATAGACCCTCGCCAGCCGATACGGTGGTCTTGGGTTTGATGTGCATCGGGTCGGACTCCAATCTTTAAAATTAACCTGGAGTTCCAGATCGACGCAGCCAGAAAACATCGTGGGAAGCAAAGGTAGGCGGCTTGCTGTTCTCCACATTACCCACGATTGCCGATTAGTCTGTACAAATAATGGCCTAACTCCATACGCCCAGTGCGCCTCGAGGCATGTAAAAGAGTCCTCTAAACAAGTTACTGTAACTAAAGTAGTCCAGTTGAGGCACCAGTAACTGTTCAGGCGAGAAATCAGTATCTGGGGCTATATTTCCAGTCGTTCATGATGAGGTAACTTCTGTTGAGCTGTATATTTCGTTTTGTCTCCTCATCAGCATGCGTCATGCCAGATGACATATTCATTCTCGTATCTCCACACATCTAGGTACCTGGTGTTCTAAATAAGTTCTATTGATGATACCAGGTGTTTGTAAAGTCTCACTACACTTTGTATGTACAACAAATGTGAAAACGTCTTTCTTCCGTTGATAACGCCTTTCTGTTTGGAGTACAAAGAAGTATTCCATCAGACGACAACCATGAGAGAAGAGTTCATAGTCGCGGGAAGGCATATACAATTATAGACTATATTTCTGGGAAGACATATTCTGTAAAACACTTGAACTGTCAGAGAAGTCTTCAACTGATCTCCTTATACAACAAATCTTGGTCTTCCGGTTTCAAGATGGCGACGGGCGGTTGTGATGTGTGGAAACCACTCCATTTTTCACGTAGGAGATGGATAATTTCATCTCGTGCGTGCGATTTCTTCAATAGGATGTAAACCAGGAGTTTCCTCTCAAGATTTTCGCCGGTGCTACGGAGTTTCGTGCATCTGAGTGAATCAATCCTTGAGTGTTTTCCGTACCGTTGTGGGTTACTGTGTTGTTTTTGGGCTTCTTCAAAATGGCGGACCAGCCTTTGTGCTCCGTACATAGGGTTAACAAACCGATTTGGTGGCGCGGTCCACGACGTAAGCGACATGACAGACGGGCTGGTGCCAGACGGCTTAGACGCAAATGCGACCGACCGGGCCTCAAGAATTGTGCCAGCGCTAAACAACCAGGCCCCATTTTGGAAAGCCTGGCATACAGGAAACATATAGTTGCGCTTCAAGAGACGTGACTGGACGTTAATAATACAATCCATAGAGCCGGTTTTAAATATTTTTACAACAGATAACACCTGAGAATGGCGATTCTGATTCGAGACAGTACTGTGGTTTCAGAGCTGGACATGTCCAGGTGGGACAGTGACGAGATACAATTACAGGCTGTTAGAGTCCACCCCGGTCTACCATTTGTGTTGGTGAATGTTTATGCCTGCAACGCGAGTATGGATTCCCGGATATAGCAGTGTTTGAGTGACAACTTATGCCAAGAGAGGAATGTCATTTTCTGTGGCGATTTCAACGATAAGGGTAAATTATGGAGTAACATTTCTTCCAACACACAGGGAGAGAGGGCTGAGGCAGAACTTGAAACCAGTGACCTTGTTTGCATCAACAGTGGCTGTGTCGCCAGGACAGTAAGTCATCCAGGTGACGAGAACAGTGTTATTGGCCTGGCACTGGTGTCTCCGTCACTCACTACACTGTGTTGATGGAATGTCCTAGGGCACCATGGCAGCAACCACCACCGTTGCAGAATATTTGTGGAGAACGGCAGAACCAGGCAGCAGAAGTTAACGGTCAAGACCTTTAAGTATGACAGTTCAGGGCAAGATGTGGTGAGTAAAATAAGGCGTGACAAGCGCAGGAATCATCATGGCAGGAAAAAGGCTGAGAACAGCCACCTTGGTGGAATTGTGAGGTGGAGAAGTCCTGGGTGGATAAGCAAGGTGCTGTAAGGAAATGGCAAAACGCCAAGAAGAACAGAGTTGCCTAGTCCTAGTCCTAGTCTTATTCTGCACTTGAAAAGAGAGATGGACACCATAGTTATCTATTTAAAAAAAAAAAAAAAAAAAACTGGTTAAAGTGGTGAAAAGTGAAAACTGGGCAGAGTTGTGTCAAAGAATAAGCACAGACAAGCCACTGAACTTGTTCTGGGGGCTACATAAAAGTATGAATGGGGTAGTCAAGAATAAGAGTGTTCGTGACTCCCGAAGTGCTGACCTTATCTGGCAGAGGTCGGCAGAGAATAAGGGCAAGCCCTTTTCGAACGTTACCTAGAGCAGAGCAACCAGACAGACTTGAGAGGCCGAAATATCGCCAAAGCGTTTACCACAGATAGGTGTAAGGTCCAAAACATTGCAGTTGAAGAAAGAGTGACAGCAATAGAGATCAGGTCTGTGCTTCGATGAACAAGAAACAGCGTACCAGGGCCAGGTGGTATAAAGAATGACGACATCAGTATGTGTACCGACAACGAGCTAGAGGATCTAGCAGATATGTATGTTATTTGTCCATCAAAAATGATGATGACCATTCGTTTCATCCAATGGGGTTGCTTGCTTGCTTGTGTTCGTTGGCTTGAGCTCCAACGCGAAGTCCTGTATGTCGGATGAAGGCATCCTGTTGTCCAACATCAGTGTGATGTCATACAGGACTTGAGGTTTGCGTGAGTATCCGTTGTCCCATGTCTGGCTTATTGGTGTGCAGACTGGTGGTTCCTCGCCGTACAGGCAGACACTCTCCGACTTCGGAGGAATCGGCGATCCTACTGACCTTAGCCAGGACCCCGAAGGGACCTGTTGCCCAGGACGCTCGACGAGGACGCGTCAATAGGTCTTGGCCAGTATATAACCTGGGCCTGGTGCCTTGGAAACACCTCTGCGTCCCATCCAGTGGGGTTGAAAGTATGGAGCCGTGAGTTCTAAGATGGCTGATAAGGCTTATTTTGGCTCGAAATGTTCTTTGACAATGTGGACAAAGAATGCTTGACGTTTCTGGAGGAGGATTTTCTGCAGTGGTTTTTCTGTTCTTTCTTTTCTTCACAGCTCTTGCAATCATGGTTGCCTCACAAGTGACTGTACCCTTGCGTAATGATGCACGCCACGAATTTCGGTCTCTGGCTGCAGTCTCCCAGTGAGGTTAAAGTGGATTAAAGTGAGGAAGAGTTGCGCAATTCGTCGACCTCACTCTCTCGCCTGAGTCCATCTGAATCCAGTGGCAGGACAAGTCAAGATGACTGGAGACGAATACAGGTGCAGTGGATGACCAGGGCGCTCTACGTGCCTTGCCGTGCTCATTACGTTCCACAACGCTTTGCAGGTAAACGCCGTCTTGCCCGTTGAATCAGGAATGATTTCTTCCGCGCAGATATGTAGCAGATATGTACAACAACCGTATAGGGAGTGCTAGCATCAAGGAGAAGTGGTTACATAGCTATCTGATTCCCATGTCGAATCCTGGCAAAGACCACACAAAAATGCAGGGATACCGGGTAATAACAATGCAAAATACAAAAGGCAAGCTGCTGGAGAAGTTAATTGCTAGAAAAATGTCAAGCCAGCTAGAGAGGCAAGGTGTTTTCCCACCTACCCTGGGAGGGTACCGCCCAAACAGAGAAACCTGGACCAACGCAGCAGTCTTTGCCCATGATGTCTATGAAGGTTTCCACTCAGGCATTGAAACATGTACTGCGGCGATTGATCTTGAGGATGCGTACAATAGAGTACCGTTGGATTTTTTAATGTTTCAACTTCTGGAACTCAAGATAAGTCCATTCCTCCTTAGTTGGATCGCTGCAGCCCTCTTCCAACGGAAAGTAGGTTTTAGATGTGGCAGTTGGACTTCGGAACCAACAACAATATATATGCGCCTCCCACAGGGATCACCATTATCTCCAGTACTGTTCAACGCCTACACTGTGAGAAGCACCAGCGAGCAGATCACTGGACCGGGGAGGACATTGTCATATGCCGACGATGTGTTAGTGTATCGGCAGGGTAAGGATAGAAATCGGGTTGCAGTGCAACTAAAAACAGAACTAAATCGCATAAGCACTTGGTGTGTGGATTCTGGGGCCATGGTCAATCCAACGAAGGCAGCAGTGACATGGTTCTCTTTGAATAACCATGTTGTCAACACTCCAACATCAACTGTAAATATGTGTTCAGAGACTGTGGAAAGAACGTAGGCAATGAATTACCTGGGGATACATCTTGATCGAAGCCTTGCTTATAATGAGCACATAGACCAGGTAATAACAAAGGCTAATGGGGTTTGGCTGCGATGCGGGTGATGGCAATAGAAAACTGTGAGCGGCGCTATGTCTTTTATACGAGGGTCTGGTCATGTCTGTTTTTAAGTAAGCGATGGCGATCCTGACTCAGCCGTAAGCAAATGTAAATGATGGAAAGAATATAGAACGAAGCTATGCGTATTATTCTTGGATGTACAAGAGATACAGCATGCGGGGCGATGCGCTATCTTCTTGATTTTCTAACCATTAGAGACAGAATACAAATTTGTAGAGCACGTGCCTACCCCAGAGTCAATGCAAACACACAACATGCACTGCACAGTGAAATTAAGAAGGAAAAGGCAGCAGATTAAAAAGAGGAAGGTCGTGGATTGGTCAAGCCGAAGAATTCTTCAACATGTGTGTTAACTTGAGGCTTTGGAACCTGGCGAGGAGTGGGTACAAATGCCAACATATTTATGTACGTCCTTTTCAGTTTGCATACAACTAGACAGAAAATGCAGACAAGAAAATCCGGTTGCTGTAGAGGCGGAAATACAAACGTTGATATTCGCGAATTCGTTAGACAGTAATGCTGTCATCACCCAGATGGGTCGGTCGTTCGAAGAGTGAGAAGTTCGTGGGCCTTTACGGCTTAGGCCGGAGGGAGAGTTGTGAAGGAAAATTCTGGTGCTTTTACTTTGACCACAATTAGCCTGACTACCGCAAGGTACAAGAGGAACATGATGAGATGAGATGAGATGATGAGATGGAAGTCATGACAGTAAGTAAAGCAATAACATGGCTCGAGACATAGACATTCACTAGGGCATGTTTCCTTAGGGACTCAATGAGCATGCTCAAGAAGATAGAGATGGGGTGGATCCGAAGAGAGTGGTTGCTGTCTTTGGAGCGGTCTCGGCTGGCAAAGATTAGTTTCATTTTCGTGCCAGCGAATGCGGGTGTATAAGGAAATGAGCGAGCTGATAAGCTCGCAGATAAGGCTACTGTGGAAGGCGGACGCGCCATGGATCAGGCTGACATTCTGAATGCTTTACGAGAAATACGTCGTTCGCAGGACCCAAGTGATGGCTGTGAATGTACGACCATGGTCTGGATACGAGAACAACAAATTAAAAGAGGGGTGCCCAAACAAAAACACTAGCCAAAGAAGATTGATAAACCAACACACAACTGGTGTCGTTAGCCGCTACACGCTGCGGGATTTACTGAGGAAGGGATCCGAGCACTATGGACTGAATGGTTCGATGTGTAATGAGGATGATCTGTCGACTGACTGACTGACTGACTGACTGACTGACTGACTGACTGACTGGCCTGACTAACTGACTTATTGACTGACTAACTAATTAACAACAAATCTTACTAATTACAGTGAAAAATTAGTTACTTACTTTTGTTACTCCAACGTAGCTATCTCGCTGGTCGGATTTAGGAGGCAGAGAATGAAAAAATGTCAACGTTTAGTCTCCCGTTTTAATATCTTTGATTTTGACTGCGGGAAAAAACTTGAAAAATAATTAGACATGTTTTAATAATTAATACAACATTTCATCAGAAAACTCTGTTACAATTAGTGTTTGTTCATCACATATGATGATGACCATTCATTTCCTCCAGTTGGCTTGAAAGTTTTGATCATTGCATTCTAAGAAAGCTGGCAAGGCCTATTTTGGCTTGAAATGTTCTTTGACAAGTGGTTGTAAACGCAAGAAGGATGTGTTACTTTTACAACTGAGAAGCAAAGATGGCTTGCTCTCGGGGTAAAATACAATTCCCCAAGCAGGAACCTGCTGTAGGTCTGTGGTGTTTTAGGACCATTATATTTTGTAGGCCTGAATGCACGGAGGAATAGGTAACCCATCTTTTTCTCACTTAGCGAAAGACGAACTTTCGCTCCTAATTAATATCTATTTCGTATTATAACAGTGACTCAAGTGACAGGCTCAAGGATTGGCATTTGTGTTTAGAATCTCCACACAGTGGAACAAACCAATCAAGGATGTCTTTTCTTTGATGTGTTGGGAATATGCTAGCTCAGCACAACGGTCCCGTTGGTGTATGTTTGAGTGTTTATGTTTGATCTATATTTGGTTAATAAATAATATATATATGAGAATTCTAGTGTTATACAAATGTGTGTAGCGCCGGACTAGCCAGTGTGTCAGTTTGTCTGATGAGAAATGGGCCCTGTATGCCCCTGAAAGAATGGGTCTCTTAAACATTAGAATACACGTTACAAATGTTAATAATGTTTCAGTTAAATTTTAAATGTTTCAGTAGCTTTATATCCTGCCAACTGAAACTTGTGAGGTGATCCATGCTTTCTACGTCTTTTTCTTGTCTGCTGTGAGTGCCCATCAATATCTGTTAATTAATTGGCATGCTGACGCCAAACAAACTGAATCAAAATCTGGCTTTATAGGTGTTATCAGATTGAAGAGACCAATTTTTCAACCGCGCAACCAGAGGTGTCTTCTGTATTATCAGACTGAATAGACTAGTTTCTCAACAGCTCAACCAGAGATTTCTTCTGTGTTATCAGACTGAAGAGACCAGTTTCTCAATAGCGCAACAAGAGATGTCTTCTGTGTTATCAGATTGAAGAGATCAGTTTCTCAACAGCTCAAGCAAAGATTTATTCTGTGTTATCAGACTGAAGAGACCAATTTCTCAACAGCTCAACCAGAGATTTCTTCTGTGTTATCAGACTGAAGAGACCAGTTTCTCAACAGCTCAACCAGAGATGTCTTCTGTATTATTTACTTGAACTTTTATCGAAGCAGTTTCCATGAGTCTGTGATGTGACAGCGCCACCACATTGTTGTAGACATATATGAGTCTGTGATGTGACAGCGCCACCACATTGTTGTAGACATATATGCACGAAGGAATAGATGGTCAATCTCTGTGATGTGACAGCACCACCACAATGATGTAGACATATATGCACGAAGGAATAGATGGTCAATCTCTGTGATGTGACAGCGCCACCACAATGATGTAGACATATATGCACGAAGGAATAGATGGTCAATCTTTCCCTCACTTTCACATGCCACTAGCCCAGACATCGAACACACGTCCGACAGTTCTCCTGACATTATCAACTCAATTCCCTATTAACTTCTCCACAACACCCTCTTTCCTCTGTAGCCGTTAATTATTCACATTATGAGAACATGGCCATTCATTTTGGAGACTTTATGAGGACCTCCTTGTACACTGGTTCTGAAGCTCACCGTGAGAATCCGTCAAAGTAGGTCCGCCCCTGGTGACATCACTTGGCACAGCAAGTTCACCGCTCAGTTTCACGCACATACACACTAAAACATGCATGCGACTTCACGTTTTATATATCTGGACGTTTAACCTATAATATTCAGGTTTCCCTACCACGGCAGTCAATATCTGTGTCAACATGTGAACAATTCTCCGGCCAGCGCGCCGATAGTCTCCATTCACAATCGAGAATATTCTGCGCGCTGTTTCGTTGTTCAAAAGTATGGATCAGTCGTCGTTTGGCGACACTGATTTATTATTGTAAGTGGGGCGGGTTACACCAAGGACGCATTAACTCTGCGACAAGCAAATCACAATGTCTTGATAGGTTCATTCTCCAATGTTTCTTATCTTCTGCAGGACGTCGCGATTAACCCCAACAATGGGGTGATTTACTAGGCACTTTTACCATCAGTAGTATGCCATTGTTTTGATAGAGAAGTCATTCTCTATAGTAGTCTATAGGAACAAAATCTAAGTCCATTGTTTTCTTTTAAAATTAACTGATTAAGTGACATGGGATAATTAATCGTCTCAAGCGATTTCCATATCTGCCAATGACTTATATGCGGCAGTTTTTCCTTTGCAACCCCTTAACTTTGATATACGACATGTCTGCTACCATATAAACAACTTTTAAGTCGTAACTGGGACAAATTCCTACTTACTATTTTTCGCCATCCATTTTTGTTTGGTCCAAACTTACTTTTTGTTTGGCCATCCATCCATCATGTGCCATGCCGGTAAGCGTGGGCGGTCATGTTTTGCCATCTCACTCGATCACTAGAGTCGTGGATCAGCTCCGTGTTTCTGTCTCGACCATGCCACATGGCCAAGCCATCCTGGTATTTACTTTTTGGTCTTCCCCTTGGTCTCTTCCCTTCGATCTTGCCAGTTGTCACCAAGTTCTTCAAGTCATTTCTTCTCATAACATCCTTTGCCATCTCTCTCTCTTTCTCTCTCTCTCTCTCTCTCTCTCTCTCTCTCTTTCTCTCTCTCTCTTTCTCTCTCTCTCTCTCTCTCTCTCTCTCTCTCTCTCTCTGTCTGTTGCCTGTTGCTCAATGCTGTTCCTTGTGTATGTTCTGTCTGTATATATGTTCATACCTGCTGCTCAATGCCATTGGTTGTGTATGTCTGTATATGTATCTACCAGCTTGTTGCTCAGTATACTTATGTATGTTCTGTTTGACTGTTTATATACACACACATACCTGTTGATCAATGCTCTTAATGGTGTATGTTCTGCCTGTCTGTCTGCCTGCGTAAGTGCACTACTGCATATTTCTTAATACAGGGTGCATTTTTAATGTCTATGCAGTGTTTGAAAATATTGCTGGTCCATGTTTTGTATTTGTTGCATGAGAATTACAGAGGGTGAATACAAAACTTGGACCGGCAATATTTTAAAACACTGGACAGTCATTAAAAATACCTACATCTCCTCTATGCTTCGCCTATGACTACCTCCTCCCCCCCACCCCCTCAACCCGCTATCTGTGTCTAGCAGCCTATCTAATCTTTCTTTAACACCCGCCTATACTAAACAATTTACTCATCTAATTACTCTGTCAATCTGTTTACGAGTATGTCTGCTCATGTGTCAACGCAAATGCAACATATTAGCTTCAATTTTCCATTTTCCAGGCCACGCACTATTTACAAAACAACCTCAACTACATCATGCGCACGTGCGCTCACCCACACACGCATGTGCACAACATAGCTAAACACATCCACATTAATAGAAGAATTTCTTTCCAGTACCTACCAGAATGTTCGGTCGCCCCAGAAAAGTAGTTGAGTCAAGCGACGGGTTTAATCTGCTCGACAGCGACCGGCGTAGTTAGAATATTCAGTAAAGCATGTGAAATTACATTCCCCGACGTCTTGGTCGCGTTCTGCAGTTTCACGGAATCCGTAATCAATGATGGTGCATCGAGAACTTTCTGATCGTGCTGGCTAGTCGAGGAAAAGACAACCATGATGGAACCAGTATGAAAATAACAAAAATTACTTCCCTTTGACGAGCAAACGGATTGAAGATTCTGTCGACATTCTTGTTTGCAAGTATTAGTTAAGCAAATGTCCTCGTTCTCATGCAATCGTAGTATGTTGAGAATGTCTTGCTAGGCCCATTCATGTTGACCAAACGGCATTCGATAGCGGGTGCATTTGTGTAACGGTTAGAACACAAATACAAACAATCTACAAAGCTGTGTGGGGGTGTGTGTGGGTAGGTATTTGATTTAGTGGATGTACGACCGTGTGAGTATGTGTGTATGTGCGTCGTTTGTGTACACACACACACACACACACACACACACACACACACGCGCGCACACACGTAAGTACGAGTATACAAATATATATGTATATTTATGTGTGCATGCAAGTACGTCTGTGAATATTTGTGTGATTGTGTGTGTGTATGGGGGATGTGTGTGTGTGTGTGTGAGCGCGCGCGCGTGTTTGTGTGACTGAAATCCATTTCTATTGCCAAATGCTAATTCAACTCTCTGCCCGCTATGGCTAACTGCTGTTAAAATAATGAAGACCTCTTCGGTCGGAAGTTCAGTCACGTTTATGGTAAGCGTCTTCATTTCCGCGCCACTTATCTGTCTATGATTTGTCTTTCTTCTCAACACATTAAAGACAATTAACAAAGGCAAACCGCACCTCAGCGTTACTAAATTGTGAGAGCAAACCAATTCAGATGTTAATATTTATTTGCCCAAACAAAAGAGCAAGTAGCAGCGTACAAGAAATTTCAAAATTGTGTAGATTATATTCGATTGGTAGAATTCATATCGTGACGTACTTCATAACAAGGAATTAAAAACTTCAAGAGGTCATGGAAATAAATAGGTTAATAAATACAATTAATAAACGTACAGGTGTTGATTGGGCTATGATTGACGATAAGAAGAGATAGATATCTGAGAGGGCACTAAACAGAAACAAATTGAGATCAATGGGCTTATCAAATATAATGACGACATGAGGAATAAACCATTGGTATTTTACTGACCCAGAAGCCTCTCTGGAGTTGTATAACTATATGACTAGGTAAAGATGTTTTAAACATGGTCTTTGTGTCATCCACCTGAAGTGACAGCTATGGACATACACGTAATTCAGCCCAAGACAGATTTCAGGGCTACGATGAGTTTTACTGTGTCCCAATGCAGAAGTAAAGGTCGGTTCACAACTGAACTTTGATAGTACAAGAACTTTCCAACAACAATAATATTATACTCTTTTACCCATTCTACAAGTGCGTGAAACCCCACATTCTGGCATTCTGAGATTAGTAGCAGATATTGTTCTCGTGTTTATATTTGTTTTCTCATTCTCTTATTATACTTTAGTGTAATTAATGTGTGTCTTCTTCACTGCTTGTATGTTATTGTGTTTTCTGATGTTTAATTGCCGATGAAAGCTGGTCGCCGATTAAGTCCTTTGCTTTCCGTAGTTGTGTATTATAAAGCTGCCATATACTTCCATAGCTTTACCACAGTTTGACTAATTTTATTCATAACTCAACAACTCAAAGTAGTGCCATCTGGTTTGGCTTCAGAATATTGGCAGACGCAGGGACAGAGCTCCTGGCTAATCAAGTACCTCATAATTACCCACGAAGTATACTCTAAAAACATAAAGCTATAAATATATTAATAGACGATGCCGACGATGTCCATCACCTTGTTTGTGTCTCAAGTGGCTTCAATAGATTTAGAATAATGGTGACATGATCACCGCACGACAGTACTTTTCCCCCTTACTTTTTTATTGGTAGATTCATCTATAATTATTATTACTATTATGCGAGTACAACATTTTCTACAGTAATGTTAAATTATCGTATTTTGTCGCAATTACTGGCCATAAAACGCTTAATTTAACTTTAGATGGTGTTTTAAGAGTACTAGAGAAGTATTTCTAAACATTTATCATATTAGATAGATTTAATTTCACATTTATACATTTGTCCTTAAAACATTGTCTCAACATAAAATAATAAGATCGTTTTGTAATAGTTATTCTCTTTTACCTGATTGTTACTCTCACTTGTTGTATAGACAGTTTCTTTCTTGACTCGTGTGGTAGATGGGGAATGAAAAAAAAACAACAACAAACAAACGAACAAACATAAAACCACCGTGCAGCCATAGGAAATACTGTAGCAAACACGTTCATTTGAAACCCGTTCTAATTTCTTTATTACAAAAGCATGAAAGACATATTAACAGGTGTAGTAGAATTAAACAAAGCATTCATTTTGAATGAATTATGCACCAGGGGTTGGTCAGAAGAAGTCGCCGTAGGCATTCAGGAAAGCATCCCATTGCTTAGGTAGGCGGCGAATGCCGTCCACAAAAAAAGATTGTGGGTTGCTCACTGAAAGACGTGTTTACTGCGTTCATTACATCTGCATCTGTGTGAAATCTTTGCCCCTTGAGAGCTTTTTTAGAGGGCCGAACAAATGAAAATCACATGGTGACAAATCAGGACTATAGGCTGGATGTTGCATAATTTCCCACTTCTTCCTTGCTAATGCTTCCTGCACAATCTTTGCGACATGCGGACGAGCATAATCGTGCAACAGAATCACAACGCAAGAAAGCATGCCGGATCTTGTATTCTTGATGGCTTTTTCCAGCCTGTCTAGTGTTTACAAGTAGTGGGTAGAATTGATGTTGACACCAGGTTCTTTAAAATCTGTCAACAATAGCCCTTCATGGTCAAAAAATGAGCTCAGCATAACCTTACCAGCGGAAACATGCAACTTGAATTTTGTTTTGGCTTTTGGTGATCCAGCATGCTTCCATTGCATGCTCTCTCTTTTTCTGCTCGGCTTAAAGTGGTGACACCATTATTCATCGCCTGCCACTATGCGGAAGAGACATGCATCACCCTCCACTCTGTAACGCATCAAGTGGTTAAAACACCATCCCATGCGTTCCTCTTTTTGGTGGTCGGTTAACATCCGTGATACCCACTGTAAACACACCTTCCGATATTGCAGTTTCTTACAAATGACATTTTGAATTGTCCCAATTGACACATCAAATACTTTCGCTAGCGAACATATGCTTCGACAACGGCTCATCTGTACTGCTGCATCAATTTTGACGATGGTTTCTTCTGTTGCAACAATATGCGCTTGACCGGGCCGTCGAAGATCTGTCGTGAACTGACGTCCTTTCCGAAACATTCGTGCCCAATCTGTCACTGTTGTCTTCGACACACATATTGTTACCGTACGCTGCCTGCATTCTTCGATGAATGTCCACTGGTCGACATCCTTCAAATGAAAGAAACTGGATCACCGCTCTTTGAGCTTCTTTGGACGGATATTCGATCAACCTGGCCATTTTTTCAACGGTCAGAAACAGAACATATGCATCATGGGATGATAAAGACATGCTCTTTTATTTATTTTTTAGTACTTATCACATGACTATGACATGATCATGTTCAACTTACGCAATTACGCGCAGTGCGGCACGAACGGATTCCAAATGAACGCCCCTTATATATGTAAGATAATGCCAAACGACAATGTGAACTTAATACATTTGTAATGTTGCAATCTTTAGAGACCTTGGCTCCACAATTAACAAGGGGGACTATTTAATAGAAGCCAAGAGAAGACTGACCATAGCAATGCCAAGGATATATATATATATCATTAAGGGCCCATGGCACGACATCAGCAAATACATTAAAGTTAATGTACTCGGCTCGCGATGATAGTGGAACTCCGCCAGAGGGCGCTGACTGTACGATTGGTCTGGAACTCTGGGAGTAGTTCCGACCCCAGTATAAAAACGCATGCACAGGTAGAACTGGTCTTTCTGTAGTGCATCACACCAAGTTATGAGGCGCCAATGTCTATGGTAAGCTTGTTAATTTAGACCCTGAAAAGTTATGAAGTGGAATGGCAGACTAGTGACAGTACACCTTGGTTCATGATGGTGTAGTAATTTGTGTCACAACTCCCATGTTTATGTCACGTCTGATGATTTATGTTTTGTATCTTATGTTTTTCTAGTGTATTATTGTTGTCCGTGTCAAAGTCCTTTATTGTGTCATCCTACTCAGCTATTGTTCGGAACACCTGTGTCGTGGTACTTGGTGTACCCTGTTGTCTTAGGTTCTGGTTACTGGATAGGGGCCACCCTTGGTTGATGTTTGATATATACAGTTGTCTGTTGTATCTGTTATCGAACCTCAGTGTACTATTCATTGAATCTGAATACAAATTATCACCGAAGTTGTAGTAGTTGATAAATAAAGAGCTATTTTTGTACTGTTCTTGATTTGTTTGTTTAGTCCCTTTTAGTTTTTACAACCACTATTTCTAACACAATCTAACACCTTAACTCACTGTCTAGGTCTCAAATATGACAGTTATTGTCTAGAATTGAGGCCCCTGTCCAAGATCTCGTATATTGTTACCTAATTACTATCATCTCTTTTTTTTTGGTCAGTTGAGGGCGGTGTGAGGTTCCCTCTCTTTTTACTCCTTTTCTTCTTTGGCCATAACGAAGTCAGAGTTACTCTCTACCTCTTAGCACCTTAACAAAGGAAACATCAGTCTTTCCCTTGTCTTTTTCCCCTCGGCTACATTAACATTTTGATAACACACATCTTTCATGTAGCAGTAAATGATTGTGAATTGTGCATCTTTTCACACTCACTAAAGACAATCTGTGAACTTGTGAATGTACATGTTACATAAAAATTCTCAAAATTCTGTGGATCAAGGAGAAAAAAAATATAATTATATTTTGAAAGGTGTGAACATCGATGAAAGCTAGTTCATATACAGCATAATTGTTTGTGCAACATTTATCATTTCTAATTTTTGTAGTCATCTCAATTGTCCTCACAACAGAGATATTTTCATTCGAAAGAAGCTATTGTCTATAATCTCCTCTTTGAAATAACTACAGCTTGGCCCCCTAAAACTGGAACATGCGGTCTATGCCGTAGCTACCTACGATGTAATTTATTTCCAATGAACAAGGATAACTGTACAATGTTAGAATATTGAAAGACAGGTATAACTGTACAATGTTAGAATATTGAAAGACATGTATAACTGTACAATGTTAGAATATTGAAAGACAGGGATAACAGTACAATATTAGAATATTGTACAATGTTAGAATACAGAAGGCCGGGGATAACTGTACAATATTAGAATATTGAAAGACAGGTATAACTGTACAATGTTAGAATACAGAAGGACGGGGATAACTGTACAATGTTAGAATACAGAAGGACGGGGATAACTGTACAATGTTAGAATATTGAAGGACAGATACAACTGTACAATGTTAGAATATTGAAAGACAGGGATAACTGTACAATGTTAGAATATTGAAAGACAGATACAACTGTACAATGTTAGAATATTGAAAGACAGATACAACTGTACAATGTTAGAATATTGAAAGCCAGGGATAACTGTACAATGTTAGAATATTGAAAGACAGATACAACTGTACAATGTTAGAATATTGAAAGACAGGGATAACTGTACAATGTTAGAATATTGAAAGACAGGGATAACTGTACAATGTTAGAATATTGAAAGACAGATACAACTGTACAATGTTAGAATATTGAAAGACAGATACAACTGTACAATGTTAGAATATTGAAAGACAGATACAATTGTACAATGTTAGAATACTGATAGATACGTATAACTGTACAATGTTAGAATATTGACTGACTGCCATCTTGCCATCTTGATAGACGACAGTTTGTACAATGGAATTATACTTCTCCATAACACAAAGCCTGGGCTGAATTTAGAGATCATAAGTTGCCCATGCAGCATGATCTCTCTCTCTCTCTCTCTCTCTCTCTCTCTCTCTCTCTCTCTCTCTCTCTCTCTCTCTCTCTCGGCCTGCCTCGTTTACTCCAGAGGAAAGGTAACACCAATACGTCTAGAACAAGACAAGCTGCAGAAGCTACTGGATCAGCAAAGCAATACGCTAATTGTCCGCCCGTCCTAGCTTCCATCGTAGACCAGTTGCCAAGCAAGGCTTGGGGCTTGCTTTTTCCTGTCATAACATTTAGTCTTTAGGTTGAATTTCCTCGCACTATGCTAAGGCTTGTACCCTCCCAATTGCACTCGTCCGCTAGAATATTGAACGACGTGGATTGTACAATGTTAGAATGCTGAAAGATAGGGACAAACAAAGTTCATTCGTTCATTCGTTCATTCGTTCATTCGCCATGTTAAATACCACAATGATTTATAACGTATAGAAATGGAAAGTATTTTTCTTGGAAACAGGTGGCTAACACGACGGTGAACGCCTGACATTAAAGACACCAAGGTTATTAACATTCATGAGAGAAGATAATTTTTTTTTTCAACTAGCTGCGATAAGAGCGACCGTTTATTAATGACTTGCTGCTTCGTGAAAGAGGCTCTTAGCTTATCAGAAACACAAGAAAGAGGCGATCACATTTTTTGAACTCTTAGAAGAGAAATTCTCCATTGTTGAGTACCTCCCAGACATATTAATAGAGGAAAGGTGGATTCCAGTTTAACTACTTAGCAATGATTGTGAACATACAATCATGAAGTCAACATATTACGCGACTTTGGGTGCTTAGCAACAAACAAAGTCAGTTTAGTTTTAAAGGAAGAGGCTTGCCAGGGGGAGGCCGGCTTCCAGACTGGAAGACTATGGCAAATGAATTAGCTCTTTGGTGTCCTGGAGGTGGGCGCATGTTCCAGTGGTAGGAGGTCATGCTGTAGTTTCTTCGTAGAGAGGATTATAATCTATTGCTTCTTCGGTAGGAAAATATCTCCGATGTGAGAACAAGTGAGATGACTGCAAACAAACGAAATGATAAATGTTGCACAAACATTGTGGACTATCTAAACGAATGTATTCTTGAGGACATTTATGTAATGAAAAAATCAGTAATGAATTTTGTCAAGTGGGCACATATCTTTATCATTATCTTCCACTGTTGCCGCCAGTCATGGTGCTGAGGTGTAGTTGACGTCCCAGTGCCCAATGGGTGGCACTGGATAGTGTTATTCCATGTGCTTGTACAATGTCTTTGATGTTGTCAATCTATGTTTCTTCTCGGGCATCCTCTTCCTCTTACATCAGATCTACTTTGATGTATCGCCAGTGCTGGTAGTTCGTGGTGTTGCATTCTAACGAACCATTTGATCTACTGCCTTTCAATAGACGTGGCACAAAGTGTTGATCCCACTGTCTATGTGATGATATAAGTTCTTATACGGTCTTGGATAGTTTAATTGGCAGCTCTCCTCAAGCATCTCATCTCCCAAGTGCCGACTTTGCATTAAGTATGATTTGGATAATGTCCAGGTTTGACATTGGTAGTATAGCGTGGGTGTGAATATGCTATTTACGAGAGCGAGTCAATAAATAAGTGACACAGTTCTGTGGGATGGCAGGTAAATGTAGCTGGTGTTTTCTACAGGTGTCATTAGGTGACAGCAACATCGAACTTTATATTCCCGTTCGTCAGGTGGCGCTATGTGAATCATGCGCATGTGCAGCGCATAAACAAAATGGCGATTGTACTTACGGAGTGTACAACCAAAGAACAGCGTGCTGTTGTGCGTTTTTTGTGGGCAAATCGACTGCCTGCAAAGGACATTCATAAGGAAATGCTTCCTGTTTATGCTGACTACCAGTCAGACTCAAAGCGTGCTTCATTGCAATGGAAACATCCTTCTTCGCCTTGTGTCCAAAAATTCAAGGTTACGCCTTCAGCAGGGAAAGTTATGCTGACAGTGTTCTGGGATTGTCAAGGAGTGCTTTTAACCAATTTCAAGAAGAAAGGTGACAATGTGAATTCTGAATCATACTGTGAAGTTCTATCAATGCTTCATGATGCAATTCTAAGAAAACGACCAGGACTGTTGACTAGAGGAGTGTTGCTTCTTCATGACAATGCCAGACCACATACGGCTCTATTAACTCAGGAGAAAATTAACCAACTAAGGTGGGAAGTTCTGGACCAATCACCTTACAGCCCCGACTTAGCCCCTAGCGATTTCCACCTTTTTGGTCCAATGAAAACCCACCTTGGCGGGAGACATTTCGGGAATGACGCCGACGTTGAATGTGAAGTGAAAACGCGGTTTAGAAACAGAGCACGCAGTTCTATGCAGCCGGTTTTGGGAGGACTGATAAAACGATGGGATAAGTGCATCAATGTTGGTGGAAATTATGTTGAGAAATGAAGGGACAATGTATGTATAAACATAAACTTGTTTCAAGGTGTTATCACATGTAGTTATTTTTCTACAGCCATTTGTGACTTACTTATTGACTTCCCCTCGTATTGTCTGTCGTTTTGCGGACATAAGTATATGTTAAACATGGTACAGTGATCAACTGAGATAATTACTAGTATATTATAATCGGCATTCGTGAGAAAGGCTGACTAAATATATTTAGAGCAGGACAGAAATTTAGTGTAGGTAGTTTATAGGCTGCAATCCGAAAAAAAAAAAAAAACCAGCATGAAAATCTCTGACAAATCACTGAAAATTCCACAATCCATTTGTCCGGGTTCACAGCTCGCGTAGAAATTATGCTAGGTACTCCGTCTGTACAACCGCCTGACGCCGAGAGGCCAGAGAAATGTTCATGGCTCAAATGTCCAGAATGCCAATACCTCCGACTTATGAGAGGATTTACTACCAACCAACGTCCAAACACCACATCAGCCAAACAACAAAACAATCAATCAACTAACCAACCAAGCAATCAAACAACCAAATACCAATCAACCATCGATCACCACATAGACAACCAATATACCAACCAAACAACCAAACAAGCAAACAACCAACTAATCTACCAAACAACCAACCAAACAACCAATCAAACAACCAATCCACTAACCAGCCAATCAACTAACCAACCAGCTAATCTACTAACCAACCAATCAAACAATCAATTAACTAACCAACCAACCAAATAACCTTGCAACGAACCAAACAACTAATCAATCAACCAACCGGCCGGCCAGCCAACCAACGACGAAATCAACAAACCAACCAATCAACCGGCTTGCCGTTCAACCAACCAACTAACCAACCAACCAACCAACCAACCGACCGACCGACCGACCAACCAACCAGTCAACCGACCAGTCGGTCTTGTGAGGTAGTAAGTGTCTCATCTAATAGCACAACTATGTGTGTGTATGCCCGCGAGACAGTGTTTGTATGTGAAGAAATGCATTACCATATGATCCCTTTTTCATCTTTTTCCACCCTCATTCAACTGCTGTCGAAACCGTAAATAACCTGACCCTATAGCAGTAGGTACAAAATCCCCTCTTCCGCCCTCTCTCCCTCCCTCCCTCCCTTAGAATTCACATGAATATGAAGTGAACATTCAATATCATTGATTTCCTCCGTCCCTTACCCCTCTAATGACGGACAGAGAAAATTGGAGCACCGCTCGAACCTGGAGGCAACGCTAAATGTTTATTTTCCGTCGGCTACTGAGTACATTAATTTGTGTCTTTTGACATTTGCAAGCTTTGATACGCCTGACGAATTAAGCAATCTTGCTTGATCTGATGTGAGAGGGACCTGATAGTATAATGATTAGTTTCCTAATTTGAAACAGAATATATTTTCTATGATTTTGATATCTCCAGTTAATAAGACGTTCGACCACTGTTTATGAAACTGTACACTCGCAAATGAAGGTTTCAGAAATGTAAAATTTCATCTTGTGTAACCAGGCCTTGATTGCTTAATGGGCTTGCTTATGTGAAATAACCCTTAGAATTGAAATATTTTAATAGACGAATCATTGATTAGAAAAATGAGATTATTCCGAACTGGACCGTATTAAGTGATGCGTGATTTTATGTGAGAAAAAACTCGGATGAGTCGGTGCAGGATGTTGAATCTTGGTAATCGAAAATTGGTTTAAGGAATTTGATTCTGCTTCTGCAAATAAAACAATGTATGGATCAGGAAATGTACTGCAAGACCAGCGGTAATTTGTATAACAGGTTGTTTTCTTATGTTCAGTATCTTGTAAACATATTCATATTGTATATCTGCGACGCTAATGAAATAATGTTATTGTAGATGATGTCAAATAATAATGTCGACTTAACTAGGTTGGGGGAGAGGGCGGGGAGAAAAAAGTCATAAACCAGAATAGATGTTTGCCGTCTGCGCAAGTAAGGTCAGCTGTTATGTGGATGCGTTTATAACTGTGTCGATGCTTTAATGTTTCTAAACTGATATTCAGTGTATTCAAAAACTGTATATATTTCATGATAAACAGCGGCACTAATGAAATAATGTTATAGCAGATTATGTCAAATAATGGGGGTCGGCGTATCTGAGAGGTTTAACGTAATCGCGTTTAAACTGCCTCTGTTAACCGCGGAGTGATGGGTTCGTTCCACACACCGGTCAGTGGGACTTAAATGTTGACCTCTCGTCCTTGACTTGGGGACTTAAATGTTGACCTCTCGTCCTTGACCTGGGACTTCTCGTCTTTGACTTGGGACTTCTCGTCCTTGACCTGGGAATTCTCGTCTTTGACCTGGGGACTTAAATGTTGACTTCTCGTCCTTGACCTGGGAATTCTCGTCCTTGACTTGGGGACTTAAATGTTGACTTCTCGTCCTTGACCTGGGAATTCTCGTCTTTGACCTGGGGACTTAAATGTTGACTTCTCGTCCTTGACTTGGGGGACTTAAATGTTGACTTCTCGTCCTTGACTTGGGGACTTAAATGTTGACTTCTCGTCCGTGACTTGGGGACTTAAATGTTGACTTCTCGTCCTTGACCTGGGGACTTAAATGTTGACTTCTCGTCCGGACCTGGGAATTCTCGTCCTTGACTTGGGGACTTAAATGTTGACTTCTTGTCCTTGACTTGGGATGTCAATTATTGGTACCTTAGAAGTCGAAGTAGGTTCACATGATGGTCCGGGGTGTGTGTGTGTGTGTGCGTGTGCGTGCGTGCGTGCGTGCGTGCGTGTGTGTGTGTGTATGTGTGTGTGTGTGTGTTGGGCACAAAGGTAACAAAGATATCTAACCCTCGTGCGCATTCAACCCTGTGCACTCACTAGGCACGATACACAAAACACATTGCTATATGTTTCACTGTCACCACGGTAAGTTCAAAGAAGACAATACGTTTTCCTGATTTTGTTTGAAATGATTCATCACGACACTTCTTTATATGCAGCGCCTTTCCTACAGTACGCACCTGTCAAGATACGGTGACATATTCCTAACCAGAAATGGTACAAGGGTAAATTAATAAGTAAGTCACAAATGGCTGTAGTAAAATAACTAATATGATAACAACTTAAAACCAGTTTATTTTTATACATACATTGTCCCTTTATTTCTCAACATAATTTCCGCCAACATTGATGCACTTATCCCATCGTTTTATCAGACCTCCCAAACCGGCTGCATAGAACTGCGTACTCTGTTTTCTAAACCATGTGATCACTTCACATTCAACTTCGGCGTCATACGCGAAATGTCTCCCGCCAAGGTGAGTCTTAAGTGGACTTAGCCCCCTAGCGATTTACCGTAAAGCGGTGCATAGTTGGGTACAAAACGTTACGAGGACGAGTCAATAAGTAAGTCACACGGTTCTGTGGGATGGCAGGTAAACAAAGCACGCTATTTTATGCAGCCGGTTATGTCTGCCTGTCTGCCTGTCTCACAACATTGCGATATGCATTGCTTATGTTCACAGCTTCCGTTTGACAATTTTGTTATTTACCTATGTGAATATAGCATGAAAAATAGTCAACTGATGTACGAAAGATGAGTGATTAGAATATAAGATGGGCCTGCGTGCCCAATTTGTGACCCTTCGAAGATAAAGTTTGTTCGTTAGTTCGTTCGTTCGTTCTGTTTGGTTGCATCTATGTTATATGTATTTCCTTGTCACACACTGTATGACTGTCTGCATGTCTTTTTGTCAATCTTTTCCTTTTTGTTTTTAGCGAAATCACCCCGTAAGTGATATTAGCAGCAGAGCTAAGAAGAGCATTAATTAGCAACACAGAGATATTAATTAGCAGTATTTGAAATCCAACTAGCGGACTGGCACGTAGGGAGGTTTAGGTTATCCGTCCAGATAACGGTGTTTTTGTCTGACGTCATGTCTTATTTACATTCGAACAAAGCACAGAGTAATAGTTATCCTAATCTTTCGTACAGGCATCGATAAACCATAGACAAACGACTATACAATTCTTTTGTTAGAGATTTGCTTTTGTCCATTCATTGCCGTTACCGACAAGAGCAGTGCGGTTCTGTTTGTCTCTTTTGTGTGTGGGCGAACATGATTGTGCCTGCGTTTGAGAATATATTTAGCTTGTGCGTATATGTTATGGAACCGCGGTGACATTGTGGTTTGTACACTTGCCTACAAAAACAGTTGCCCGGGTTCAGTCCTAAAAAAAGGCAGGATTATTTTCTCATGAGCATTGCTCGGTGATGAATATGGTATGACAGAATCACCAAGATGGAGCTCATGGAGAGAACTAGACACAAATGTATAAATCAAGAGGTGAAGGAAGAGTCGAAGGATAAGACACGCATTGAGAACACTGAGACTATTATAACTAGAAAGGCCTTTGTCTGGAGTCCACAGTTAATTAATTGGTTGCAAATCCTTTACAGGACGCCACAGTCATCTCTAGCATTCTTTACCTGTTTGTGAATTTTTGGCAAGTTCAGTAGTTTGCCATTACTTTCTGAACGATCGACACTCATACCATTGCATGAAAACCAGGGCAAGGCGTCTGCTTCCAAATCGCGGTTTGCGGGATTGCGAATTGTGTTCATAACTCCTTCACCACAGTGTTGGCAAAAAGAAATAGACGAAGATCTAAAGATAGACGGAGAAGAGAGGTAGATACAAAAATGAATAATGTGGGGAAGGCACGGAAGGAGCTGTATGGGGCAGCTGTTGTGTGTCCATCAAGAATGATGATGACCATTCATTTCATCCAGTGGGGTTAAATATATGGAGCCGTGAGTTCTAAGATGGCTGATAAGGCCTATTGTGGCTCGAAATGTTCTTTGACAATGTGGACAAAGAATGCTTGACGTTTCTGGAGGGGGATTTCCTGCAGTGGTTTTTCTGACTTGCCTTTTATTCATAGCTCTTGCAGTTCTGGTTGCCTCACACGTGACTGTACCCTTGCGTAATGATGCACGCCATGAATTTCGGTCTCTGGCTGCATTCTCCCAGGTGTCATGATGAATTCCAAAAGCATTCAGTGAGATTTTAGTGTCTTTAAAGCGTTTCCTTTGGCCGCCTTGGGAGCGTTTACCACAACGCAACTCGCCGTAAAAAAATTCGTTTAGGGAGCCTGTGATCTGGCATACGAGTTAAGTGATCAGCCCAGCGAATCTGATTCTTCATCAGTAGAGTGTGGATACTGGACATGGACGCTCTTTCTAGGACTTCAGTGTCTGGGATCTTGTCTTGCCATTTAAACTTCAGTAGCTTCCTAAGGCAGACTGTATCGAAGTGGTTTTATTTCCTAGCGTGACGTTGATAAACAGTCCAGGTTTCACAAGCATATAGCAGTTTGGATAATGCAACTGCTTTGTAGACTTTCAGCTTTGTTAGCAGGCTTATTCCATTTCTGTCCCATACATTCTTATACAGTCTGCCTTGGAGTGTCTTGCATTCACTTCGTCATCAATTGTGGCAGCTTGTGAAACAGTGCTGCCAAGATAGGTGAATTTGTCCACAACACTTAGTCTATGACCATTCACTTTGATATTTGCATTGTGTGATTATTCCCTGGAGCTGGCTGGTACATAACTACAGTCTTCTCCAAGTTGATATTGAGCCCAAAGTTGGCACAGGCATGTGAGAAAGCTGAAATATTGTGTTGTATGTCTGCCTCTGAGTTGGCATTTAGAGCGCAATCATCAGCAAGCAAGAGCTCTCTGGCGGTGTCGCTGTTAATTTTTGTTTTAGCTTTCAGCCTTCTGAGATTGAATAACTTTTCATCCATGCGGTAGTTGATGTCTATTTCAATATCGTTGTTCTCGAAGGCATTCGTCAACATAGCTGAAAACAGGAGGCTGAACAGTGTTGGTGCCAGGACACATCCTTGCTTCACTCCATTGGTGACAGGAAAGAGCTCAAACAGTTCACCATTTTCCTGTACTCTTGCCTGCATACCATCATGAAATAATCGCACTATTTAGACAAACTTTTGTGGACAGCCATATTTTGCCATAATCTTCCACAGTCCTTCTCTGCTGGCTGTATCAAAAGCCTTGGTAAGGTCAAAATATATCTATATGGTGAAGATCTATATCGGTGAAGATCTATATCGGTGAAGATCTATATCGGTGAATATATATATCCACGACTCTGTTGATCGAGTGAGATGGCAGAACATGACCGCCCACGCTTACCGGCATGGCACATTATGGATGGATGGATATATATATATATATATATATATATATATATATATATATATATATATATATATATATATATATATATATATATATATATATGGGGTAACTAAAGATATGACGGTTTGTGGTAAGTAGTTTGAGGGCCTTGGACGGCTCTGTGCCGAAGGGTTAACGTCTACAATTCGTAATCCTGCACATCGCGTTCGAAACATAACCGCGGGAGATTTTGAAGCAAATAGACTTGCTTGGTTTCCATACAATGGTATGAGTGCAAGTCGTTCCGAAAGCAATGTAAACTACTGAACGTAAAACTTACACAGGAATCAGAAACAGCCAAACAATGCTGGAGTTGACTGCTACGTCCTGTGAAGGATATGCAAATAAAAGAACGGCTCAGGATTGACCCAATCTCATAAAAGCGGGTACGATAAAAGTGTCCGGATTGTCTTGGAACTTGAATAACGAAGACACAAACTACAGATTGTACGATTTATTGCCTGGCATATTTCGCTGCATCTCGTCAGATACATACTGCAGAATTCACACAACATAGAGTAAAATAACTAACTATATCCTTCAAGGAATACATCGTACAAACTATGGTTTGTGTCTTCGTTATTCTAATTCACTTCGGGAAAACATTGTTCGGATTGTCCTGGAACTATCTGGAAAAAGAAAGGAGACGAATAAAAGAAATGGTCATCCGCTTCATTGGGTTGTTTCCTGGAATATGTAATGGCCTAAAAACTGTAACTTAATCAGGACAATGTATAAAATTACGATTTGTAAAGTTTTTCATGGGTGGAAAACTAACAAACATTTGATATCCAAGCAGGAATACGCAGGGATGACTTTTGTCTTTCGTCACTATTATTATATTTACTGACCAAAGAATGGGTTATGAAGAAAACCTTAACTACCGCCACTAATAAAATTCAATAGACTCTGACAAAGCAACGTGATAATCTGGACTTCGCTGACGACATTGCACCCCTCTTATACACACACACACACACACACACACACGCACGCACGCACGCACGCACGCACGCATACACACACACACACACACACAAGCCATAATTAATAGACATTGTCGGCTAATTGGGACAAATAGTCACAATTAATTGATACTGTTGGATTATTCGTACAGGAAGTTACAATTAATTGATACTGTTGGATTATTCGTACAGGAAGTTACAATTAATTGATACTGTTGGATTATTGGGACAGAAAGTCACAATTAATTGATATTGTTGGATTATTCGTACAAGAAGTTACAATTAATTGATACTGTTGGACTATTGGGACAGGAAGTTACAATTAATTGATACTGTTGGATTATTGGTACAGGAAGTTACAATTAATTGATACTGTTGGATTATTGGTACAGGAAGTTACAATTAATTGATACTGTTGGATTATTGGGACAGGAAGTCAGATTTAAATGACAGTGCCGGATTATTGAGCCGGAATCCAGAGATGAAAGTTTTTCACATGTTCTCAACAATTTTACTTTAATTTGTCCTGTTAGTGGCTCTTAATACTGTTTAACCTCTGTATTTAACTTCCTGTAAAATGGCGACGGAAAAGCCATGTTTTTCTTAAGAGGGACGCTGTTGTGTTTTTCTAGAAGGATGTGGTGTGTGTCATACCCGTTTTCGAAATGTTTTCATAAGAAACCACGGAAGGCACATGGTAGATAGAATTTTGAGGGCAGCCAACAGATAGTGGTTGGTTACGGTTTCAAGTTTCGCGACGGTAGGCAGGTGATCTCTTTAAAGAGACAATCGCTACGGTCACCGACCAGTATGGTCACTGCCAAGGAGGGAAGCAACGGCAAACTACCTTCTTTAAAGATGCCCAGTTCATCATGATTTTTCAAATCACAGAACGTCACAAAAAGATAACAACACTGAAATGTGCAAAAGTGGCCTTCTACAAACTGGAAAACATACGTACGAACAAAAGGTTGTCAGCTGCAATAAGAAAAGTTGAAGTATGCAAAGAAGAAAGTGTTGAAAAGAAGAAATTGTTGAAATGCTATATAGAACCTATATTATTGTATGCGTCTGAAACATGGACAATTAACAAACAAGATGAAACACATCTAATGTCGGTGAAAATGTGCTTTTATAGAAAAATGCAAAGAATACCATGGAAGGACAGAAAATCAAATGAGACAGTCCGTCAAGAGACAAATGAAAAACGGAGATTGATTAGAGAAATTAGACGTAGACAGTCAAGATTTTGTGGACATGTTATGAGAATAAATGGGCTTTATCATTTAGCGACAACTGAGACGTAGACAGTCAAGATTTTGTGGACATGTTATGAGAATAAATGGGCTTTATCATTTAGCGACAACTGGCAATCTTGATGAGAAGAGAACAAGAGGAAGACAAAATGATAACTACCTTGATGGTTTGGCAGCGTGGCATGGTCAGGACAAGAACACAGACCTGATTCCAGACTCTGGTGACCTTGTGAGATGGCGAACCATGACCGTCCACGTCTTTCGGCATGGCACTCGATAATGATGATAATGGAACAAAGTTATTGAAAGCTCTTAAAGCTATAGCTTGTCTAAACTCTATAGCCATACCTGACTGAAGGAGCAAGTGTACTGTGATTCTTCGATCTAGTATGCTACTGTGATGGCCTCTCTGTTGCCCAGTACTCTGTCTGTATTATAAAACACCATATGTCCAATATGCTTCAATGTGTGTAAGTAAGGAAGTAAAGTGTCCTTTTACAGGCCTGAAGGCGCATTGAGTCTATGCCACTAGGCCCATATTTGTATAGTCATTTCAACACACCTTGGGTGATGACGTCGATATCACGTCGGTCTCATTTACTTCCAACACATTTCCTTCTCCCTGGCCTAGGGGTTAACGTCTTTTTCCGTACTCCCGTATATCCACGTGAGGAACGTAACCTGCGCAAGAAACAGTAGTGGTTCTCACCGCGTTGATAACTTAGGGGTATGTGAGCCGGTCGCTCAGAAAGCAATGGCAAACTACTGAGCGTAATCTTGCCAAGAAATCAACAATCAGCTGAACGATGCTGATGTTGACAGCGATGTCCTATAAAGGATATGCCGAAAAAAAAAGTTGTAGGCAAGGTCGTGCTTGAACCTATGATCACCTGCCGGCAGGCGAGTGCCTACTCATTACACTAGCGTGGCTCCAAAGGTGTGTAAAGGGGCCCTTTACTGCATCCGGTTCTTGAAATAAGCCTTTATTATAAAGCCAGTGGTTACAAATTGCTGTTATAGCAGCCGGGTCGCAGAGCTGGGGAGAGTGCCCAACCTTGCAAAATACCCCCATGGCTAGTGCATTTATCACCTCTGGCAACAAAAGTCCAACTCCTGGCCTTCATGTGGCGGTTTATTTTAACTAACCGAAGAAGGGCCAGCGGTGAGTCTCTGGCGCCGTTAAACCAGGCTGCTCTAGATATGTATGCACGTACATACATGTACAGACACGTGTGAACATACATATATTAAAACTCTATAAGATCACAGTCTAGTCAAGCAAATGAAAGGTGCTGAAGACGGAGGCAACCAGCCAGGAGGCGCACCACAGAAATCATGATGCCACACAATCACGCCATGAAAAACGAACGAAAGTTAGTAGTAAAGCCATTAAATGTATGGTATTAGAGGTTAGGGAAAGAGTGTGTACATGTTACTTACAACCAGTTGTAACTTGTGGCTGTGAATACTGGACAAGCGAAAAACGTTCACGAGACCTCAAAGATGTGGTTTTACAAAATGCTGAAAATTCCTTACACAACCAAAATGAGAACCTAAATCTTTTGAAAGAGGACATCGTATAACAAATATAAGAAAGAGACAGCCTTCATTTGTATCCACATTATGAGAAGAGAACAAACGGAACGTGTGGTGACAACTGGAAAGATGTATGGAAAGAGCGATATAAGAAGGCAACGAGAGACGATTTTTGGTAGCCTTTTGTACTGGCAA
This sequence comes from Cepaea hortensis, assembly GCA_963921405.1. Classification (NCBI taxonomy): domain Eukaryota; kingdom Metazoa; phylum Mollusca; class Gastropoda; order Stylommatophora; family Helicidae; genus Cepaea; species Cepaea hortensis. The sequence continues at coordinate 99,924,156 of OY992877.1, forward strand.
AGGTGTCAGTCCACAATGTGATACCTGATCGCAAGATGTGGAGATGTGTATGATCGCACACTCTAGTCGGCAGGACACTGGATGATGATTATGAAGAACATAATTAAAAATTGTCTGTCCATCTTAAACAGAAATCATAAATCTGAAACATGCTAAGGGCCTGTGAAGTGTTAGGTAGGCTTCAACGGACGCAGTTCGTAATCCCGCATACCGCGTTCGAAATACAGCTGCGGGCGATTTGGCAGCAGACCGCCTGGCGTTGGGTTTTAAAACTATGGTATGGATGCCGGTCGTTCAGAAAGCAATGACAAACTACTGAAAGTAAACTTGCCAAGAAATCACAAACAACTTAAAAATGATGGGGTTGACTGCGACGTCTTGTAAAGAATATACAACTAACTTAACAATGTACGGGGGAGTCCGTGGTCAATCTCCTACTCTTTTAGCGGACAACGAGAGCAAGTGTCGAACCATAATCCGACCACGAGCATCACATTATCAGCACAACCTCTTACAGATCACACTGAAGCGCCCGCTTTCTTAAACAAGCTAAAGTTAATGTTAGAAGCTTAAAGTTAATGTTACAAGCCTAAGGTTAATATTACAAGAAGGTTAATTAAACAAACCTAAGGTTAAGTTAACGCGTCTATGGCTAATATTACAAACCTAGGGTTAATTTTACACGCCTAGGTTTAATGTTATACGCCTAAGATTAATTTTCCCGTTAGTGATTGTGGGTTAAATTTCGCTTACAGATGTCCGATCACGTTCATTGGCTGTCCCGACCAAGCTGTCATGGGGAGAAAAAAAAATGCGATGTCCATGTACCTAAAATAATAGTTATGTCGGTGAATTTTCCTGTAGCTATTATTAATATTAGCATTTAATTGTTTCGCCTGTTTGGTTTTACAAATCCATTTTACAAAAATCTAGTCGTACATTTTCCTGTTAATGCTAGAAGATTCCAGAAACTATTCAATTGTTTTCTTGAAAATTTAAGCGAAGACCTCTTACGAATACTCACTGTCAGTGGAAAGTTCTAGATTCGTTGAGAAGATTCCAGGCCAAGCCAGTGTGTTCGCTCAAACTCTAGTGCCGATTGCTGTCAAGTGAAGACAGCGTTGGAAGCAAAGAAAACTCTTTGACAATACTTTGATAATCACGTAGGGATGAAGAGGTCGCTGTCGTGTGGGTTTGAATGATACCTGTACATTGTTTGGCATCGCACGTGAAGTGGTGTTAGGATTTTAAATGCCGTCCGTTATTTCTTAGTTAGATAGTAAGCGAATCAAAATTACAACCACAGCGTTTTATTTCCATTTCGTGGCAGAAAATGTATAAACCACGTTTTAGAAAAAAACCAAAAACATTACGTTTCGCAAAACACTTGGCGGAAGTTCTAGGTCTTGTTAAAATACCTACTCAACTGACAGTTTGGATCTCGTGAAGCATCCAATAAATTTAATAATAGTCAATTTGTCAAACAGTCAGATCTTAGCAAAACACGATCGTAATTTTTAGAACAGATTCATCAGGTCAAATCGCAGCACCTAATTACTACACAATGTTGAAAATTTGCTTGTCACGCGTAAATGTGTTCCATATGACGTACGTTAGTTGCTGGTCTCCGTTGTATTTCCTTTATTGTTATTTCTTTCCTTCTGATTTTTCTTACTTTGTTCGGGTGTTGGTCCTGACAAGGACTTGTCTTTAGGGGGGGGGGGGGGGGGGGGCTCATCTCGTTTTCTTTATTCTCTTTTAGTTTGTTATATTACAATTTGTGTTATGTGATACATTGGTTCACGTGCCTTTATATATCTTGATCACTGTCTGCATGTGGTAGTTCTGCTGTTCTCATTTCTTTGTTCTTCATTTGGAATTATCTAGTTTCTTTTTTGCTTTAAAAAAAAAGCGATTGGAAGCTAGTAGGAAGTGGCTTATGTTGTTTAGCTCGTAACAATGGTAACAAATTGGTTCTTCCCATTTGAATGCAGCCTCTCCCAGCCTCAGTCTCCATATATTGTTTGTTTAGTTTGATATTTATATTTCCTGTTATTTGGTGTCTTATCGTTTGGTTTAGTAGTTGGATTGTAGTTCTGATTAATCAAATTAAACAAGCAGATTTGGTTTTGAGATGTGGGCTGAAGTGGTGATCAGAAAATTGGCGAATGAATTAACCAATAAAGCTGTTTCTACAAATGACTTCTAGTTCAGAAAGCAATTACATTCTTCATTCATTCATTCAGTAGCATGTCCTTCGCAGAACTTCGTTCTCATAACAATCGTCCGGAAAACCTCTCGATCACAAGCAAGATGTCCCGCGTCCGATACACCTATATAGACATCATCTGCCACATCCTACACCCATCTCCTCTTTAGCCTTCCTCTTTTTCTCTTCTCGGACATATTCCCCTCCATTATTGTTCTCTCCAAACTTTCATGACTTTTCAGGTTACTAAATTATTTCAATGTTGTTTATTTTATCGTCTTTAGTAGACAACCTTCTTCAATATTCAGTTCTCATCTTATGGGTCTGACATGCTAACCTGAGAGCAGGGCTGATGAAAAAGTTGGCTTGCCATGCTAGCCATGAGAGAAGAGGTGATGAGAAATTGAGCTTGCCATGTTAACCTGTGGGAAGAGATGATGAGGCAATGGGCCTGACACACAAACCCGAGGGAAGTGATGATGGGGAAGTGGGCTTACCATGCAAACAAATACAGACAGTAGGAAACCCACGAAACAATTAAAGTGGCCTACAAGGTCGAGATTCATAGTGCACTTTAACCTTCACTCAGCTATTGCACTAGAACACAGACAGGCTGTCAGGCTGTAGATTTACGATCTTTAAGATCAGTTTAGTTTAGTTTAGTTTAGTTTAGTTTAGTTTAGTTTAGTTTAGTCGACGGATCCACATCACGGTACACGGTGTAATCCATATGTACTCCGTTATACTCCTAACTCAAGCCTGAGTCCGGAGAATATCAGCTCAGTGCACGAACTCCGTAGCACCGGCGAGGATCCTGAAATACGTTGGGTAGATGTTTAACTCGAAATTTTGCCAAGGCAACGCCGTTAGGTTACTCTTTTTCGATTTCAAACTGCCAAGGGATTTTTACGTGCGGAACAATACACACGGGCATCCGATCTCACTACGCAGATACCAAGGGAAATTTTGATACTAAAAGTTCACGTAAAATAATCCAGGCCCTCACCGGGGCTTGAACCCGGGACCTCCAGCACTCGAGGCGGACATCATACCTCGTGCCGTTCAGACTCCATCATCAGCAACTCCATCATCAACACCACTGGATACTGTTCAAAAGAAATCAGGCCTAGACTGGCCAAGGCAAATTAGAGGTAAAAAAGCATTAAGACTCTCTGGTAGAACATCTTAACATCGACCAAAATTAACTCATTTAACTCATAATCAGCATCTTTGTGACAAAAAGAAAACCTCTCTACTCCGGCTAAAACATACTATAAAAGGGAAAATGACAGTATGTAGTCCTACCAGATTTCTGTCAACATATTCAGTCAAATAATTTAAATGTAAATATGGGAATATGTTTAGCTCTCTAGAATCATCTAGAATATCTAAGACACATATAGATAACAGAAGGAATGGTACAGAAGATGGGCAATGAAAGTAACACTTAGCTGTTAACTTACGTCGGACAAAAATAAATCCTCTATCTATGACATCAGTCGGCGTCTGTGGCGAACGGGTAAGGAACTCTATTCGTAAACCCGCATACCGTGTGTGTAATAAGCTATAGGCGATTTAGAAGCAGACCACCTTGTGTTGATTGTAACAATGGTATGAGCGTCGGTCGTTCAGAGAGCAATGACAAACTACTAGGCATAAACTTGCTTAGTAAATAACAAACGGCCAAAAACGAAATGCTGGGGTTGATTGTGACGTCCGGTAAAAGAACATGCAGTTAACTTTTAACTATGTCACCAACAAGTTGTGTACGCCTCAACACAAATATGTCAGCAACCGCTCTGTATAACTCTTTGTGCATGTTTCTGGCTGATAAGATTATTTAATTATGTTTTCGAAAGCCTCGCTGTAAGGATTGGCGAATTAAAAATGGCATGTTTATACGAAGCCTTGTTACAAACCTTTGAGAATAAAATTTTAAGACGCATCTTTGGACCCATTAGGGATACACAAAGTGGAGAGTGGAAAAGAAGAAGTAACAAAGACATTTATGATCTGTTTAAGTCCCCGCTAATCACTGGTATCATGAAGGCTAATAGACTACAATGGCTGGGGTATATAGAATGGAAGATAATAGGGAAACAAAACTCGCTTACACTCAGGAAATAAATGACCGTAGACCCCGAGGTAGACCAAGAAGACGGTGGAGAGATAATACATATACAGACCTACAAGCACTTGGAATTAACGACTGGCAAGAGAAGGTCCACCAGAGAGACGAATGGAGACGGAGTGTATCTGCAGCAAAGAACCTCAATGGCTCGGAACGCTGAAGAAGAAGAAGAGAAGAAGATGTTTATGTTTAGGAACAACAGACACACTTTTAGAACGATAATTAGATCTAAGACATCGTGTTGTTCCGTACTGTCCTGAATACTGTCTCTGAACATTGTTAAGCGCTAATAATATTTGTGACAGAAGAGAATACATAACATTCACTGCACATTGGCAGTGTCATAAGAGTTGTGTTTCTGTTTAATCCTGTACGTATTCGATTTGTAATAGTGTTTCGAAGTTCCAAAGAGAGGTTTATGTTGTCTACGGTTATCTTAGAGTTATGGCGTCGTGTTGTTAACGATTATGATAACGTACAGCTGTTTACATTCAGTCATATACTTTATTTTATCTGCTTGTTTCAGAAAGGAATTGCAAACTATTGATATAAAATTTCCTAGCGAGACTTGATTCAGACACACGAATTGGCGCAGGGACAGGCAGACAGAAAGACATACAAAAAGACAGACAGACAGACAGGTGGATCGATGGACAGACTGATAGACAGACAGAAAGGTAGATAGGTAGGTTGGTTGGTATGTAGGTTGTTGGATATAGTATGTTGTTTGTAGGTAGGTAGATTGCTGTGTAGGTAGGTAGGCTGGTTAGTAGATTGGTAGTATGTTGTTTGTAGGTAGGTAGGTATATAGACAGACACACATACATGCATAGTGAAAGACTGATTAATAGACACACGTAAACTCATGTAATCCATCTAGCATAAATCTGCCTTGTTTTCCACCAACATAAAATACGCCTGTCTCAACCTTCCGCAGCCGCCTGTCATCTGTACGTGCAACGTGTATACATTTATATTGGCAAGCAACAAATTAACTTGTTTTACAAGCACAGACAAACCAACCCTGCTGCCACCACTTGTCACTTTGATTAATACACACTCGGCTTTAGTTGACCTGACAGTCAAATTAGCTCACCGTGAGCCACACGTGCTGGCAACAGGGACAATGAGAAATTAACAGATCGCACTGTGCGTATAGGTATAACAGGACATGCTATAACAAATATTGCCGTAGGGATCGCAAGCGTTTGCATATATTAGCTACAAATTTGATGAGGTTGGGTGACAAGTCTCTACCTTGTTAACGTTTCTTACTCTAATTCGGTGTTTGGGCTAAAGCACTGTTTACGTGCACTGTGATTCAAGATCAACTTTGACCAGAGCTCTCGTTCTTAAGTATCCGATGTGCTGATGCCGAGGTAGCGGGTTCAACCCCTACAGCGATAAGTTGGACTAAAATGTTGACTTATTGACATTGACTTGGGAGTGTAGATTACAAGTACCTCTGAAGTCGGAGTGGGTTCGCCTGATAGTGAGGGACACTGGTAATAGAGAAAGCTAATCCACACGCACAAATAAGCCCAATGCACTAGAAATAGTATCAATATTAGAAGTACAGGGTGCATTTTTAATGATTGCAATGTTTGAAAATATTGTCGGTCCAAGTTTTGTATTTACCTATTATGTTGCATGAAATTTACGGAGGGTAAATACTGTGGGATGTGGATTTTAATTCCTGAGAATGATTCGTTAAAATGTCTAGGGGGTATTATTGATTCTCTGTCACTGGTAAGAATGCAGGGTGATCAGGGATATTTACCACAAATCCCAGGAGGAAAGAGTTCCATCCTTGAAACAATGGCATCTGTGTGTAGGTTTCCCTTCCCACTTCATCACCCTTTAAATTAACTATAGATGCTAGAAGGATATTGATTGCTCACAACATATAAACAACCACTTGTTGGACACCACATTTACTTGATGTACACAACACTTTTGGACACACAGTTCAGGTATTAACTCAAGATCTGCAGTTACATATATATATATAGGTGTAATAAACACTATGCATTTTCAGACAGGCATGGGAATGATATGCAGTATTACAACATAGTACCCAGTGACCCCAGAAAAAAACAAGGTTATTACAAACAACACAACAACCACAAATTGGTTCTGCTAACTTGACTCATTGTACCTAGATAAAATCACATTGGTCTAGGTGCAGAAACCCAACATACATACATTTATTTCTGACACCATGTACAATTCTCATATTTAAAAATAATGAGTGGGTGTCAAAATATTATACATATATGTCATAACATAACCCTTTAGGTGTACACCATTACCATGTAAAACAATCTTTACCCTTTTCCTGTCATTGAAGAAAACCACACTCATGAAAACAGTTGATACTAATAATTAAATTAATTAATTATAGTGTTCATTTAGGCGTTGCGGATGGGCATTCTTCTCCAGTGCAAAGCAGTTAATGTCCATAATTATCCGTGCAGAATTATACTCACAGTCATTTTCTACTCACAGTATGTCCACCGAAGTTGGCTGGCGAATGTTTCTAATCCATAATCCAAGAATAGAATTATACATAAGCACATATTCTCTCCATGAGACTGAATTTAAGAATACTCGGTTGCCATTTGGGTTGTGTTCCAATTGAAATTGATGCCTAGGTCTGTCATACTTTCAGGAGATGCAACTTAAGCTCTGCAGAAGGTTCTTCCCTATATCATCTTATCGATGAAAAGATGACGACTGTCCAACAGCTCGGTTTATGTTAACCGTTTCCCAATTTAGTTCAAAAGGCTTTGTCACACACCCGGTTCATGTTGATAGGCCATCCCACACTTGATGATGGGCAGTTAGGCTGACATGGGACCAGCATAGAGTTCTCATTCATTCCATTTCTGTGTAGAACATACAGTGGTGAATCATTCATTTGGTTTCATCTGAAGATTCTGCTGCAGGCATGTAACTGAAGAATTTTACTCCACCACATATCCAGGTTTGCAAGCCATCAGGTGATTCCTTTGGTTGCAGGCGTAAAGGCATTTACTCATCTAGCTGCTTTCATATGGTTCTTTTGATGGTGTTCAGGTTTTGGACCTTGAGGTAATCTGGTGTAGTTATGGTTCAGATGTTCTGAAGTTGGTACATTTGTTTGTATTGGCTATAATGTTGTTTCAGTGTCTCTTCCCATTTGTTTGAGTTGGTGTTCATAGCTAGAACTTGGTGTTGCATGGCTGGAACCTTATGTTTGACTTTTGCAGCTGTGAGATGTTCTTTCGAAGACTTATCCATTGTGGATATTAACTTGGTAATCCAACCAACAGTTGAAGGTTACTCACTGTTGTTAGTTTTAGTAACTTGAAGAAGGATTGTCCCAGTTTCACTGACTTGGTTGAATGATGAGGCCATTGGTGATACTTCTCAGAAGTAACGCAAACGATACACTGTTGTCAGTACTCTGATGATCTTCATCTTTGTAGATTATTAGATCTTGAAGTCCATCCTGGATATTCCTACTAAAATAGGACTTAATCACTCACCCAGTCAGTTGTCTTCTAATTTATCTGTTGCTCGCTATGGAGCTATTGAGTGCCGCAGTAAACATTGAGGTATTGCTAGATCCAGACTATGGTTTGGACATTCACTTTATGGCTGTTTACCCAGGATCCAGTGTTAGTGATATAGTCCCACCAAATTCAACCACCACCTGTTTCTCTTCTATAGAAAAGGGATGACAAAGAATACAACACTAGCATTAACCTACTGTGTTATGATAAAAGGTTTACAACACAATTACAAACACAAATACAAAACAACAAGGGGAGAAGGGGAAAGGAGTGGGTGTCCATGTTCCACTGTCCCTCATTGCTGAGTTGAGCCATTCTGACTCTTCATAGTGAGTAAGATATTTTCTCACTTATATTTTGTTCTGTTGTTACTGGGACTATTAGATGGGTGAAGTCATTCTGTCCATCCAACATGTTGATATTGTCTCTCTCATTACTTGAAGAGAATAGCCTATACAGAATCCCTGTGGTTTCTAATGCCGCGTCTTCCTTTCGGCACTATAATCATCATTAGGTCAAGACTATTCAACCTTGGCTTCTTAAAGTACTGACAAACACATGGATTCTTACATCAACATCCTCTAATCCCAAGGTGCAACATTAAAATGTATCTTCCCACAGTAAAAAGTAACAATCAGAACAGAGAAAATTCTCATACCAAAAAAAACATACATGTACATTTCTCTGATATTAAGTACATGATAATCATACATAATAATCATAATGATGATGCAGGGAGCCTAGGTTTTTGAATTATCTTCATGAACTAAAACATCCATTGTTTTCCCCCACTGCGTACAGCACATGAGGATAGTAATCGCTGTGATATGTTTTGCCAATGACTGCTATTATTCGGAGGGTATTTATAAGAATAACTTATGCCGCATGGTCCAGTCTTCTGAATATTGCAAGCAATTTATTCACATCAATCTTCGCTTCTGTTTCTACTACGGTGAGGCGATGCGGAGTGAATCCTATCCGAACATGCACTTACATCACGCGTTTAATTGTTCATGAATTTATATTCAACCATGGCCTGTCCCTAACACTATTTTATGAAATGATTATATGTTCACCCTCATATGGAGTGGTTACTAATCTGTTAACAAAAGAATGGTACTAAAATTTAGCACTATATTTCCAAGTTACAGATTATAATGTGGCAAAATATTTTATCCCCTGACTAAGTAAGAGTCAGGAATATGCGTAATCATTTGTATGTCCCCGCATGGATAAAACACCTTTCTATAGTACATAGATTATTTGCAGATTTCTAAGCATAAATAGTGAGATATTGTTCACCGTGCCTAGAAGTTTTAACATAGGAATATGAAATTGACAGACACTAGTTCTTTACTATGAAGCATGAATCAGGGGTCTGCTCCTACATTGAGAAAATCTCTAGAATGTGTTTCAGACATGAGAGTTGATACTTTACAGTACACATAATATTCATAGATTATAGCACTACTAGTGAGATATAAGTTCATAATGCCTATACAAGATATTAACATATGGATTTGAAATTGTAAGACATAGGAAAAATTACAGCGTGGCGCCCACCTGTGTTTCCTTAGTAAACATCATCCAGCCTGGTTTAAGAGAATTGTAACTAATTCTTAATTAAACATACTGGTCTAGGTAATACATAAATATATCTTAATATATGTAGATAACATACCAATAGCTTGAAGAGAATCATGGTTTTAAAACAACTACCTTCTCCCCGAAGGGAAAGGTCGACTTTCTTGTCTGTTCTCTTGACTAGAAATGGCCGCTTCAGTCTTTGTTTTCCCCCTCGCCAGGATTGGCCAGATAAGGGAGAGAAAACAAGCCAAAATAAATTTAGCTGTGCCACGGTCAGTCTATCGCTGTTTTATTTTCTCCTACATTAAGTAAGTTACTTAAACAGTAATTGTAAGGGTTTGTTTATTTTTAAGGGAGTCCATAAATAGGAAAGGGTAAGGACGTTTTATTATACCACACGCCTCCCCAATTTAAGACATTTATTTCTTTCAGAAATTAAATGGTCGAGTAGTACTCTACAATTTCCGTCTTTACATTGACTCACCTAGTATCCATCCCTTATTACTTTACTACTGCCGTATGTTATATAATCAGAGCCACGTCCATTTTCTTTTAGTCACGACAACTGGCATAACCTTAAAGGATTATTTCTCTTTTAGTGAAAGAGTGTAGCACCCTCTCCACTGTTGTCAGCTATTGTTTGAAATATGAGTGGTTATCTGATAATTTGTTACTTTCCAGTACTGGTTTGTCTGCATCAAACCGACTTTTTGAAGCAATTGAGATATCATTAAGCTTGATTTCTCTCTCATTAGATTATCAATCTTGAGATTATGTTAAAACCGACGGTTAATTCTGCGTCTACTGATAGCATATTAAACTCGCCCGTCTCCCTATAAGTTAGACGTTTGTTTTAACTATAGATCTGATATTTAAAGGAAGCTAAATGTGGTTCCTGTTGAATACATTTTCATCCAATACATCATGTGTTTGGGTTATTAGGCGAGTTATGGGATTTTCCGATCAGTTTTGATAACTACTGATTAGAGTGGTGTCCCTTTCTCTTGCGGGTTTTTCCCGAGAATCTCGTCTAACATGTAAACAAGGTCCAACTTTTCTAGATTTCCGTTCTGAACCGACTATTCCGGGGAACATGAATCTATCAGAAACGAAGTAATTCTTAGCTTACTCTCTCTCTCTGCTTTTCCTTCTAACCTAGATCTATTTTACGCTAGAATCCTTATTAGTAATTCTAACTTGATGTGTTTGAGTTTCACTCTGTATTTGTTGCTTTGGTGTTGAATTACGAGCAATTTTGCGTCGCTTGGCGTACATTGATCGTCGTCTACCTCCCTCCAGGTTTTAGGACTATTTTCAACTTAGCAACATACATTGTTATGTAGGTTCAGACGTATTGTCTCCTACCATATATAATCAGTTCAGTGAGAAGTTAAAAGCCCCTTTTTGTGATTCCTGTGATAGTCTTCCAGACAATCAAGTTGCTGGTTCACTATCCAGTTATGGATGTGGGTTACTAGTTTTTGTAAAATTACTATTACATCTGTATATCCCTCTCATACTGGCGTCTCCTGAGTTGTGTCCTCAAGATAACAGGTAAGATACTCTTAATGTTTCTCTCCAGTTTTGTTTTCATCCGTTTAATACGTGGAAACTCTGGATTTATTTAGATTGACTAAGGTCTATCTTTGAACTGTTATATAATTTACTAGCTGGATTCCTGATTGAAATTCCTACTCTAGTAAATATCAAGCAATTCTTCAGCTATCTGCTCCAATTTGCTTGGTTTTTACACAGCTATATTCCATTTTTCTAGCATGGGTTCACTGTATAAGTTTTAGGCGTTTCCCCTGTCTTCACGTCAAGGAGTTCGTCCTATTTATAAACAGCATCTATTTCAAGAGTTGTTTATTTAATTGTTGCTTTTACTGATTCGTATCAGTTATTTAAGCTAATCTCTGTTAGTCTGGATCTGCTTTCACATATTTAATGCTAGCATATAATCCTAGTCAGAACTGAGATGTAGAAATCTGTTTCGTCTTGCGACTGATTTCTGATTAATCTACCTTTTAGTAGGCTTCGAGCATTATCTAGAATTTAGTTACTCGGTTAGTTTTAAAGAAAATACAATTGAGTCGCGCGCCTCTATTGTACCACTTATTTTTGCCCTTCTTAATTCTTCCCTTATGAGAATATTAATGTTAGTTAGGCAATTATTGAAATAACTTTACGTAAGCTAATCGCTAACTAAAAGCTGTTTCACTCCTCTTTTTGATGAGGACTTCTCATAGTGAACATTTCACTTAATGAGATTAAACTGTAAATTTCAAAGCTAAGGAGCCAATTTTCTGAAATGTTTAGTCTCTTACTAGAGACTAGCACAGATTTTTTCCGGTATCTCCTGAAGTTCATTTGAAATTCCAATTTATATAGTTAATTCTTTAATTATACCTTTTACATACCTATACGGTCTGTTTCCTCTACCATTAATAATGGGATCGGGGTGGATAATTTAAAGAAATACCTTATATTCTGTTGGGTCAGTAAGTGAGTTGATCAGTTTCACTTACATCACCAGGTGAATATTTTGGTTGACCCTATTTATTAACATATGGGCCATCTGAGTTTGTTATTAATAACTACTCATATCACCGGTGGAGTAGAATAAGTGTCAGTATGGCTTTTCTTCCTAAGTATCCATCCTTTATTCACTTTACTTTACTACCGGTGTTGTAGAACATGTTATGTCATATGAAAAAAAGGATTAAATTAGGGTGCCCCTAAATACTGCAAATTCTTACAATATTCCTTCCCTTCCATTAACTATGTCTACATTTTTGCAAGTGGTGGTTTTGGCCTTACCATTAGTTCATTTACTTTAGTTACTGCTATTTTCCCCTGGTTTAATTTATCTCTCAGGTATTATTTCCTTTCCTACTGAATCATCATTTGTTGATTAAATTTTTCCCTTAAAAAACATTTATTGGATTTCTAACTTATCTGTCCTAATTATCTATAAAATTGTCTATCACTCTCTGCTGCCTTGGTAATTTTTCAATATTACATGACTTATACAAGCAGATCAAGCATGAAAATACAATGATAATCAATGACAAAATAGTTAATTAACACATGATTCATATGTAGGAACATAAACCTTATGGATACATAATATAGTAGTGTGTTCATGAGTACACCACTTTTGAACCATTTAAAGAGAATATCAGAGTAGCAGAACCATACCTCAAACATCAAATGGGAATGACTATGAATTCTAAACATTCACTGAATTACATATCTTATGTGAGTTTACCATCCCAAAGACCTTACTACTGGAGGTTCATTACTGGACTTAGTTTCCCATCAATAAGATATAAAATGTGAGTTTAAAAAAAAAAATCTCATATCCAACAACCAACTACCTGATGCATCTGCTAGAATCAAGATATTACCTGTGAACAGTTTTGTACCAAAAAAACCTTATATTTATCTGAGCCATTATGGGTTCACATAAAACTTGACTCAGCTCATACTAATGAGTGATTAGGTCTGTTACTAACACTATAACATTCTGAAGTGACTTGGTTTACCTGCGAGAGGTTTTCCCTGAATTCATATACTCACCATAATACACCAATTGTGATGTTTACCATGAGTTTTAAATTCACGGACTACTCCACTACTAGGTGAAGTCCATCCCGGACGAGCCCCCACATGTGGGATGTGGATTTTAATTCCTGAGAATGATTCGTTAAAATGTCTAGGGGGTATTATTGATTCTCTGTCACTGGTAAGAATGCAGGGTGATCAGGGATATTTACCACAAATCCCAGGAGGAAAGAGTTCCATCCTTGAAACAATGGCATCTGTGTGTAGGTTTCCCTTCCCACTTCATCACCCTTTAAATTAACTATAGATGCTAGAAGGATATTGATTGCTCACAACATATAAACAACCACTTGTTGGACACCACATTTACTTGATGTACACAACACTTTTGGACACACAGTTCAGGTATTAACTCAAGATCTGCAGTTACATATATATATATAGGTGTAATAAACACTATGCATTTTCAGACAGGCATGGGAATGATATGCAGTATTACAACATAGTACCCAGTGACCCCAGAAAAAAACAAGGTTATTACAAACAACACAACAACCACAAATTGGTTCTGCTAACTTGACTCATTGTACCTAGATAAAATCACATTGGTCTAGGTGCAGAAACCCAACATACATACATTTATTTCTGACACCATGTACAATTCTCATATTTAAAAATAATGAGTGGGTGTCAAAATATTATACATATATGTCATAACATAACCCTTTAGGTGTACACCATTACCATGTAAAACAATCTTTACCCTTTTCCTGTCATTGAAGAAAACCACACTCATGAAAACAGTTGATACTAATAATTAAATTAATTAATTATAGTGTTCATTTAGGCGTTGCGGATGGGCATTCTTCTCCAGTGCAAAGCAGTTAATGTCCATAATTATCCGTGCAGAATTATACTCACAGTCATTTTCTACTCACAGTATGTCCACCGAAGTTGGCTGGCGAATGTTTCTAATCCATAATCCAAGAATAGAATTATACATAAGCACATATTCTCTCCATGAGACTGAATTTAAGAATACTCGGTTGCCATTTGGGTTGTGTTCCAATTGAAATTGATGCCTAGGTCTGTCATACTTTCAGGAGATGCAACTTAAGCTCTGCAGAAGGTTCTTCCCTACATCATCTTATCGATGAAAAGATGACGACTGTCCAACAGCTCGGTTTATGTTAACCGTTTCCCAATTTAGTTCAAAAGGCTTTGTCACACACCCGGTTCATGTTGATAGGCCATCCCACACTTGATGATGGGCAGTTAGGCTGACATGGGACCAGCATAGAGTTCTCATTCATTCCATTTCTGTGTAGAACATACAGTGGTGAATCATTCATTTGGTTTCATCTGAAGATTCTGCTGCAGGCATGTAACTGAAGAATTTTACTCCACCACATATCCAGGTTTGCAAGCCATCAGGTGATTCCTTTGGTTGCAGGCGTAAAGGCATTTACTCATCTAGCTGCTTTCATATGGTTCTTTTGATGGTGTTCAGGTTTTGGACCTTGAGGTAATCTGGTGTAGTTATGGTTCAGATGTTCTGAAGTTGGTACATTTGTTTGTATTGGCTATAATGTTGTTTCAGTGTCTCTTCCCATTTGTTTGAGTTGGTGTTCATAGCTAGAACTTGGTGTTGCATGGCTGGAACCTTATGTTTGACTTTTGCAGCTGTGAGATGTTCTTTCGAAGACTTATCCATTGTGGATATTAACTTGGTAATCCAACCAACAGTTGAAGGTTACTCACTGTTGTTAGTTTTAGTAACTTGAAGAAGGATTGTCCCAGTTTCACTGACTTGGTTGAATGATGAGGCCATTGGTGATACTTCTCAGAAGTAACGCAAACGATACACTGTTGTCAGTACTCTGATGATCTTCATCTTTGTAGATTATTAGATCTTGAAGTCCATCCTGGATATTCCTACTAAAATAGGACTTAATCACTCACCCAGTCAGTTGTCTTCTAATTTATCTGTTGCTCGCTATGGAGCTATTGAGTGCCGCAGTAAACATTGAGGTATTGCTAGATCCAGACTATGGTTTGGACATTCACTTTATGGCTGTTTACCCAGGATCCAGTGTTAGTGATATAGTCCCACCAAATTCAACCACCACCTGTTTCTCTTCTATAGAAAAGGGATGACAAAGAATACAACACTAGCATTAACCTACTGTGTTATGATAAAAGGTTTACAACACAATTACAAACACAAATACAAAACAACAAGGGGAGAAGGGGAAAGGAGTGGGTGTCCATGTTCCACTGTCCCTCATTGCTGAGTTGAGCCATTCTGACTCTTCATAGTGAGTAAGATATTTTCTCACTTATATTTTGTTCTGTTGTTACTGGGACTATTAGATGGGTGAAGTCATTCTGTCCATCCAACATGTTGATATTGTCTCTCTCATTACTTGAAGAGAATAGCCTATACAGAATCCCTGTGGTTTCTAATGCCGCGTCTTCCTTTCGGCACTATAATCATCATTAGGTCAAGACTATTCAACCTTGGCTTCTTAAAGTACTGACAAACACATGGATTCTTACATCAACATCCTCTAATCCCAAGGTGCAACATTAAAATGTATCTTCCCACAGTAAAAAGTAACAATCAGAACAGAGAAAATTCTCATACCAAAAAAAACATACATGTACATTTCTCTGATATTAAGTACATGATAATCATACATAATAATCATAATGATGATGCAGGGAGCCTAGGTTTTTGAATTATCTTCATGAACTAAAACATCCATTGTTTTCCCCCACTGCGTACAGCACATGAGGATAGTAATCGCTGTGATATGTTTTGCCAATGACTGCTATTATTCGGAGGGTATTTATAAGAATAACTTATGCCGCATGGTCCAGTCTTCTGAATATTGCAAGCAATTTATTCACATCAATCTTCGCTTCTGTTTCTACTACGGTGAGGCGATGCGGAGTGAATCCTATCCGAACATGCACTTACATCACGCGTTTAATTGTTCATGAATTTATATTCAACCATGGCCTGTCCCTAACACTATTTTATGAAATGATTATATGTTCACCCTCATATGGAGTGGTTACTAATCTGTTAACAAAAGAATGGTACTAAAATTTAGCACTATATTTCCAAGTTACAGATTATAATGTGGCAAAATATTTTATCCCCTGACTAAGTAAGAGTCAGGAATATGCGTAATCATTTGTATGTCCCCGCATGGATAAAACACCTTTCTATAGTACATAGATTATTTGCAGATTTCTAAGCATAAATAGTGAGATATTGTTCACCGTGCCTAGAAGTTTTAACATAGGAATATGAAATTGACAGACACTAGTTCTTTACTATGAAGCATGAATCAGGGGTCTGCTCCTACATTGAGAAAATCTCTAGAATGTGTTTCAGACATGAGAGTTGATACTTTACAGTACACATAATATTCATAGATTATAGCACTACTAGTGAGATATAAGTTCATAATGCCTATACAAGATATTAACATATGGATTTGAAATTGTAAGACATAGGAAAAATTACAGCGTGGCGCTCACCTGTGTTTCCTTAGTAAACATCATCCAGCCTGGTTTAAGAGAATTGTAACTAATTCTTAATTAAACATACTGGTCTAGGTAATACATAAATATATCTTAATATATGTAGATAACATACCAATAGCTTGAAGAGAATCATGGTTTTAAAACAACTACCTTCTCCCCGAAGGGAAAGGTCGACTTTCTTGTCTGTTCTCTTGACTAGAAATGGCCGCTTCAGTCTTTGTTTTCCCCCTCGCCAGGATTGGCCAGATAAGGGAGAGAAAACAAGCCAAAATAAATTTAGCTGTGCCACGGTCAGTCTATCGCTGTTTTATTTTCTCCTACATTAAGTAAGTTACTTAAACAGTAATTGTAAGGGTTTGTTTATTTTTAAGGGAGTCCATAAATAGGAAAGGGTAAGGACGTTTTATTATACCACAAATACAAAACTTGGATCGCCAATATTTTCAAACACTGCAGAGTCAATACAAATACACCCTATAGTTACACGTGCATGGGCAACGCTTGATTTAAAAACAAGGTTACGGTTGGGGAGGGGGGGGGGATGTACCGCGAGTCACCCACCTGTCTGTGATGATTGTGCTTAGTCTCAATAGTCTCAATTATGTCTCCTGGTACTTCAGTTCTACAAATTGATGGGAAATACCTTAGACTTGTAAAAAAACACATATACTGGAAACAGCAAGCTGCCATAAGAATTGATGAATAAATATCAGCCTATTAGGACAGGTGTGTGACAGGGATGTATAATGTCTCCAGATCTCTTCTCCCTGTACAGTGAAACTATTTTCAGAAATGTTGACAATATGAAAGGAATCATTATTGGGGGAAGAATCATCAATAACGTTAGATATGCAGTGATATAGTATAGATTGCAGACAAGGAGCAGGATCTGCAACATTTAGTGGATGTGATTGTTGCACACAGTGGACAACTAGGGTTAGAATTACATTGTAAGAAGACACAAATTATGGTCGTCACTCGGAAGAACGAAATACCACAATGTAATATAGAAGTAAATGGGAATACGCTTAACCAAATCGGTACAATTATCCCGGAACAGTCATAACATCTGATAGGAAATGTCTTGAAGAGATTAGAACAAGAATCGCCATGGCAAAGGTAGCCTTTTGCAAGATGGAAAAATATGCTGACCAATAAAAAGATGTAATTTGCAACGAGAAAAAGAGTGTTGAGTTGCTACATAGAACCTATCCTTTTGTATGGATGTGAACTGTGGACAATGAGCAAACAGGATGAAAAACATCTGATGGCTGCAGAAATGTGGTTTCTGAGGAAAATGCAAAGAATACCATGGCCACACGGAAAAACCAATGACCAAGTGCTACAAGAAACAAATGAAAATCGTGAAATGATTAGAGAAATTAAACGTAGTCAGTCAACATTTTTTTTATCACGTTATGAGAAGAAACTAATCAGAGAACTTGTTGATAACTGGCAAGATTGAGGGGAAAAGAACGAGAGGAAAGCAGAGAAGTAAATATCTGGATGGCTTGACCCCGTGGCATGGCCGATTCAAGAACACTGAGCTGATCCACGACTCTGGAGATGGCGAGACATGATCGCCCACGCTTCCTGGCATGGCACATGCTGCTGCTCTGCTGCTGCTGCTGCTGATGATGATGATGATGATGATGATGATTTCAGTTCTATATGACACTTATATAGATGGACAGATACCGGCTGGTAAGTTGCAGACAGATGTAGTGACGGGGGAAAGAGCGGTTGGACATATAGCAAGGCAGCTGGCAGATAGGCAAACAATTAACAAACAGATCAGGCTGACAGACCGGCCAGCAGAAAGACATTCAGACGGTCAGACAATCGGACGAGTTGGCTGGAAGGCAAGCAAACAGATGGGCAGACAAACAGCTTTGACTGACATGCCAACAAGCAAACATATAGAGTTTCATTAGCTTAAAAAAAATACAATACTTCGTTCATCTCTAAACGAATGTAATATGGATATAGTGTCTATTATTATAAACGAGACGTTTTCATGTTTCTGTATATTGGATGATTATGATTGTTCACATGAAGCTTCTAAGTTTTTTTGTATAGGTGTTAGTGATATATTTTTCATATACAGACAGACAGAAGGTTGGACGGACGGACGGACGGACGAACGGACAGACAGACAGACATAGGGGCATTCAGACATATAGATAGACGGACAGACAGTTAGACACTGTTCAGCCAACAAAACTATCCTGGTTCAATTCTTACCGGGATAACCCTGCCTCTTAAAATGTGTATATGCCATTGTTCAGGGAACTATAGACGCGAAAAGTGCGGTAGCGCAGTGAACAGGACGTTTTCTAGCAGGCCATGTTTTCTTTGTTCGTCTCCCCATCATAATGAGCTAGCCAGTTTCAATAATGTATTAGATGAGTGTCCATCAATACCTTCGAGTTTTTCTGATGCTGTTGCAAAGACTTCAAGAGTTTGCCAGCGATTGATATCTCTCACGATTGAGTTGCTTCTACACAACTATTCGCATACTCCAGTGGCTCTCTTCCGTACAGACTATCCTCGCTTTTCTCATGAAAGATATGCAGTTTTGAAATTGGCAGTCAAATTAACGCCAAGACATCGTTTGTACGTTTGTATGTATTCAGTACGGGAGCGTTACGGGCAAGAGGCGCAGGTTTTAAATGTTTGAGAATCATCGATTCTGTTTTAAAAGTCCGATTAAAATGATCTGGCCATCCATATCGGACGATAAAATGTACCATCACTTGCTGGTGAGCGGAACAGATTCAAAGGCTAAACATACCCGTTTCTGGTCGTGATTACTGTCTTCAGAAATGTGAAACTCTGCGGGGTATAATCACCTTGCATGTGGAGATGATTGCACAGTCAACCGTGGAATTGATCACTTTTGATCAAGAAGAGAAAATACCATACCGCTTCTGATTTTCCAAACGTTAGGAAATTTAGTATTGACGTGTGTTTGATAAGTTGTAATTTGTATTGACTAAATAGACGACTTGCCTTGTGCAAAAGCTCTCTTGATCTGTGTTTAATCAAGAGAATTGTAGAAATGGAAGACAATTGTGTAAGTAGTAAATGTGATTAATATTATAATACAGTATCATACATTTTCAGAGCACTTGTACCCAAAGGACAACGCTAAAATACTATATATATTCTTCTGCTAGGGGTGCGAGGCAGTGCAGCAGCTAGCTCGCTAGTAATGTGTTCGAATCCCCCTCGAGACAGACGGACCCAGCCTAAAATTTAGTGCCTGCAAGTGTTCTAGAAAGTCAAGGCGATCTATGTCATGTGATCACATCACTATCGAGTGCGGATTCGCTACTGATCTATGGGTACAGCACCATATACCTCTGTAACAAGACCGCCGGGGCTTGGACTGGTTTGCTACTATATATAATATCCCCAGCCTTTGCTCCAACCACCTCACTAGCACTTCACATCTACAAGGCCCCACACAAGCCGGGACAGCTGAACCTCCCCTCCCCTACCTAGGGTTTCCTACCCCAAGGGGGCTCGGACAAAACACAAGTCATACCACAGCACAAAGTCATAGCTAACAGAACAAAATTTAATTCATAACTACGTCAACTGCAACACAGAGAAGGATGGCTGAAAGCCAGACTATAAGACAATATGTACAAGAGCAGATCTACAGATGATTCTTCTTCATCATAGAGACTGTGACTATAGTTCGTGCGGTCGTCCTGTCGTGGTTACGACTCACCCAGGCACCTCCAGTGGACAGGAACTCCAAGGTCTGATGCCTCTCCAAAGTTCCCTCTTCCTACAGTGACCCAACTCTCGGGCTGATCAAGCGTAGTACCACTGCCTGACCGACACTGCACCGGTGATCAAGGATCCTCCCTTGATGTCTTACTATATCACCGTCACACTCTACGGATGAAGTCTGGCCCGACCCTAGAATACTAGCTGTCTCTCAACTGCAGACAAGTACGTGTAGCACTACCCTAATGTTCAAGAGCCTGGATGCTCTTCTGTCTCGTAAGTGACTGACACACTGATACTTCACCTATAACATGAGCGTTCGCTCCACATAAACACAATGTCACTTGCAAAGTCTAACCGGTGAATACAACATTTCACCTATTCCCATGTCTCTTGGAATAATAGATCTTCACAAATTCTCAAGTAACTACCCTGGTCGATGGGTATCAATCATATCCTAACATACACTGTCAATGTTCAACACCTCGGAATGGGGTAGATCCCTACCCTATCAAGCATGTCACTCCGGTGTTCACACCAATAAGTAAATCAATGTCTTAGGTCACTGGACCAAGTTTCGGCTTCACTAAGGTAAACCTTTGTAGGTACACACCACTTAAGCATGATAATATACAAGGTGTCCCATGACGACCCCGCCGGGCCGGAAGCATAACAAACAGGCCATGGTGACTGGTAACAGAGATCACTTCTATCAACTTTGAAATTCACTACCTTGCAATCATCAAGGTTCTCACTGAGTTCGAATTCCACCAGTGCTTCACTGGCTAGAATCAACAGACGTTTCAGTCTTAGATCCTACCGGGATCTGTTGACACTCGTCGGACTCTCTGCGGCGGTCATAGCATAGACCTACCGACTTATTCTGTACTCAGACTTTTCAATCGTTGATCTCGGCAGATTCCGATGACCGCTCCCAGTAATGCCTCAACCATCATCTTGATCGGCACTGGAATGAGCCGGTCCCTTAGAGCTCATGGTTAAACTCTGGAATCTCCTTAGGTATAGCAATAACAAATCCTGAAACACGGAGGGGTTGGTGTGAGTACTCAACTACAACAAGAACTAACTGCATCTCCACCATTACACCTGCCTCTCAGTTATTCATAATGCAATAAAGATATATGTATGAGATCATCACATCCACTCTTAACTATAATGTATAGGCATGATGATGTAAGAGAAAGCAATAGTACACCTGTGCATAGTCAAGTAACTCGCCTGGGCTACATATAGCCCCTAGCACCAGAGTCGACTGTATGACTCTGTCAAAGCATCCTTGGCCTGGTGCTAGTCCACTCCTGTTTCATCTTCCATCATCAATCAACAAATACACCTACTTCCTTTCAGTGTAGTGATTACTTTATCCAGGAGGTGCCCAGCCGGACAAATCCTCCTTCCACACATACTCACCAATTAACCAATCCTTTCACCCATGGATTGATCAACTACACACATTAATAACTATATGACCATAATAAATTATACTCCTGATAATTCATTACAATAGTATTAACTAAGGATAACTCATGAATTGTTAAACTTAAATAACAAACTCATATCATTCTGGTCGGTCATCTCTGTGCCGGTCGAGCACAGCTTTGGTGGCCATCCACCAAAACACTTTCCCACAGCTACTGTGGGTCCCGTGCATCTTGTCCCGTGACGACTTAGGTCACGTCATCCAATGTAGCAAGGCCTCCAGCCTCTCCTCTACCAAAACTCAGCTCCTCATTGTAGGGGGTTCATTCCCCTAACATACTACTCCTACTTCACGGCAGTACCTCAAGTATTCCATGAACAGAATCAGGTTTCTGAAAGAGTAGAATAATAGAGACAGACCCGGTTCGTTTCCTATCTTGGATTTACCTAGACGCAACGGCCTTGAATTACAGAGCGCCGCATCTCTCTCGGTCGGGTATGTTCAACCATCGGATAAGCACGATCGCTTTGGGTCGGACCTGCAACCTAACGGGTCGGGCGGACCGGCCTACTTCCCAGTAGGTTGACTAGACATACGCAAGATTGAACCCGCACGGTCACTCTAGCGGACGGACATGTAAACAAGCAGTGACAATAGGTCTTATAAATACCTCCTATCAACTGTTATCCAATAAAAGCAACACCATTCTTCCTACGTGGAATAACACTGGTACCATTACACGCAAATACTTACCTGCCGATCTTTCCCATGAATCACACCTTGGTTCCAAGAATAATCACCACCACTGATCTAACATCTAAGTTACAATCCTAATCTAACGAAGCAAATTATACATCTATAATAATCATAACAAGTCCTAACTTATCATTATAAACAGCATCTAGCATTTCTATGTAATGAATGACAAACAACCTGCCTTGCGTGTGTAATTACTTAACCAAACAAGTCAATGCTACACACTTGGTAAAGTACCGGAATCTTCCTTGCACAAAGCAGTGATAATAGCATACATATCACTAACCATGCAAAGCATTTGTAAACAAACAGTTTATAATTCTATCAATCTACAAACAAAGGTATTACACCAGTACTAGAAAGAACACACGTTCCGGCCTATTGTGTATACACACTCCCAGCTGTTGTGCAGGGCTGGCCCCGTCTGTCAACACATTACCTAGCCGATCGATAATCGCTAATTAAAAATGCAGACGGCCGGCCGTAAATTTATGCGCTTCCCGAAGACGATCTCGGTCGGCAAATAATTCTCTCGGGAAGGTAGGCGCGGTATAAGGACAACAGTTAAACAATAGACAAAGTATTCAACTGACCTGTGATTCCGAAATCACAATCTTGACTGCTGATGTCCCGCTCTGGCTGCGAACACTGACATCAAATTTCAGCAGCACATTTCTGCGATCTGTCTACGCTGAGGTCCGACTGGCGACTGAGCACGACCCACTAAGTGCGTCTTCACAATGCCTTCACGGGCCGTGTGAATTCCATGAGCCACGGAGAAGTCCTGAGTCATGGATTGTTCCACAATCCCGTGTTCCATGAGGCAATTGTGAGTCTAGCGTGATCTTGACCACGTACGCACTTACTGGGGGACATTCTAGAATTCTATAGAAATAACCAGAATAGTGACGTCACGCACTACTTTCGACGGGAAACCCCCTATTTATTGTTACTAATTCCAGGGAGACTAACCCTTCGCCATCCCATCTAAGGGATATAACTCAGAGACCAGACTATCTGCAGTCGTTTCGTCACAACCTCAATAGCCTAATGTAGTGAATAGGGCTCTTTACTTTGCTTACTAAAAAAAAAAATACACACAACTACATCACATAAGCAAGTAAGGACCCTGGGATACAGAATTACGGTGAGCTGTAGAAAGTTGCTGAGAATAGGAGACAATGGCGGGACATAAACAGGTAACTTCAGCATCAGTCGGAGTGTGTATGAACCAGGACCCGATGCTCTACCTACACAAATGGACATTGGCGAGCAAGCATATAGCTTTCCCACATCCAAGGTGGAGTAATCGCCACGGAGGATACCGTTGTGCTCTAAACAGTAAAACAAAGTTAATGGTCAGGTTTTTTTTATAAAACTAAATATACTGTATGGCAAGGTCCAGTAAAAAATAAAGTTAGTTAAATACATTTTACAGGATGTCACATTCAGTTCCAGAATTGTTTGGCTGTTTGTGATTTCTTGGCAAGTTTACGTCCAGTAGTTTGCCATTGCTTTCTGAATGACCGACATTCATACCATTGTATAAAAACAGACGCAAGCGGTCTGCTTCCAAATCACCCGCAGCAGTGTCTCGAACGTTGTATGTGGAATTACGAATTGCGTGCGTAATCCATTCGCCACAGATCAGACTAGACAGTAAGCGTCCAGCATATAGTCTCTCCTGTACATCAACACCTTCTCGTGGTGACAGAGTTCTCACAGTTGGCTGTGAATGAGTCACAGATCAGACTAGACAGTAAGCGTCCAGCATATACGCTCTCCTGTACATCAACACCTTCTCGTGGTGACAGTGTTCTCATAGTTGGCTGTGAATGAGCCACAGATCAGACTAGACAGTAAGCGTCCAGCATATAGCCTCTCCTGTACATCAACACCTTCTCGTGGTGACAGTGTTCTCACAGTTGGCTGTGAATTAGCCACAGATCAGACTAGACAGTAAGCGTCCAGCATATAGCCTCTCCTGTACATCAACACCTTCTCGTGGTGACAGTGTTCTCACAGTTGGCTGTGAATTAGCCACAGATCAGACTAGACAGTAAGCGTCCAGCATATAGCCTCTCCTGTACATCAACACTTTCTCGTGGTGACAGTGTTCTCACAGTTGGCTGTGAATGAGTCCCAGTGCCCTCACGTATACTCGGAGCTGAAACAGTTTGAGGTTTATTGGATTATAGTTGGAGTACAAACCAGCGAGTGGAGTATGTTCTGGCCTACATCACCTCAAACTCCACTTAGTATTCACTGTTGTCTGCAACTGTATGTCACTCAGCTACCACCCTGTCTGGTGTATTCTTCAAAAGACTGAAAGGATCA
This sequence comes from Cepaea hortensis, assembly GCA_963921405.1. Lineage (NCBI taxonomy): Eukaryota > Metazoa > Mollusca > Gastropoda > Stylommatophora > Helicidae > Cepaea > Cepaea hortensis. The sequence goes on from OY992877.1 coordinate 99,949,040, forward strand.
CTAACAGGCAACGGTCATTGTCCATGTTTCTCAGAACGTGAAATTCTGTATGGATGTGAAGCATGGACAATGCGCAGACAAGATGTAAAACATGTAATGGCATTAGAAATGTGATTTGGGAAGAAAATGCAGAGAATTTCATGGACAGACAGAAAAACCAATGAACAAGTCCTACAAGAAGCAAATGAGAACCGTAAACTGATTAGAGACATTAGACGTAGACAGTCACTTTGTTTAGACACGTTATAGGAAGAAATAAACTACAGACCTTGGTGACAACTGGCAAGATTGAGGGGAAAATACAAGGAGAAGGCAGAGAAGTAGATATCTAGGTGGCTGGCCACGTGACTTGATCAAGACAAAACACGGAGCTGATATGCGACTCTGGTGATCGTGTCAGATGGCGACACACGACCGTCCACGCTTATCGGCATGGCACATGATTATGAATACTCAGAACTGTCTTGAAAGCTTGGTGTATCCGGACAAGGCCCTATGTATCAGCTGCAGCCAGGGCACGATATGACCGGACAAGGCCCTATGTCCCAGCTGCAGAGAGGGCACGATGTGACCTGACAATGCCCTATGTCCCAGCTGCAGCCAGGGCACGATGTGACCTGACAATGTCCTATGTCCCAGCTGCAGCCAGGGCACGATGTGACCTGACAATGCCCTATGTCCCAGCTACAGCCAGGGCACGTCCTGACAATGCCCTATGTCCCAGGTACAGCCAGGGCACGATGTGACCTGACAATGACCTATGTCCCAGCTGCAGAGAGGGCACGATGTGACCGGACAATGCACTATGTCCCAGCTCCAGCCAGGGCACGATGTGACCTGACAATGCCCTATGTCCCAGCTGCAGCCAGGGCACGATGTGACCTGACAATGTCCTATGTCCCAGCTGCAGCCAGGGCACGATGTGACCTGACAATGCCCTATGTCCCAGCTGCAGCCAGGGCACGATGTGACCTGACAATGTCCTATGTCCCAGCTACAGCCAGGGCACGATGTGACCTGACAATGACCTATGTCCCAGCTGCAGAGAGGGCACGATGTGACCGGACAATGCACTATGTCCCAGCTGCAGCCAGGGCACGATGTGACCTGACAATGCCCTATGTCCCAGCTGCAGCCAGGGCACGTGACCTGACAATGCCCTATGTCCCAGCTACAGAGAGGGCACGATGTGACCTGACAATGCCCTATGTCCCAGCTGCAGCCAGGGCACGATGTGACCTGACAATGCCCTATGTCCCAGCTGCAGAGAGGGCACGATGTGACCTGACAATGCACTAACCGTCGAGCCTTGTACACACTTTTGCTTTTGTACTTGTTTGGGGAAAAAGAAAGAAGAAAACGCAAACAACAAACTGTCGTATACTTTGGGAAATCTCAAAGAGATAGAGGAAAACTAGAGTTCCTCTTTCCAAATGTGATCTTGGCCCACTATAAGATAGTAGCCTTCAATGGCTCAATTATTTGAGGTTATCAATGGAGTCCAGGAAAGCCAAGGAAGTCAAGGCCAACAAGAAAACGATTTACTTGAATAATAATAAACTTGTGGATTTTCCTTGCCACTCTACTCTCAAATAAATAATTAATTTATAGGGTGAATTAATAGTTAACAGACAATAACATGAACACTCAAAGAATTAATGGAACACTCAGAGTGAAAATGAAATATCCATTAAATTTAATAACAAACAAACTGGGGATGGGTTTAAGCCATTCTGATCACAAAATATTCATCCATTTAAAAAGGCATGGTATGTATTCATTATTTCACTAAACATTCACTTATTTTTAAATAAAGCATAACCCATCATTCCCCAGTGAGTTAAATCATACCCATATATATGTTGGGTTTTTAGACCCTAACTGTTAAAATGTTATGTGAAAACTAAATGAATTTGGTCCATAGTAAGTTCAGGTTCAGATAGGATGATCGTCGAGGTTGCCTCTCTAATCACAGGTACAGGCTAAAATCCCCCTGGTTGATTTATAGTGATACTGGGTACCTGCTCTATGTGATTGGATGGAACTCTCGCATGTAAGTTCTTCCAAAATAGGATTCGTCATCTCTCCAGCTAGGATATCCCATCGAGAGTCATATCTGGTTCTGGATGGATTTAACAAATGCATAAAATTCCAGTATCAAAACATATAACTACTGGTACCATAAATGCACCAATATGATCATTGGAAATGGAAGAAGGTAAAACCCCAAGGAAAAGGGAAAATAAACAAAGAGAATTTTGACCCCAGCGAAAAATAAACAAAGGAGGAAGAAGGCCGTAGTGTCCCCCAGAAGTTATCAACCCAATAGCTGGCTCCTCTCCATCCTATACCCACTATGGGGTTCTCAAGGTTTAGGATATCAGATAAGCTGTGTCATCTTCGCCCATGCCTGTCACATATAATCTCAAAGTTGAGTAATACCTTGATCCATTCGGAATTTGATAACCATGTTCACTATTCCCCTTTGTATATAATTGTTTTCCTAGTTATTCTTCCATTCAAAAGAAAAGATCTAACACATTAAGCGTCTTAATTCATTCACCAAGTGCAATGGGTATCCAACTTATAAACAGTATTATTCCATTCTGTCACCAGCTTCTGCAGGATATTCAGGTGGTTTACTCCAAAGCAAATGCTTTTAGGAGGAACATCATCTTTCCTCTTCAACATATATATATATATATATATATATATATATATATATATATATATATATATATATATATATATATATATATATATATATATATATGCCTTTACCTTAATAATTCATAAGATTCATCATCATCATAACATCAAGACAAAATTGAACAATTCAGGAAACAGAACCAAAAGTATGTGTAGCATGATTGATATGGAATAAAGTGCGGCGCCATACGTAGAGGCAAACTAAATGATCAATTAATGCTTGTTTACCACTATTATCTTTTCCTCGGATAGAAATATCAATATTGCATCAAATTGCCTACTATCAGGTGATTGATTGACTGATCACAATCTTCCTCTGTACTTCACTTCTCCTCACCTAATCTACATTGTAAATAAAAAAAAAAAAAAATAAAACATGCTTGCATGGATGATGAATATGCATAATTATGAGACTCACAATTAATAAGTCAAAAGATAAATTTATACACTGAACACCGATGAAGTCACAATTGAATAACCACATGAATGCTTCAATAGACCACCCATGATTTCACGATAACACGCAGGGAACCATTTAACATTGAATGTGCCCATGTGCTGTTTCCTAGACGAATTATACTAATTCCTCCTAACTAGCGAATGCACAAATAAGATAGATCCTTACTACTGAACCATGAATTCTATCCATCTAAATTCTAAAGTGAATCAACAACTCCTCAATTAATACTGAAATAGCTTAACTGCTTAAGGTGTGAAATGTAAAACCTTGGCATATTGCTTATTCATACATAGAAGCTGCATAACCAGAAAATTCATCACCATGGGTTAACCTATTGCACAGACCATCTACAAACTACGACATCTCAATACAGTGATTAGTCTCTCCTTAAATAATTTCTTAAGGACTAACCACAGTTTTACAGTACACCAACTTACCACTTTGTGGGAAAGGACTTCTGGGCATAAACTAACTTACCTTCAACATAGTTGAATTTCCCCTTAAAGCATAGAGTCATCGGGTTTCAGGATCCAGCCTAGGTTTTGCTTTTCTAGTTCGCTGGCTGATGTGTAGGCTGTCGCTTCTCTCTTGCTTCCTCCTATGGATTTTTCCAGAATACAGCGGGATAGTTGAGCAGAAGGCACCAGACCATCAGTTCCAGTGGACCATCGCCTTTAGATTACCTGACAGAGGTAAATTTTTTTTTTTTTTGGGACCACACACACTGAACGTCTTTCTGTCCTTACGTCATTTACAAAACCTTTCGGTTATATTTGCACTGTTGCCATCCCCAGACCTGACTCTGACGTCATGTCCAATGGCTGAGCTCCATTTCGGCTATATCTATAATATCGACGTTCCGTTTCAAAATAGCGCTGTTTTTTCAAATTCTGATGATGTAGATTTTATCTTTCTTGATAAACTGTAGGCACTAATTACTTTAGTTTTAAATTTGAATTTACTTCTACTAGTGGTGGTTGTTGGCGCTGTTGCTAACTGGAGGGTAGTGCAGGAAAATTCAAACAGCGATGTGGCGGTTTGCGAGATGTATACTACATAGACTGCACAATTTATGGCTGGCATTTTCCGCTGTATCTCGTTAGGTGCATTTTTTTTTCTCCAACACCAGCATTTCTGCCGTTGTGATCTCTTAGCAAGTTTACGTTCAATAGTTTACCATTGCTTTCTGAACGACAGGCACCGATACCAACGTTAAACCAACGCAACGCGGTCTGCTGCCAAATCACGCCCAACTGTGTTTCGAACACGGGTATACGGTATTACGAACCGCGTCCGTAAAATCTTCGCCATGGAGACCGGTCAGGTGCAGTCTACAGAGTTAAATATAATAAGGCGCAAATAGATAAACCCTTGGTTTCTACTAGAGTGGTGATTAAACCACCTATGCCTGATAGAGAGGAAAAGTGTTGGGCGAAATATGAAGTAAAAAAAAATCACAAAAATGTCTCCAAGGTTCTTTCTGCCTATACCTTCTTCCACATCTTCATCAATGATCTGAGAAATGTGAAATCGGTACGCATAATAGAGAGGTCGGCGTTGCCGCTTAATGAGCTTGCAATTCAACTTCCGGTGCTCTGACGGCGGAGGTGTGGGTTCAGTCCATACACCGGTCAATTTTACTTAAACGCTGACTTCTCGTTCAGGGCGTGATGCACACTTCTGAAAGTAAAATGGCCTTGTAAACCAACCCAGGGTTGTGGTTTGTCGCAACGTCCTGCAAAGATCACGCAACTCTTTACACACACACACACACACACACACACACACACAAACATACACATACACACACTCTCGCTCTCTCTCTCTCTCTCTCTCTCACACACACACACAAACACACACACACACACAAACATACACATACACACACTCTCGCTCTCGCTCTCTCTCTCTCTCTCTCTCTCTCACACACACACACACACACACACACACACACACATGGAATCTCATTTTTCACTGACTGCTTATCTCTCTACGTGACATATGTCTTTCATTTTGTTGTATGTATGTATCATCATTTAAATTATCGTATTTTTTCGTGTTACTTGTCACAACACCTGTCCGTTATATGTTTTAAGACAGGAGAAACGTGTTACTTATTCCAATACCCCTCCGCTTCTGCTTAGTGTAGAAGGAAGGGTCCGAATGGTCACATGTAAGCCCCGTTAAGGCGGTCACTAAATCAGTCTGAGCGATCTTGGGGGTCACTTGTGGACTAAGTAGTGTCGTGTCCGGCCTAACAACAATGACCGTTAGCCACGCCACGCCACTTCTTATGCCATTAGTCCACCTTGTGCGCCATACGGTTCTCCTTGTGTTCTCCGACCGCCGTGATGGTGAGATGTCTTGTTACAGGAATCATTTGTCAGCAACGTTCACGCCATTATACCCAGACCTCCTTCCCGCCGCTTTAACGAGATACTTTTATTCTCTTCCGGTAGAAAGGAAAAGATGTGGGAGGCAATCCTCGAGTTTTGTGTCGTCGATTTAACCTGTTTCCTCCCAGACGGCAGCTAACTTCTCTGTGATCACGTGGCTAAAGGAACAGACATTAATTATAGGAATTAACTTTTCGCTTCTGTTCCTTAAGCACGACAGAAAAGTACTACGCGGGATCTTCCTGACGTCTGCTGGTGGAAATCAAGCGCGAATTGCAGACGGTATTTGCATATAAGATGTGACGATTTGTTTTTTGTGCTCTATGAGTATCGTGATAATTTTTAACATCTCGCCCAAAGATGCAATTTGTCCGTCATTTACCTTTCGTCTGTCGTAGTGGGCTCAATTAGGCTGGCTGTATTTTCGTTAACGAAGAGACAATAAGACTCAAAATGGATCACATGATAAAACAAAATGACCGCTGTCTTTCTGGAATCACGTGCTAGCTGTAATGTACAAACCAAGTGAATGCTTTTCTTGTTCGATGAGCAAATTGGAACTTCGAAATGTCTTAAAGGGGAGTTAGTTAACACTTATTACCATGCTGTCTTTTAACTTTAATTTGTGTGTTCTCTCATTCACTTTCAAATCAAGCGTAATTCATACACACTAATTCTAGTGGTGCTGGACTGAATTTTGCGTGTGGATTAGCTTTCCCTATTAACAGTGTCCCTCGCCATCAGACAACCCACTCCGACTTCAGAGGTACTTATAATTTACGTCCCCAAATCAAGGACGAGAGGCCAACATTTTAGTCCAACTATCCGGTGTAGGGGTTGAACCCCCTTACCCCGGCATCAGCACACCGGATGTTTACGAACACGCATTCGTATTCTTTCGGCTACGCTGATCTCCATCTTGTAACTGATCTGGAAGATCACGGTTCTCCACAGTAATTGTTTTCTTACAAAACCCGTCTACTAATGTAACAGATAAAGAAAGGTTAAGAGCGTTCACTCATAAACTCCCGGTGTGTTTATGGTGAGGTGGCGGGTAGAAAAGTAAATTAAAGGGCCCGTTTCACGTGAGACTATTGGGTATGTGGTTCTAGACCCATATGTTTGTAATTCAACACTTGATGGGTGGTTTTGTCAATGTGACGCCTGCCGCGCGTTTATTTTTCAGAACAACAAATGGTTGCATATCCTTTACAGGACATCAGCATCAGCATCTTTCAGCTGATTGTTGATTTCTTTGGCAAGATTACGCTCAGTAGTTTACTATTGCTTTCTGAGCAACCGGCTCACATACTCCGTAAGTTATCGACGCGATTCGAACCACTGCTGATTCTCACCGTCGTCACGTTACTTACGAGAGTATACGAGATTACAGAGAAAAGTTGCTAACCTCTAGGCCGGCACTTTTCAGAACACTTCCTGATAAAAGATAAAGACAGTCCAATAGCAGATATGGCTGGTTGGGTGGTAAATATTAGGCCTTGACATAATCTAGGCCACGATACATGAACATCTGAAAATTGTCTGCCACCCATTTTATACTGTACGCCTCTCCAATTGGATTGCAGTATCCTCCTCTCCATCCTCGCTTCTTTTGCAGCGTCCTAATCCCGCTTTCTCATTTTCCTTCCCCCTGTCTACTGCTTAATCCCTATTCTTTGTCTTCCTCCCGCTTCTTCCTACTCTTGGCTTTTATTTCCGCCCTCCTGTTGGTCTTCGTCTTCAATTTTCACTCATCTTTCTTCTTCCATATTCCCCATCTTATTCCATGTTCATTCCTCAACTTCATATTCATCTTGTCCTTCCTAATTTTATCTTTCTACCTTTCCTCTCGTTCTTTCCCCCTCTGATTCACCTCGATAGTCATGGCTTTTAATCCCGATCAAAACAACATGGTGATCCCGACTTTGCTTTATGTATGCTTTAATTTGGAAAAAAACATGTCCGCAATGACGAAAACCTTGATGAATACATCTCAGTTTTCGTTCATTACCCCAAGTCCATATATTCCCGTGGTCTCCTCCTAACCCGTTTAATCCGTTCCCATATTGGTATTCATGCCAATCTTCAAAACGGTAATATTTCCATTCTTTGATTACCTATAGTAATTTTGAGTTCCATAAAAATCCTCCATAATACTTCGTCCTTGAAATGTTGCATGGCCCGTGAAGGACGTAGCGATCAATCTTAAGCTGGTTTCCAAGGCAATGCTAGATGCATTAGTTAGTGAGTAACACTGGATCAGAGCGAAATCAAACTGAGATCCACACAATACATACCAGGAATATAAATTAATGGGCATAATGTAAACAATGTGTGTTATACCGGTGACAGGGTTTTGGTAGCTGAAAATGAAGCGCAGTTACAAGAAAAGATATATATATATATATATATATATATATATATATATATATATATATATATATATATATATATATATATATATGTAATCGCTTGACGCGATACATGATGATGATGATGCTACCAATACCGGCGTCCCTCACAGTGCCCTAGGGTATGACGGGAAGCTGCTCAGAAAATACTGATAAATAGAGGTGCGTGTCAGTTTCCCGGTCTCTCCAAACCAGACAACCGTGGCCGAAGGAGCGATTATGTAGATCGCTGTAGTGTAGAATAGGGAGGCTTTAACCAGCCCTCCCCAGTCACTGGACCAGAGCAGGGAGTCACAAATGCCTTTAGATTTAACCAAGACTGGCTTGTGTAGTCCACACAAAAGGACCGAGGAAATCCATGAAAACGACTGGCAATTTGTAAGCCCACTCTTGGTGAGTTAAATTTATTTAGATAGCTTAATTAAAGATAGGATAGTGGTGCCTTTGCTAGTCCCCAACTGGGAGCTCCAAACTTAACATCCACAGGTTTGAGGTACAATTTGGTGTAGTTCGGTTTATAGTTTTACCGAGTCTGAGGAGCTCTTCTGTTCCTGAGTGACTAAAATTAGTAGAGTTATCTTGTAAAATGGCGATGACCAGCAGAATGACAACAACATGGGTTTGCTTCAATTAATGATTGTAAAAGTGCTACTCTGCAGACTGGCAGGGAAGTAGTAAGAAAACTAGTACCAGGGGTATTCAGTGACGATTCAGGAGAAAGGATATTCTCATACGATGGTGTGTATATTTGTAGGTTTTTAGATTTAATATAGCAGACAGTGCAGTACGGATTGGAAGTAATCAAATATCGATACTGTACTGTGTTTGGTAGTTCTATAGAATTTGATATAGCCACGATTCAATACAGTATTAAAAATATGTAGTATCATAGTCCAGAGTAGAGGAGGATGTATTTTTCTATAAAGTCTGTGATCTGACAAGAGGAAAATATGAAGCACTAGCATAAAATAGAGAAAATAATGAAATAATGGTCGGGGCTGTTTACAACAGTAAAGAGGAAAATATGGAGCACTGTTGCATAAAATATTAGGTTATGGTTAATTCTATTTGGGTGGTATTCCTGTATGGGGGTGGCCAGATTAGGTGTGCAGGATATATATAATATAATGCCATTATTATAGTAGCATGGTGAGGTTGGAGATAACAGTAGATTGAATGGCCTGGGGTAACCAGGGCTGTTCCAGGTGGACTGTACAGTCAGTAAGAGGGAGGCAAGGTACATCATGGTGTGGTTATACCAGTCTGGTCTACAGTGGGGAACATGAAGTTGAACTGAAACCATTTTACGTATGTGTTGATGATTTAACTTCCCACAACAAAAGGGGAAGACCGGTGTATTTATATTATAATGTATTGAGGTATTGAGATGTCTCACATGTAATGAAAAGTAAAGGGTGACCATGTAGTGATGTCAGCTAAGATGATTGGGATTGTGATTGTGTTGGTGGCGATGGTGAGAGCGATCATTTGGTGATTGTGATGGTTTTATGTGGTGTTATATGTCTGAGTTGTTGGCGGTGACTTATGTTATAGCCTGTGTCCTGATTGTTGCTGGTGTTATGTGTAGAACTGTGCTTCTGGTCTATTGATGTTGTCCAGTTGTCATCAGTACAAAGGTGTGTGTCCTGCTGATGTCATGTTGAATTGCATATCCTATGTCTGCTTGATTGCTGTTGGTGCATTGAACTGTATTTATGTCCTGTATGTACATGTTCAAATGGTGTTGTCCTGTTAGAGTCGTACACCGGTGTAGCTGAGTTGTGTTCGGTGTTGATTTTGACTAGTTGATGAGTGTTGCTGTGTAGCATTGGCATTTATGAGTGGTATTCTCAGCCTGTGGTGTTGGGGATGAGAAGTTGTGTTGTGTCAGAGATCTGTAGGTAATGACCTCCCTGAACTGAGAGTATTCAAGAAGTAAATACTGAGTTAGATGAGAAGCAGCAGGAAAGGCTGTGAGCATTGTGACGAGGGATGATCCGCCCTCACATTAAGATTGTCCCATGATGTGGTGGTGGCTTTTGCATTAATTGTGGGCCCAATCACTCCGAAGGATGCTGTAGAGCGTGTGTGCTCTGTTTATATTTTATGTGGAGTATAGCCTATAACCTATCCATATTATTGTTGTCCAGTTGAAGTATCATGTGGTTGGTGTGAACTTACACAGTCCATGTCTATGTTTGTGCCACAAGGACACTGTTTGCATACACCATTGCTGTAGTGGTTGTCCTGTGAAGTCCATGTGTTGATGCAAATAATGATTCTTTGATGATTATTAATTAGATGTTGTACCTTGTCATGCATTGCAGGTAGTGACCCCTGGCCATGGTTGTGGTTGTAGAGCAAACTTGAGCCCCGGCTCTGGTTAATGTCGTAGGCCACTCACATCCCCTTTCGTATACCCTTTCGTATACCCTTTCGTATACCCATTCGTATACCTGTTTATGCCACTATATCTCAGCTGTTAGGGTTATAGTTTTGTTATTCGTTATGTTATGGTTTTTCGCTGTATCTGGTCCCAGTCGACTTATGTGATGCGGGTGTCTTGTGTGGGTATTGAGGGTGCCCTTCGACTCAACTGAACATGATTGAGGTCTCACTGTCATTTAGAGACCACCCCTGTGTTAGTACTAGGCAGCAGTTATCTCTAACTGTGGGATTTCAGATTCCCATTTCTGTATGTACCAACTGTCCATGAGTCCTGAGATGATTACAACAGAGAGTCCATACCTGCTGTTACCGCTGTTGTTTACGTTGAGGCTCTGTTGTTGCCGTGTCCTTGTTGGTTTGTGGAGATGGGTACCTAGTCATGTGCATAGCGATGTTAGGCAGCAGTGATTACTGTGGGAACATAGGTTCCCATTTCTGTATATGTCAGTTATGTGACATGTCAAGATGCCTGTTTGTCACCAAATCATGCAGTTCTGTCAATAAAAACCTAATTTTGTTGTTCTTAATTTGTTTTGTTTAGTCTGTAGTTTGTTGTGTAAACTCATTGATCCTGTTACAGTCCAGCAGTGTAATCTTCTGTCTGGGGTGTACAACAGTATATCCCCCGCCCTAAGAACTCCTGGAATCTTCTGTCTCATTCTACCCCTTTTCTTGTTAACAGAGGAGAATATACACAGTGCTCTTTCTCTATTTCTCTTTATTGTCCTTTTCTTCTCTGGCCCATTAAAAGTCAGTGTTGCGCTTCTTTGTCTTTGAGGAAATAACATCTTCCTGTCCTTGATATTCTACCTCCGGTGACACACACACACACACACACACACACACACACACACACATATATATATATATATATATATATATATATATATATATATATATATATATATATAAAACAGAGTGTATGTGGCTTTGTTTGTTTGTTTGTTTGTATTGGATGCGTTCGATAACGGTACATCCGATTGAGATGAAATTTTCTACACGTCTTCCTTTCATTCCTGTGCAACCGACTATAATAGTTTCTTATTGTAAAATCTTCTACTTATTTAATAACATTTACTTTTTCATTTTCATTATATAATTTCTATATAGCAGGGGGACTTCACTCTAGAAAAGTTATTTCAAGGGGCATAACTTTTAATAACATTTCTATATACTTTATAGTCATATTGTTGGACTTACTTGCACTATTGTTAAACTCTTTGTCTATAGTTATTTTTAGGCATATGAGTTATAATAAATAATGATATAATCTTTAAGGCATTTTCAAAGTTTTCATAAAAATTATGCATAATGCATAACATTGTAACCCATCTTTTTCTGCTTAAAGAATTTATCAACTGTCATGTCGGTGATTAAAAACAGTTTTCATTAAAAATAATGAATGGTGTGTGGAAGGACATTCTTTTAAGTTACTGTGCGCCAGGAGCTGGGCGAAACCACGCCGGGTCAGATAGATAGACAGATAGACAGATAGTCGGGAACGGAAGCTTATTTGACTACTTATATGAATTAAATGGCATGCTCCCCACCAGGGACAGGGTGAAGCCGGGCCGGGTCATTCAGACAGACAGATAGACAGACAAACAGATAGTCGGGAACGGGAGAGCTTATATGACTACGTATATGAATTAAATGAGATGCTCCCCACCAGGGACTGGGTGAAGCCGGGCCGGGTCAGACAGACAGATAGACAGACAGATAGTCGGGAACGGGAGAGCTTATATGACTACTTATATGAATTAAATGAGATGCTCCCCACCAGGGATTGGGTGAAGCCGGGCCGGGTCAACCAGACAGACAGACAAACAAGCAGACAGACAGACTGATAGATAGATAGATCCCCTCCAGGGCCTGGGCGAAGCCGGGCCGGGTCAGCTAGTCTTATATATAAATTAGGATCTCCGTTTGTCTGTCTGTCTGTCTGTCTGTCTGTATGTCCGTCTGTCCTTTATGCGCTCGCGAACGGCCCATCCGATTGAGATGAAATTTTCTACACGCCTTTCTTTCATTCCAGAGCTGTCAACTGTAATAT
>OY992877.1:99966516-100061516 GCA_963921405.1 Cepaea hortensis
ACATTGATTTCCGGCCAATTTCCTGTGAGTTTTCTCCCCTAATGTCACTCTTCATTTACAGAGACTTGGGAGAACTCTGCCCAGGATTATAGAGTAGCGACAGCGGAACACGCGCATTTGTTTAATCTGGGACCTTCATCCGGTTCTTCCTGTTGTCAGAGAGAAAGTCAGCGTGGAACGAGTCAATTAATAACGAGAAACGCGTTGATTATAGTATGATGAATAGTGCGACAAACTGAGATATCCGGCAAAATGACACAAAAGGTATTGAGAAATGACTGTAGGAAACTAAGATTATGCCTTGTGAGGAAGTCTAGACATGACTAAAATGTATACCTTTCTTTTCCACATGATGATTTTCGGTTGCGCTGTCGACTACTAATATCAAATTATGAATGCAAAGTAGTGGCAGTATGTAGTTCTTTCTTCTTCTTGTAACTCCTGCTTCCGCTGGTTCTTACCAGTAACTCAATGTCAGGCACGCGTTGTCTTAACAGGCCCTTAGTTTAGTGACGTCTTCCTTCTCTCTTTATTCGTTTTCTTCTCCTTCTTATTCAACCCCTTCCTTTTATCACGTAATGGATAATCTATCCAGTGCAATCTCCTGCATCTCCCCCTATACCCTTACTGTATGATTCATCCCCGTCTATCAGCAGAGCACATACTCCAAGACTGCTCAAAATACAACATATCAAGGCAAACCTTCTGGCCTAGAGAGACGACAGTGGAAGATAAACTCTATGGACCGCTGTGTGAACTGAAAAAGACAGTTCAATTCATACAAGAGACAGCATTGCAGTTATAGACATATTTCAAGCGAACGAAAGAAGAGGAAGAAATCCCCGTCTCTAATTCTCTTCTCCGTGCGTTTGCCGCTATTTTAGTCTGCCGCTATTTTCTTTGCAATGTGGACTCCAGAGAAAGGATATTCTAGCTACTCTATACATAGTTTTTCTCAGTTTGTGTCCTATTCAGCGGAATGATCTGTTCCTCGTTCTTGATTCCCTGGTATTTACTTAGTTCTCTCAATGAGATCCATATTGTCAGTTCTGTCGTATCATTGTATACCTCCTACTCTACGTTGGTACCAATTACTACATGTTTGTAGTTTATCTCCGTGTTTCCATAAAGAAATACTGATTTAACGTTAGAGTTACATGTGGTCCTACGTTTAATTTCTCTGCCGGCTCTGTCGCGATGGGGTTACGAATGCAATTCTATCTCATCAAGTAATCTGCAATGAATGACAGGTATTTGCCAACGAGCTTGTGATGTCAAATGTCTTATTCTTCGCGTTATTTTGTTGACGTTCCGCGGGTGGCGCATGTTCATAAAGTATGTTACATCTTATAACACTGACTTTTAATGTATTCTGTGTGTCCCGTGTGTTATCATGTGCATCATGTGTTATTACACTTTTAACGTGGAGCTATGTGGCGAAGTGTTACACGCCTGCCTTGCTCGGAAGGTCGTGGGTTCGATTACAGGGTACGTCGGTCGGTTAACCGGTGCAATGTTCTAGGAGAATCCTGAGGGTCGCTGGACTAAGGAGTTCTTCCAGGCTGCCCCGCAGAAAGAGACCGAGCCACGTGGGATAAACACAGTGCGTTCAATGAAACCGATACTGTTACTCTGTAAACCCTTAACACACACACACACACACACACACACACACACACACACACACACACACACACTCACACTCACACGCACGCACGCACGCACACTTTTAACCTTTGGTTTGAGCACCATACAACACATTACGTTTTATAAAATCTCTCTCTCTCTCTCTCTCTCTCTCTCTCTCTCTCTCTCTCTCTCTCTCTCTCCCCTCTCTCGATATATATTATATATATATATATATATATATATATATATATATATATATATATATATATATATATATATATATATATTTTGCATATCCTTTACAGGACATCGCTGTCAACACCAGCATCTTTCAGCTGTATGTTGATTTCTTGGCAAGATTACGCTCAGTAGTTTGCATTTGCTTTCTCAGCGGCCGGCTCACATACCCCGTAAGTTACCGATGAGATTCGAACCACTGCTGATTCTCACCGTCATCACGTTACCGACGAGATTACGGAGAAAAGTCATAACCTCTAAGCCACGAAGCCGGCATATATATATATATATATATATATATATATATATATATATATATATATATATATATATATATATATATATATATATCTTATATATATATATATATTGCCTCTTTGAAAGTACTGCTCTTGTGATTTATCATTATGGGTGTTAGCCATCTTTGGGGATCAGCTGGGAAATGTTCTGGAACTGAAACGGTATAAGGCTGGACTCATCGCAGATGTCGTCAGCAGTCTGAAAAAAACATCCTTCCTAAGCTTAGGACTGATATCTGATCGTTGAGCTGTTATCAGAAATGATACAACGACACGTAATCCACATGTTTAAAACATTAAGGAGCCTTTTTACATGCTTTGTGTCATGTTTAGCAAAGGTGCTGGCCCCGTATTTTTATAGTCAATTCGGGACCCCAGGGGTGATGTGGGCGATAACACTCGGCCGTTTTGACTTTCCAAGACATTTTCTAGTATCTAATTTAGGCTGGGTCAACCTGGGAGCCCAAGTCAGTTTTATACAATATGTCTCATGCGAATTAGAACCCATGATCATCGAGAATGCCGGCAAACGTGCTAGCCACAACGCTACCCCCTTACCCCACAATAATACATAAGATACATTATACTTCTCAACACTTTTATCTGTAAGGCAGAAACTTTCCTTTCGATTCACTGACAACGACACAGCTCTTTTTGTTTAGCTAACCTTTGCCAGATACTTTCCTTTAGAGTTATTGACAAAATAATTCAGCTATTATTTTAAATAAGTTTTTTTTTTTTTTTTTTTTTTGTAAAGATACTTTCCATTCGATTTACTGACAACATACTTAAGCTTTTATATTTTTAGTTAACTTTTGTCAGGTACTTTATCTTTGATTACCGACAACATAATCCAGGACCCAGGACTTAAAGATTTGTTAACATTTGTCAAATACTTTCTTTTCGATTTACCAACAACTTAATCAAGCTTTTATATTTTAGTTAACTTTCGTCAAATACTTTCCCTTCTATTTACAGGCAATATAGTCCGTCGCTTGTATTTGTAGTTAAGTTTTGGATCGCTCTTTCCACTAAACTGTTCAACACCGTTTTCAAAAAGGAAGAAAGAAGAAAAAATGTCACCAGATGGAAGGCGCGAGGCGGTGTTCTGGAGCACACGTGACCTGTCGCAGAGAAGGCACGCGCAGAACAACCTCGCATTCGGAGTGAGCACTGTTGTGAGACCAAGGAAGTACCTGCATTTCACGCGAAACACCATATGCGCCCCAGACTAGCAGACTTTGAGTGCTGCAGTCTGTAATTATGAGGATGGCGGCGTGATCCATCCAATATACGCCGCAGTTGACCAGTAGAACCCCCCCCCCCCCCCCCCAGCCCAACCGGGTCGAGCTATCAAACAGGATTATGCGTATCTTCAATTGACGTCTTCCGCCCCAGTTCATAATTATATTCTCACTGGACCCATTAAGTGCTGAATGTAATAAGACGGCAATCATCCATGGGTGACTTATCTGGCATTACGTTAATTGTGTGTTACAATATACAGAATAAGGCATTGGACGGCTGAGTTTGTCAGAGAAGTCACTTACCTCCAATAGTGGATGTTTTATTAATGAATACCCCTGCCTCATACTTCCCGCCACATTCTATCGCTCTTAACAGTGTAACACTGGAGTGTCAGTTATAAGGTTATGGCACACTTTGACGTCATCATCGTCTTCATCATCATCATCATCATCATCATCATCATCATCATCATCATCATCATCATCATCATCATTTTCAACTCTTTATGACGAAACCAGTTGATAGATTCAGCATTCTAATGTTTTCACCGCGCGCCTGTATCTTAGAGGTTAGTGAATCGCAGTTTCACAATTCCCCGACACACATAATCAAGGGTTCGAAATCAGACGCTGGCGATGCGGAAGCAGGCCGCTGTGTGTTATTTGGAATGGTGTGACACATCGGCCGTTTC
The DNA here is from genome assembly GCA_963921405.1 of Cepaea hortensis. NCBI lineage: Eukaryota > Metazoa > Mollusca > Gastropoda > Stylommatophora > Helicidae > Cepaea > Cepaea hortensis. The sequence continues at coordinate 99,970,621 of OY992877.1, forward strand.
AGAAATCAATGGCACACTGCTGAACGTAAAATTGACTAGTAAATCACACAGTCAATAAATGCTGGGGTTTATTGCAATGTCCTGTAAAGCACAAGAGTATTACTTTCACGGGTGCCAGATACATATAATATATGGGAAAACAAAACTGTTTCGAGTTTCTTTAGTATTCTGATAAACTGTGAGAAGCACATGATTTTTGCATATCGTATTTACAGAACATCGCTGTCAACACCAGCATTTTACTTCTGTTGTTGATGTCTTGGCAAGTCTTACGTTCAGAAGTTTGCCATTTATTTCTGAACGACCAGCTCCCTTACCAACACGTTAATACTCAGCGCAATGCGGTCTGCTGCCATATCGGTCGCAGCAGTGTTTCGAACGCGGGTAAACTGGCTTACGAATCGCGCCCGTAAGCTCTTAGTCACGGAGACAGGCGAGAAGTACACTAACGTGCTAAAATAATCAGTGTATGTAACATAAAGAGTTAAAGTAACCGGTGTCTGGGGCCTAAAGAGTTAAATTAACCAGTGTTGGGGCATAAAGACTTAATGTAACCATTGACTGGGGCATATATAGTTAAAGTAACCGGTGCTGGGGCATAAAGAGTTAAAGTAACCTGTACATATGGCATAAAGAATTAAAGTAACCATTGACTGAGGCATAAAGAGTTAAGTAACCAGTGTCTGGGGCATAAATAGTTAAAGTAACCAGTGTCTGGGGCATATATAGTTAAAGTAACCAGTGTCTGGGGCATAAAGACTTAAAGTAACCAGTGTCTGTTGCATAAAGGGTTAAAGTAACCAGTGTTTGGCTCATAAAGGGTTAAAGTAACCATTGCCTGGGACATAAAGAGTTAAAGTAACCATTGTCTGGGGCATAAAGAGTGAAAGTAACCACTGTCTGGGGCATAAAGGGTTAAAGTAACCAGTGTTTGGCTCATAAAGGGTTAAAGTAACCATTGTCTGGGGCATAAAGTGTGAAAGTAACAATTGTCTGGGGCATACAGAGTTAAAGTAACCATTGTCGGGGCATAAAGAGTGAAAGTAACCATTGACTGGGACATAAAGAGTTAACGTAGAGGGTGCCTGGGATAGAAGACGTTAAAGGAAGCAAGTCCTGCCTGAAGGTAACCAGGACAGGCGGGGACAATTACTGCAAGCAGCCCCTATTCCGGGCTGCCAGGTTCCAGCATACACTGCTCTCCTGGTGACGGGTTGTGGGATTTTGTTTTTGACAAGATGGGTGAGGTCGTTCACCTCGTGCACCAACCGCTCATTAGTGTCCCCCTACGGCACGCATGAGGAAACACGTCTTGTCATTGCCTCCGTCTTGTCAGAGACACCAGGGCGTTGTCAACATGAGGCGTGAGTGTGTATATGGTAGTATTACAATTTAGTTTTGTTCAATGTTTGTTTTGCTTTCGAGCTTCACTGGGGAAAATCATGGCAAAAATAAGTATGTTGGACGAAGAGGTTGTGTTTTAATATTATTTTATACTTTTATGTTTTTCTTTAGAACTGTTTGTGTTGTTCCGTCCCTGACGAATATGTATATAATCGAAAAGTCGTTTGTTGTGTCCTAAAATACTTATTTTTATTTTATAATTTTATTAATATATGTATGTTTTTGGATTGTCTCCTGGGGGAAAGGGGGAGGAGGGGGATTTCCATTCTGATATGTATGTTCACCTTTATGGAGTCCGTTGTAAGGTATGTACACTGTGTCTGTGTTTAGTATGTCTCATCTTATCGCAGGAGCTACACATACCTGTTTGTATTTCCTATAGTTTTATCTGCTGCAGACTTTGCTTCTCTTATTGCATGCTGGTTATGCCAGCAGATCCCGTAAACTTGCCAGTATAATGGCCGCTGGGTCCAGTATAGTGCTGAGTGGTTTAACATATCTGTAGCGCGCCGATTCTGTGTTAAACAAGTTAAGAGATGTATAAACTAAAGGTTAAACTACAAACGACAACGACGCAGTTCAGAAGAATATTGAAAGTCATGGAAAAGGTAACAGAAAATTGGATTATTTTTATGAAATAGTTCACATTGGACTTAATGACCTGAGGTAAATGGCCGTACACCGGAGGATTGCCACGTGAGCTAGGCCTATCCAGCGTGTTAGATGCAGTAGTTAAATTGTTCTAGTCGTGTAGTGCCATTATACTGGTTTGCTGACAGTGGAAACACTCACATTACAGAGCTGTGTCCCCATTCACGTTTCTATTCCAAATCACGACAAATAAAAGAACGGGGGAGGAGGAAATAGGAAGAGAAGAGAGGAAGGTAAAAGTAGTAGTAGTGGTAGTGGTAGTAGCAGTAGATTACCGCAGTGGACACATCAACAATGATTTGCGTGTATTATTGTTTTTCTGTATTGTGTTCACTGCCGGTCTCCCCGGTCTAGAAGTTACACGACTTTCTCTGTAATCCCGTATACCCTCATGAGTAAGGTGACGTTGCGTGAGATTCGGTAGCGGTTCTCTCCGCGTCGGTAACTTACTGGGTATGTGTGCCGGTCGCTCAGAAAGCAATGGCAAACTACTGATCATAATCTTGCCAAGAAATCATCAATCAGCTGAAAGATGCTGATGTTGACAGCGATGTCCTGTAAAGGATATGCGAACATAAAAAAAATGTGTTCACTGGTACATTACACATGGCCGCAAATGGAACTATTAATGGGAAAATGGATATAAGAAGAGAATGGAAGAACATTCTTGACATTCTGTTGGGAATCGCTAGATGTGGAAAAGCATGATCGCCACACCAGGTGATAAAGCCCTTGATGGCAATCTCATTCTTCTTGCCTTTATATCATGCTGGAGCGCAGTCCTTCAACCACCTCGCGCCCAGCCATCTATCTAATGCAGCTCCTTCCATGTATTCCCGAGATTACCTTCAACCACCTCACGCCCAGCCATCTATCTAATGCAGCTCCTTCCATGTATTCCCGAGATTACCATCAACCACCTCACGCCCAGCCATCTATCTAATGCAGCTCCTTCCATGTATTCCCGAGATTACCTTCAACCACCTCACGCCCAGCCATCTATCTAATGCAGCTCCTTCCATGTATTCCCGAGATTACCTTCAACCACCCCACGCCCAGCCATCTATCTAATGCAGCTCCTTCCATGTATTCCCGAGATTACCTTCAACCACCTCACGCCCAGCCATCTATCTAATGCAGCTCCTTCCATGTATTCCCGAGATTACCTTCAACCACCTCACGCCCAGCCATCTATCTAATGCAGCTCCTTCCATGTATTCCCGAGATTACCTTCAACCACCTCACGCCGTGCCATCTATCTAATGCAGCTCCTTCCATGTATTCCCGAGATTACCTTCAACCACCTCACGCCGTGCCATCTATCTAATGCAGCTCCTTCCATGTATTCTCGAGATTACCTTCAACCACCTCACGCCGTGCCATCTATCTAATGCAGCTTCTTCCATGTATTCTCGAGATTACCTTCAACCACCTCACGCCCAGCCATCTATCTAATGCAGCTCCATCCATGTATTCCCGAGATTACCTTCAACCACCTCACGCCGTGCCATCTATCTAATGCAGCTCCTTCCATGTATTCCCGAGATTACCTTCAACCACCTCACGCCGTGCCATCTATCTAATGCAGCTCCTTCCATGTATTCCCGAGATTACCTTCAACCACCTCACGCCGTGCCATCTATCTAATGCAGCTCCTTCCATGTATTCCCGAGATTACCTTCAACCACCTCACGCCCAGCCATCTATCTAATGCAGCTCCCTAAATGTATTCCCGAGATTACCATCAACCACCTCACACCCAGCCATCTATCTAATGCAGCTCCTTCCATGTATTCCCGAGATTACCATCAACCACCTCACACCCAGCCATCTATCTAATGCAGTTCCTTCCATGTATTCCCGAGATTACCATCAACCACCTCACGCCCAGTAATCTATCTAATGCAGCTCCTTCCATGTATTCCCGAGATTACCATCAACCACCTCACGCCCATCCATCTATCTAATGCAGCTCCTTCCATGTATTCCCGAGATTACCATCAACCACCTCACGCCCAGCCATCTATCTAATGCAGCTCCTTCCATGTATTCCCGAGATTACCATCAACCACCTCACACCCAGCCATCTATCTAATGCAGCTCCTTCCATGTATTCCCGAGATTACCATCAACCACCTCACACCCAGCCATCTATCTAATGCAGCTCCTTCCATGTATTCCCGAGATTACCATCAACCACCTCACACCCAGCCATCTATCTAATGCAGCTCCTTCCATGTATTCCCGAGATTACCTTCAACCACCTCACGCCCAGCCATCTATCTAATGAAGCTCCTTCCATGTATTCCCGAGATTACCTTCAACCACCTCATGCCGTGCCAGCTATCTAATGCAGCCCCTTCCATGTATTCCCGAGATTACCTTCAACCACCTCACGCCGTGCCATCTATCTAATGCAGCTCCTTCCATGTATTCCCGAGATTACTTTCAACCACCTCACGCCGTGCCATCTATCTAATGCAGCTCCTTCCATGTATTCTCGAGATTACCTTCAACCACCTCAGGCCCAGCCATCTATCTAACGCAGCTCCTTCCATGTATTCCCGAGATTACCTTCAACCACCACACGCCGTTCCATCTATCTAATGCAGCTCCTTCCATGTATTCCCGAGATTACCTTCAACCACCTCACGCCGTGCCATCTATCTAATGCAGCTCCTTCCATGTATTCCCGAGATTACCTTCAACCACCTCACGCCGTGCCATCTATCTAATGCAGCTCCTTCCATGTATTCCCGAGATTACCTTCAACCACCTCACGCCCAGCCATCTATCTAATGCAGCTCCTTCCATGTATTCCCGAGATTACCATCAACCACCTCACATCCAGCCATCTATCTAATGCAGTTCCTTCCATGTATTCCCGAGATTACCATCAACCACCTCACGCCCAGCCATCTATCTAATGCAGCTCCTTCCATGTATTCCCGAGATTACCATCAACCAACTCACGCCCAGCCATCTATCTAATGCAGCTCCTTCCATGTATTCCCGAGATTACCATCAACCACCTCACGCCCAGCCATCTATCTAATGCAGCTCCTTCCATGTGTTCCCGAGATTACCATCAACCACCTCACGCCCAGCCATCTATCTAATGCAGCTCCTTCCATGTATTCCCGAGATTACCATCATCCACCTCACACCCAGCCATCTATCTAATGCAGCTCCTTCCATGTATTCCCGAGATTACCTTCAACCACCTCACGCCCAGCCATCTATCTAATGCAGCTCCCTAAATGTATTCCCGAGATTACCATCAACCACCTCACACCCAGCCATCTATCTAATGGAGCTCCTTCCATGTATTCCCGAGATTACCATCAACCACCTCACACCCAGCCATCTATCTAATGCAGTTCCTTCCATGTATTCCCGAGATTACCATCAACCACCTCACGCCCAGTAATCTATCTAATGCAGCTCCTTCCATGTATTCCCGAGATTACCATCAACCACCTCACGCCCATCCATCTATCTAATGCAGCTCCTTCCATGTATTCCCGAGATTACCATCAACCACCTCACGCCCAGCCATCTATCTAATGCAGCTCCTTCCATGTATTCCCGAGATTACCATCAACCACCTCACACCCAGCCATCTATCTAATGCAGCTCCTTCCATGTATTCCCGAGATTACCATCAACCACCTCACACCCAGCCATCTATCTAATGCAGCTCCTTCCATGTATTCCCGAGATTACCATCAACCACCTCACACCCAGCCATCTATCTAATGCAGCTCCTTCCATGTATTCCCGAGATTACCTTCAACCACCTCACGCCCAGCCATCTATCTAATGCAGCTCCTTCCATGTATTCCCGAGATTACCTTCAACCACCTCACGCCGTGCCAGCTATCTAATGCAGCCCCTTCCATGTATTCCCGAGATTACCTTCAACCACCTCACGCCGTGCCATCTATCTAATGCAGCTCCTTCCATGTATTCCCGAGATTACTTTCAACCACCTCACGCCGTGCCATCTATCTAATGCAGCTCCTTCCATGTATTCTCGAGATTACCTTCAACCACCTCACGCCCAGCCATCTATCTAATGCAGCTCCTTCCATGTATTCCCGAGATTACCTTCAACCACCACACGCCGTTCCATCTATCTAATGCAGCTCCTTCCATGTATTCCCGAGATTACCTTCAACCACCTCACGCCGTGCCATCTATCTAATGCAGCTCCTTCCATGTATTCCCGAGATTACCTTCAACCACCTCACGCCGTGCCATCTATCTAATGCAGCTCCTTCCATGTATTCCCGAGATTACCTTCAACCACCTCACGCCCAGCCATCTATCTAATGCAGCTCCTTCCATCTATTCCCGAGATTACCATCAACCACCTCACATCCAGCCATCTATCTAATGCAGTTCCTTCCATGTATTCCCGAGATTACCATCAACCACCTCACGCCCAGCCATCTATCTAATGCAGCTCCTTCCATGTATTCCCGAGATTACCATCAACCAACTCACGCCCAGCCATCTATCTAATGCAGCTCCTTCCATGTATTCCCGAGATTACCATCAACCACCTCACGCCCAGCCATCTATCTAATGCAGCTCCTTCCATGTGTTCCCGAGATTACCATCAACCACCTCACGCCCAGCCATCTATCTAATGCAGCTCCTTCCATGTATTCCCGAGATTACCATCATCCACCTCACACCCAGCCATCTATCTAATGCAGCTCCTTCCATGTATTCCCGAGATTACCATCAACCACCTCACACCCAGCCATCTATCTAATGCAGCTCCTTCCATGTATTCCCGAGATTACCATCAACCACCTCACACCCAGCCATCTATCTAATGCAGCTCCTTCCATGTATTCCCGAGATTACCATCAACCACCTCACGCCCAGCCATCTATCTAATGCAGCTCCTTCCATGTATTCCCGAGATTACCTTCAACCACCTCACGCCCATCCATCTATCTAATGCAGCTCCTTCCATGTATTCCCGAGATTACCATCAACCACCTCACGCCCAGCCATCTATCTAATGCAGCTCCTTCCATGTATTCCCGAGATTACCATCAACCACCCCACGCCCAGCCATCTATCTAATGCAGCTCCTTCCATGTATTCCCGAGATTACCATCAACCACCCCACGCCCAGCCATCTATCTAATGCAGCTCCTTCCATGTATTCCCGAGATTACCATCAACCACCTCACACCCAGCCATCTATCTAATGCAGCTCCTTCCATGTATTCCCGAGATTACCATCAACCACCTCACGCCCAGCCATCTATCTAATGCAGCTCCTTCCATGTATTCCCGAGATTACCTTCAACCACCTCACGCCCAGCCATCTATCTAATGCAGCTCCCTCCATGTATTCCCGAGATTACCTTCAACCACCTCACGCCCAGCCATCTATCTAATGCAGCTCCTTCCATGTATTCCCGAGATTACCTTCAACCACCTCACGCCCAGCCATCTATCTAATGCAGCTTCTTCCATGTATTCCCGAGATTAACTTCAACCACCTCACGCCGTGCCATCTATCTAATGCAGCTCCTTCCATGTATTCCCGAGATTACCTTCAACCACCTCACGCCGTGCCATCTATCTAATGCAGCTCCTACCATGTATTCTCGAGATTACCTTCAACCACCTCACGCCGTGCCATCTATCTAATGCAGCTTCTTCCATGTATTCTCGAGATTACCTTCAACCACCTCACGCCCAGCCATCTATCTAATGCAGCTCCTTCCATGTATTCCCGAGATTACCTTCAACCACCTCACGCCGTGCCATCTATCTAATGCAGCTCCTTCCATGTATTCCCGAGATTACCTTCAACCACCTCACGCCATGCCATCTATCTAATGCAGCTCCTTCCATGTATTCCCGAGATTACCTTCAACCACCTCACGCCGTGCCATCTATCTAATGCAGCTCCTTCCATGTATTCCCGAGATTACCTTCAACCACCTCACGCCCAGCCATCTATCTAATGCAGCTCCCTCCATGTATTTCCGAGATTACCATCAACCACCTCACACCCAGCCATCTATCTAATGCAGTTCCTTCCATGTATTCCCGAGATTGCCATCAACCACCTCACACCCAGCCATCTATCTAATGCAGTTCCTTCCATGTATTCCCGAGATTACCATCAACCACCTCACGCCCAGCCATCTATCTAATGCAGCTCCTTCCATATATTCCCGAGATTACAATCAACCACCTCACGCCCATCCATCTATCTAATGCAGCTCCTTCCATGTATTCCCGAGATTACCATCAACCACCTCACGCCCAGCCATCTATCTAATGCAGCTCCTTCCATGTATTCCCGAGATTACCATCAACCACCTCACACCCAGCCATCTATCTAATGCAGCTCCTTCCATGTATTCCCGAGATTACCATCAACCACCTCACACCCAGCCATCTATCTAATGCAGCTCCTTCCATGTATTCCCGAGATTACCATCAACCACCTCACACCCAGCCATCTATCTAATGCAGCTCCTTCCATGTATTCCCGAGATTACCTTCAACCACCTCACGCCCAGCCATCTATCCAATGCAGCTCCTTCCATGTATTCCCGAGATTACCTTCAACCACCTCACGCCGTGCCATCTATCTAATGCAGCTCCTTCCATGTATTCCCGAGATTACCTTCAACCACCTCACGCCGTGCCATCTATCTAATGCAGCTCCTTCCATGTATTCCCGAGATTACCTTCAACCACCTCACGCCGTGCCATCTATCTAATGCAGCTCCTTCCATGTATTCTCGAGATTACCTTCAACCACCTCACGCCCAGCCATCTATCTAATGCAGCTCCTTCCATGTATTCCCGAGATTACCTTCAACCACCACACGCCGTGCCATCTATCTAATGCAGCTCCTTCCATGTATTCCCGAGATTACCTTCAACCACCTCACGCCGTGCCATCTATCTAATGCAGCTCCTTCCATGTATTCCCGAGATTACCTTCAACCACCTCACGCCGTGCCATCTATCTAATGCAGCTCCTTCCATGTATTCCCGAGATTACCTTCAACCACCTCACGCCGTGCCATCTATCTAATGCAGCTCCTTCCATGTATTCCCGAGATTACCTTCAACCATCTCACGCCGAGCCATCTATCTAATGCAGCTCCCTCCATGTATTTCCGAGATTACCATCAACCACCTCACACCCAGCCATCTATCTAATGCAGCTCCTTCCAAGTATTCCCGAGATTACCATCAACCACCTCACACCCAGCCATCTATCTAATGCAGTTCCTTCCATGTATTCCCGAGATTACCATCAACCACCTCACGCCCAGCCATCTATCTAATGCAGCTCCTTCCATGTATTCCCGAGATTACAATCAACCACCTCACGCCCATCCATCTATCTAATGCAGCTCCTTCCATGTATTCCCGAGATTACCATCAACCACCTCACACCCAGCCATCTATCTAATGCAGCTCCTTCCATGTATTCCCGAGATTACCATCAACCACCTCACGCCCAGCCATCTATCTAATGCAGCTCCTTCCATGTATTCCCGAGATTACCTTCAACCTCCTCACGCCCAGCCATCTATCTAATGCAGCTCCCTCCATGTATTCCCGAGATTACCTTCAACCACCTCACGCCCAGCCATCTATCTAATGCAGCTCCTTCCATGTATTCCCGAGATTACCTTCAACCACCTCACGCCCAGCCATCTATCTAATGCAGCTCCTTCCATGTATTCCCGAGATTAACTTCAACCACCTCACGCCGTGCCATCTATCTAATGCAGCTCCTTCCATGTATTCCCGAGATTACCTTCAACCACCTCACGCCGTGCCATCTATCTAATGCAGCTCCTAACATGTATTCTCGAGATTACCTTCAACCACCTCACGCCGTGCCATCTATCTAATGCAGCTTCTTCCATGTATTCTCGAGATTACCTTCAACCACCTCACGCCCAGCCATCTATCTAATGCAGCTCCTTCCATGTATTCCCGAGATTACCTTCAACCACCTCACGCCGTGCCATCTATCTAATGCAGCTCCTTCCATGTATTCCCGAGATTACCTTCAACCACCTCACGCCGTGCCATCTATCTAATGCAGCTCCTTCCATGTATTCCCGAGATTACCTTCAACCACCTCACGCCGTGCCATCTATCTAATGCAGCTCCTTCCATGTATTCCCGAGATTACCTTCAACCACCTCACGCCCAGCCATCTATCTAATGCAGCTTCTTCCATGTATTCCCGAGATTAACTTCAACCACCTCACGCCGTGCCATCTATCTAATGCAGCTCCTTCCATGTATTCCCGAGATTACCTTCAACCACCTCACGCCGTGCCATCTATCTAATGCAGCTCCTACCATGTATTCTCGAGATTACCTTCAACCACCTCACGCCGTGCCATCTATCTAATGCAGCTTCTTCCATGTATTCTCGAGATTACCTTCAACCACCTCACGCCCAGCCATCTATCTAATGCAGCTCCTTCCATGTATTCCCGAGATTACCTTCAACCACCTCACGCCGTGCCATCTATCTAATGCAGCTCCTTCCATGTATTCCCGAGATTACCTTCAACCACCTCACGCCATGCCATCTATCTAATGCAGCTCCTTCCATGTATTCCCGAGATTACCTTCAACCACCTCACGCCGTGCCATCTATCTAATGCAGCTCCTTCCATGTATTCCCGAGATTACCTTCAACCACCTCACGCCCAGCCATCTATCTAATGCAGCTCCCTCCATGTATTTCCGAGATTACCATCAACCACCTCACACCCAGCCATCTATCTAATGCAGTTCCTTCCATGTATTCCCGAGATTGCCATCAACCACCTCACACCCAGCCATCTATCTAATGCAGTTCCTTCCATGTATTCCCGAGATTACCATCAACCACCTCACGCCCAGCCATCTATCTAATGCAGCTCCTTCCATATATTCCCGAGATTACAATCAACCACCTCACGCCCATCCATCTATCTAATGCAGCTCCTTCCATGTATTCCCGAGATTACCATCAACCACCTCACGCCCAGCCATCTATCTAATGCAGCTCCTTCCATGTATTCCCGAGATTACCATCAACCACCTCACACCCAGCCATCTATCTAATGCAGCTCCTTCCATGTATTCCCGAGATTACCATCAACCACCTCACACCCAGCCATCTATCTAATGCAGCTCCTTCCATGTATTCCCGAGATTACCATCAACCACCTCACACCCAGCCATCTATCTAATGCAGCTCCTTCCATGTATTCCCGAGATTACCTTCAACCACCTCACGCCCAGCCATCTATCCAATGCAGCTCCTTCCATGTATTCCCGAGATTACCTTCAACCACCTCACGCCGTGCCATCTATCTAATGCAGCTCCTTCCATGTATTCCCGAGATTACCTTCAACCACCTCACGCCGTGCCATCTATCTAATGCAGCTCCTTCCATGTATTCCCGAGATTACCTTCAACCACCTCACGCCGTGCCATCTATCTAATGCAGCTCCTTCCATGTATTCTCGAGATTACCTTCAACCACCTCACGCCCAGCCATCTATCTAATGCAGCTCCTTCCATGTATTCCCGAGATTACCTTCAACCACCACACGCCGTGCCATCTATCTAATGCAGCTCCTTCCATGTATTCCCGAGATTACCTTCAACCACCTCACGCCGTGCCATCTATCTAATGCAGCTCCTTCCATGTATTCCCGAGATTACCTTCAACCACCTCACGCCGTGCCATCTATCTAATGCAGCTCCTTCCATGTATTCCCGAGATTACCTTCAACCACCTCACGCCGTGCCATCTATCTAATGCAGCTCCTTCCATGTATTCCCGAGATTACCTTCAACCATCTCACGCCGAGCCATCTATCTAATGCAGCTCCCTCCATGTATTTCCGAGATTACCATCAACCACCTCACACCCAGCCATCTATCTAATGCAGCTCCTTCCAAGTATTCCCGAGATTACCATCAACCACCTCACACCCAGCCATCTATCTAATGCAGTTCCTTCCATGTATTCCCGAGATTACCATCAACCACCTCACGCCCAGCCATCTATCTAATGCAGCTCCTTCCATGTATTCCCGAGATTACAATCAACCACCTCACGCCCATCCATCTATCTAATGCAGCTCCTTCCATGTATTCCCGAGATTACCATCAACCACCTCACACCCAGCCATCTATCTAATGCAGCTCCTTCCATGTATTCCCGAGATTACCATCAACCACCTCACGCCCAGCCATCTATCTAATGCAGCTCCTTCCATGTATTCCCGAGATTACCTTCAACCACCTCACGCCCAGCCATCTATCTAATGCAGCTCCCTCCATGTATTCCCGAGATTACCTTCAACCACCTCACGCCCAGCCATCTATCTAATGCAGCTCCTTCCATGTATTCCCGAGATTACCTTCAACCACCTCACGCCCAGCCATCTATCTAATGCAGCTCCTTCCATGTATTCCCGAGATTAACTTCAACCACCTCACGCCGTGCCATCTATCTAATGCAGCTCCTTCCATGTATTCCCGAGATTACCTTCAACCACCTCACGCCGTGCCATCTATCTAATGCAGCTCCTAACATGTATTCTCGAGATTACCTTCAACCACCTCACGCCGTGCCATCTATCTAATGCAGCTTCTTCCATGTATTCTCGAGATTACCTTCAACCACCTCACGCCCAGCCATCTATCTAATGCAGCTCCTTCCATGTATTCCCGAGATTACCTTCAACCACCTCACGCCGTGCCATCTATCTAATGCAGCTCCTTCCATGTATTCCCGAGATTACCTTCAACCACCTCACGCCGTGCCATCTATCTAATGCAGCTCCTTCCATGTATTCCCGAGATTACCTTCAACCACCTCACGCCGTGCCATCTATCTAATGCAGCTCCTTCCATGTATTCCCGAGATTACCTTCAACCACCTCACGCCCAGCCATCTATCTAATGCAGCTCCCTCCATGTATTTCCGAGATTACCATCAACCACCTCACACCCAGCCATCTATCTAATGCAGTTCCTTCCATGTATTCCCGAGATTACCATCAACCACCTCACACCCAGCCATCTATCTAATGCAGTTCCTTCCATGTATTCCCGAGATTACCATCAACCACCTCACGCCCAGCCATCTATCTAATGCAGCTCCTTCCATATATTCCCGAGATTACAATCAACCACCTCACGCCCATCCATCTATCTAATGCAGCTCCTTCCATGTATTCCCGAGATTACCATCAACCACCTTCACGCCCAGCCATCTATCTAATGCAGCTCCTTCCATGTATTCCCGAGATTACCATCAACCACCTCACACCCAGCCATCTATCTAATGCAGCTCCTTCCATGTATTCCCGAGATTACCATCAACCACCTCACACCCAGCCATCTATCTAATGCAGCTCCTTCCATGTATTCCCGAGATTACCATCAACCACCTCACACCCAGCCATCTATCTAATGCAGCTCCTTCCATGTATTCCCGAGATTACCTTCAACCACCTCACGCCCAGCCATCTATCCAATGCAGCTCCTTCCATGTATTCCCGAGATTACCTTCAACCACCTCACGCCGTGCCATCTATCTAATGCAGCTCCTTCCATGTATTCCCGAGATTACCTTCAACCACCTCACGCCGTGCCATCTATCTAATGCAGCTCCTTCCATGTATTCCCGAGATTACCTTCAACCACCTCACGCCGTGCCATCTATCTAATGCAGCTCCTTCCATGTATTCTCGAGATTACCTTCAACCACCTCACGCCCAGCCATCTATCTAATGCAGCTCCTTCCATGTATTCCCGAGATTACCTTCAACCACCACACGCCGTGCCATCTATCTAATGCAGCTCCTTCCATGTATTCCCGAGATTACCTTCAACCACCTCACGCCGTGCCATCTATCTAATGCAGCTCCTTCCATGTATTCCCGAGATTACCTTCAACCACCTCACGCCGTGCCATCTATCTAATGCAGCTCCTTCCATGTATTCCCGAGATTAACTTCAACCACCTCACGCCGTGCCATCTATCTAATGCAGCTCCTTCCATGTATTCCCGAGATTACCTTCAACCACCTCACGCCGTGCCATCTATCTAATGCAGCTCCTACCATGTATTCTCGAGATTACCTTCAACCACCTCACGCCGTGCCATCTATCTAATGCAGCTTCTTCCATGTATTCTCGAGATTACCTTCAACCACCTCACGCCGTGCCATCTATCTAATGCAGCTCCTTCCATGTATTCCCGAGATTACCTTCAACCACTTCACGCCGTGCCATCTATCTAATGCAGCTCCTTCCATGTATTCCCGAGATTAACTTCAACCACCTCACGCCGTGCCATCTATCTAATGCAGCTCCTTCCATGTATTCCCGAGATTACCTTCAACCACCTCACGCCGTGCCATCTATCTAATGCAGCTCCTACCATGTATTCTCGAGATTACCTTCAACCACCTCACGCCGTGCCATCTATCTAATGCAGCTCCTTCCATGTATTCCCGAGATTACCTTCAACCACCTCACGCCGTGCCATCTATCTAATGCAGCTCCTACCATGTATTCTCGAGATTACCTTCAACCACCTCACGCCGTGCCATCTATCTAATGCAGCTTCTTCCATGTATTCTCGAGATTACCTTCAACCACCTCACGCCGTGCCATCTATCTAATGCAGCTCCTTCCATGTATTCCCGAGATCACCTTCAACCACCTCACGCCGTGCCATCTATCTAATGCAGCTCCTTCCATGTATTCCCGAGATTACCTTCAACCACCTCACGCCGTGCCATCTATCTAATGCAGCTCCTTCCATGTATTCCCGAGATTACCTTCAACCACCTCACGCCGTGCCATCTATCTAATGCAGCTCCTTCCATGTATTCCCGAGATTACCTTCAACCACCTCACGCCCAGCCATCTATCTAATGCAGCTCCCTCCATGTATTTCCGAGATTACCATCAACCACCTCACACCCAGCCATCTATCTAATGCAGTTCCTTCCATGTATTCCCGAGATTACCATCAACCACCTCACACCCAGCCATCTATCTAATGCAGTTCCTTCCATGTATTCCCGAGATTACCATCAACCACCTCACGCCCAGCCATCTATCTAATGCAGCTCCTTCCATATATTCCCGAGATTACAATCAACCACCTCACGCCCATCCATCTATCTAATGCAGCTCCTTCCATGTATTCCCGAGATTACCATCAACCACCTCACGCCCAGCCATCTATCTAATGCAGCTCCTTCCATGTATTCCCGAGATTACCATCAACCACCTCACACCCAGCCATCTATCTAATGCAGCTCCTTCCATGTATTCCCGAGATTACCATCAACCACCTCACACCCAGCCATCTATCTAATGCAGCTCCTTCCATGTATTCCCGAGATTACCATCAACCACCTCACACCCAGCCATCTATCTAATGCAGCTCCTTCCATGTATTCCCGAGATTACCTTCAACCACCTCACGCCCAGCCATCTATCCAATGCAGCTCCTTCCATGTATTCCCGAGATTACCTTCAACCACCTCACGCCGTGCCATCTATCTAATGCAGCTCCTTCCATGTATTCCCGAGATTACCTTCAACCACCTCACGCCGTGCCATCTATCTAATGCAGCTCCTTCCATGTATTCCCGAGATTACCTTCAACCACCTCACGCCGTGCCATCTATCTAATGCAGCTCCTTCCATGTATTCTCGAGATTACCTTCAACCACCTCACGCCCAGCCATCTATCTAATGCAGCTCCTTCCATGTATTCCCGAGATTACCTTCAACCACCACACGCCGTGCCATCTATCTAATGCAGCTCCTTCCATGTATTCCCGAGATTACCTTCAACCACCTCACGCCGTGCCATCTATCTAATGCAGCTCCTTCCATGTATTCCCGAGATTACCTTCAACCACCTCACGCCGTGCCATCTATCTAATGCAGCTCCTTCCATGTATTCCCGAGATTAACTTCAACCACCTCACGCCGTGCCATCTATCTAATGCAGCTCCTTCCATGTATTCCCGAGATTACCTTCAACCACCTCACGCCGTGCCATCTATCTAATGCAGCTCCTACCATGTATTCTCGAGATTACCTTCAACCACCTCACGCCGTGCCATCTATCTAATGCAGCTTCTTCCATGTATTCTCGAGATTACCTTCAACCACCTCACGCCCAGCCATCTATCTAATGCAGCTCCTTCCATGTATTCCCGAGATTACCTTCAACCACCTCACGCCGTGCCATCTATCTAATGCAGCTCCTTCCATGTATTCCCGAGATTACCTTCAACCACCTCACGCCGTGCCAGCTATCTAATGCAGCCCCTTCCATGTATTCCCGAGATTACCTTCAACCACCTCACGCCGTGCCATCTATCTAATGCAGCTCCTTCCATGTATTCCCGAGATTACTTTCAACCACCTCACGCCGTGCCATCTATCTAATGCAGCTCCTTCCATGTATTCTCGAGATTACCTTCAACCACCTCAGGCCCAGCCATCTATCTAACGCAGCTCCTTCCATGTATTCCCGAGATTACCTTCAACCACCACACGCCGTTCCATCTATCTAATGCAGCTCCTTCCATGTATTCCCGAGATTACCTTCAACCACCTCACGCCGTGCCATCTATCCAATGCAGCTCCTTCCATGTATTCCCGAGATTACCTTCAACCACCTCACGCCGTGCCATCTATCTAATGCAGCTCCTTCCATGTATTCCCGAGATTACCATCAACCACCTCACATCCAGCCATCTATCTAATGCAGTTCCTTCCATGTATTCCCGAGATTACCATCAACCACCTCACGCCCAGCCATCTATCTAATGCAGCTCCTTCCATGTATTCCCGAGATTACCATCAACCAACTCACGCCCAGCCATCTATCTAATGCAGCTCCTTCCATGTTCTCCCGAGATTACCATCAACCACCTCACGCCCAGCCATCTATCTAATGCAGCTCCTTCCATGTGTTCCCGAGATTACCATCAACCACCTCACGCCCAGCCATCTATCTAATGCAGCTCCTTCCATGTATTCCCGAGATTACCATCATCCACCTCACACCCAGCCATCTATCTAATGCAGCTCCTTCCATGTATTCCCGAGATTACCTTCAACCACCTCACGCCCAGCCATCTATCTAATGCAGCTCCCTAAATGTATTCCCGAGATTACCATCAACCACCTCACACCCAGCCATCTATCTAATGGAGCTCCTTCCATGTATTCCCGAGATTACCATCAACCACCTCACACCCAACCATCTATCTAATGCAGTTCCTTCCATGTATTCCCGAGATTACCATCAACCACCTCACGCCCAGTAATCTATCTAATGCAGCTCCTTCCATGTATTCCCGAGATTACCATCAACCACCTCACGCCCATCCATCTATCTAATGCAGCTCCTTCCATGTATTCCCGAGATTACCATCAACCACCTCACGCCCAGCCATCTATCTAATGCAGCTCCTTCCATGTATTCCCGAGATTACCATCAACCACCTCACACCCAGCCATCTATCTAATGCAGCTCCTTCCATGTATTCCCGAGATTACCATCAACCACCTCACACCCAGCCATCTATCTAATGCAGCTCCTTCCATGTATTCCCGAGATTACCATCAACAACCTCACACCCAGCCATCTATCTAATGCAGCTCCTTCCATGTATTCCCGAGATTACCTTCAACCACCTCACGCCCAGCCATCTATCTAATGCAGCTCCTTCCATGTATTCCCGAGATTACCTTCAACCACCTCACGCCGTGCCAGCTATCTAATGCAGCCCCTTCCATGTATTCCCGAGATTACCTTCAACCACCTCACGCCGTGCCATCTATCTAATGCAGCTCCTTCCATGTATTCCCGAGATTACTTTCAACCACCTCACGCCGTGCCATCTATCTAATGCAGCTCCTTCCATGTATTCTCGAGATTACCTTCAACCACCTCACGCCCAGCCATCTATCTAATGCAGCTCCTTCCATGTATTCCCGAGATTACCTTCAACCACCACACGCCGTTCCATCTATCTAATGCAGCTCCTTCCATGTATTCCCGAGATTACCTTCAACCACCTCACGCCGTGCCATCTATCTAATGCAGCTCCTTCCATGTATTCCCGAGATTACCTTCAACCACCTCACGCCGTGCCATCTATCTAATGCAGCTCCTTCCATGTATTCCCGAGATTACCTTCAACCACCTCACGCCCAGCCATCTATCTAATGCAGCTCCTTCCATCTATTCCCGAGATTACCATCAACCACCTCACATCCAGCCATCTATCTAATGCAGTTCCTTCCATGTATTCCCGAGATTACCATCAACCACCTCACGCCCAGCCATCTATCTAATGCAGCTCCTTCCATGTATTCCCGAGATTACCATCAACCAACTCACGCCCAGCCATCTATCTAATGCAGCTCCTTCCATGTATTCCCGAGATTACCATCAACCACCTCACGCCCAGCCATCTATCTAATGCAGCTCCTTCCATGTGTTCCCGAGATTACCATCAACCACCTCACGCCCAGCCATCTATCTAATGCAGCTCCTTCCATGTATTCCCGAGATTACCATCATCCACCTCACACCCAGCCATCTATCTAATGCAGCTCCTTCCATGTATTCCCGAGATTACCATCAACCACCTCACACCCAGCCATCTATCTAATGCAGCTCCTTCCATGTATTCCCGAGATTACCATCAACCACCTCACACCCAGCCATCTATCTAATGCAGCTCCTTCCATGTATTCCCGAGATTACCATCAACCACCTCACGCCCAGCCATCTATCTAATGCAGCTCCTTCCATGTATTCCCGAGATTACCTTCAACCACCTCACGCCCATCCATCTATCTAATGCAGCTCCTTCCATGTATTCCCGAGATTACCATCAACCACCTCACGCCCAGCCATCTATCTAATGCAGCTCCTTCCATGTATTCCCGAGATTACCATCAACCACCCCACGCCCAGCCATCTATCTAATGCAGCTCCTTCCATGTATTCCCGAGATTACCATCAACCACCCCACGCCCAGCCATCTATCTAATGCAGCTCCTTCCATGTATTCCCGAGATTACCATCAACCACCTCACACCCAGCCATCTATCTAATGCAGCTCCTTCCATGTATTCCCGAGATTACCATCAACCACCTCACGCCCAGCCATCTATCTAATGCAGCTCCTTCCATGTATTCCCGAGATTACCTTCAACCACCTCACGCCCAGCCATCTATCTAATGCAGCTCCCTCCATGTATTCCCGAGATTACCTTCAACCACCTCACGCCCAGCCATCTATCTAATGCAGCTCCTTCCATGTATTCCCGAGATTACCTTCAACCACCTCACGCCCAGCCATCTATCTAATGCAGCTCCTTCCATGTATTCCCGAGATTAACTTCAACCACCTCACGCCGTGCCATCTATCTAATGCAGCTCCTTCCATGTATTCCCGAGATTACCTTCAACCACCTCACGCCGTGCCATCTATCTAATGCAGCTCCTACCATGTATTCTCGAGATTACCTTCAACCACCTCACGCCGTGCCATCTATCTAATGCAGCTTCTTCCATGTATTCTCGAGATTACCTTCAACCACCTCACGCCCAGCCATCTATCTAATGCAGCTCCTTCCATGTATTCCCGAGATTACCTTCAACCACCTCACGCCGTGCCATCTATCTAATGCAGCTCCTTCCATGTATTCCCGAGATTATCTTCAACCACCTCACGCCGTGCCATCTATCTAATGCAGCTCCTTCCATGTATTCCCGAGATTACCTTCAACCACCTCACGCCGTGCCATCTATCTAATGCAGCTCCTTCCATGTATTCCCGAGATTACCTTCAACCACCTCACGCCCAGCCATCTATCTAATGCAGCTCCCTCCATGTTTTTCCGAGATTACCATCAACCACCTCACACCCAGCCATCTATCTAATGCAGTTCCTTCCATGTATTCCCGAGATTACCATCAACCACCTCACACCCAGCCATCTATCTAATGCAGTTCCTTCCATGTATTCCCGAGATTACCATCAACCACCTCACGCCCAGCCATCTATCTAATGCAGCTCCTTCCATATATTCCCGAGATTACAATCAACCACCTCACGCCCATCCATCTATCTAATGCAGCTCCTTCCATGTATTCCCGAGATTACCATCAACCACCTCACGCCCAGCCATCTATCTAATGCAGCTCCTTCCATGTATTCCCGAGATTACCATCAACCACCTCACACCCAGCCATCTATCTAATGCAGCTCCTTCCATGTATTCCCGAGATTACCATCAACCACCTCACACCCAGCCATCTATCTAATGCAGCTCCTTCCATGTATTCCCGAGATTACCATCAACCACCTCACACCCAGCCATCTATCTAATGCAGCTCCTTCCATGTATTCCCGAGATTACCTTCAACCACCTCACGCCCAGCCATCTATCCAATGCAGCTCCTTCCATGTATTCCCGAGATTACCTTCAACCACCTCACGCCGTGCCATCTATCTAATGCAGCTCCTTCCATGTATTCCCGAGATTACCTTCAACCACCTCACGCCGTGCCATCTATCTAATGCAGCTCCTTCCATGTATTCCCGAGATTACCTTCAACCACCTCACGCCGTGCCATCTATCTAATGCAGCTCCTTCCATGTATTCTCGAGATTACCTTCAACCACCTCACGCCCAGCCATCTATCTAATGCAGCTCCTTCCATGTATTCCCGAGATTACCTTCAACCACCACACGCCGTGCCATCTATCTAATGCAGCTCCTTCCATGTATTCCCGAGATTACCATCAACCACCTCACGCCGTGCCATCTATCTAATGCAGCTCCTTCCATGTATTCCCGAGATTACCTTCAACCACCTCACGCCGTGCCATCTATCTAATGCAGCTCCTTCCATGTATTCCCGAGATTACCTTCAACCATCTCACGCCGAGCCATCTATCTAATGCAGCTCCCTCCATGTATTTCCGAGATTACCATCAACCACCTCACACCCAGCCATCTATCTAATGCAGCTCCTTCCATGTATTCCCGAGATTACCATCAACCACCTCACACCCAGCCATCTATCTAATGCAGTTCCTTCCATGTATTCCCGAGATTACCATCAACCACCTCACGCCCAGCCATCTATCTAATGCAGCTCCTTCCATGTATTCCCGAGATTACAATCAACCACCTCACGCCCATCCATCTATCTAATGCAGCTCCTTCCATGTATTCCCGAGATTACCATCAACCACCTCACACCCAGCCATCTATCTAATGCAGCTCCTTCCATGTATTCCCGAGATTACCATCAACCACCTCACGCCCAGCCATCTATCTAATGCAGCTCCTTCCATGTATTCCCGAGATTACCTTCAACCACCTCACGCCCAGCCATCTATCTAATGCAGCTCCCTCCATGTATTCCCGAGATTACCTTCAACCACCTCACGCCCAGCCATCTATCTAATGCAGCTCCTTCCATGTATTCCCGAGATTACCTTCAACCACCTCACGCCCAGCCATCTATCTAATGCAGCTCCTTCCATGTATTCCCGAGATTAACTTCAACCACCTCACGCCGTGCCATCTATCTAATGCAGCTCCTTCCATGTATTCCCGAGATTACCTTCAACCACCTCACGCCGTGCCATCTATCTAATGCAGCTCCTACCATGTATTCTCGAGATTACCTTCAACCACCTCACGCCGTGCCATCTATCTAATGCAGCTTCTTCCATGTATTCTCGAGATTACCTTCAACCACCTCACGCCCAGCCATCTATCTAATGCAGCTCCTTCCATGTATTCCCGAGATTACCTTCAACCACCTCACGCCGTGCCATCTATCTAATGCAGCTCCTTCCATGTATTCCCGAGATTACCTTCAACCACCTCACGCCGTGCCATCTATCTAATGCAGCTCCTTCCATGTATTCCCGAGATTACCTTCAACCACCTCACGCCGTGCCATCTATCTAATGCAGCTCCTTCCATGTATTCCCGAGATTACCTTCAACCACCTCACGCCCAGCCATCTATCTAATGCAGCTCCCTCCATGTATTTCCGAGATTACCATCAACCACCTCACACCCAGCCATCTATCTAATGCAGTTCCTTCCATGTATTCCCGAGATTACCATCAACCACCTCACACCCAGCCATCTATCTAATGCAGTTCCTTCCATGTATTCCCGAGATTACCATCAACCACCTCACGCCCAGCCATCTATCTAATGCAGCTCCTTCCATATATTCCCGAGATTACAATCAACCACCTCACGCCCATCCATCTATCTAATGCAGCTCCTTCCATGTATTCCCGAGATTACCATCAACCACCTCACGCCCAGCCATCTATCTAATGCAGCTCCTTCCATGTATTCCCGAGATTACCATCAACCACCTCACACCCAGCCATCTATCTAATGCAGCTCCTTCCATGTATTCCCGAGATTACCATCAACCACCTCACACCCAGCCATCTATCTAATGCAGCTCCTTCCATGTATTCCCGAGATTACCATCAACCACCTCACACCCAGCCATCTATCTAATGCAGCTCCTTCCATGTATTCCCGAGATTACCTTCAACCACCTCACGCCCAGCCATCTATCCAATGCAGCTCCTTCCATGTATTCCCGAGATTACCTTCAACCACCTCACGCCGTGCCATCTATCTAATGCAGCTCCTTCCATGTATTCCCGAGATTACCTTCAACCACCTCACGCCGTGCCATCTATCTAATGCAGCTCCTTCCATGTATTCCCGAGATTACCTTCAACCACCTCACGCCGTGCCATCTATCTAATGCAGCTCCTTCCATGTATTCTCGAGATTACCTTCAACCACCTCACGCCCAGCCATCTATCTAATGCAGCTCCTTCCATGTATTCCCGAGATTACCTTCAACCACCACACGCCGTGCCATCTATCTAATGCAGCTCCTTCCATGTATTCCCGAGATTACCTTCAACCACCTCACGCCGTGCCATCTATCTAATGCAGCTCCTTCCATGTATTCCCGAGATTACCTTCAACCACCTCACGCCGTGCCATCTATCTAATGCAGCTCCTTCCATGTATTCCCGAGATTAACTTCAACCACCTCACGCCGTGCCATCTATCTAATGCAGCTCCTTCCATGTATTCCCGAGATTACCTTCAACCACCTCACGCCGTGCCATCTATCTAATGCAGCTCCTACCATGTATTCTCGAGATTACCTTCAACCACCTCACGCCGTGCCATCTATCTAATGCAGCTTCTTCCATGTATTCTCGAGATTACCTTCAACCACCTCACGCCCAGCCATCTATCTAATGCAGCTCCTTCCATGTATTCCCGAGATTACCTTCAACCACCTCACGCCGTGCCATCTATCTAATGCAGCTCCTTCCATGTATTCCCGAGATTACCTTCAACCACCTCACGCCGTGCCATCTATCTAATGCAGCTCCTTCCATGTATTCCCGAGATTACCTTCAACCACCTCACGCCGTGCCATCTATCTAATGCAGCTCCCTCCATGTATTTCCGAGATTACCATCAACCACCTCACACCCAGCCATCTATCTAATGCAGTTCCTTCCATGTATTCCCGAGATTACCATCAACCACCTCACACCCAGCCATCTATCTAATGCAGTTCCTTCCATGTATTCCCGAGATTACCATCAACCACCTCACGCCCAGCCATCTATCTAATGCAGCTCCTTCCATATATTCCCGAGATTACAATCAACCACCTCACGCCCATCCATCTATCTAATGCAGCTCCTTCCATGTATTCCCGAGATTACCATCAACCACCTCACGCCCAGCCATCTATCTAATGCAGCTCCTTCCATGTATTCCCGAGATTACCATCAACCACCTCACACCCAGCCATCTATCTAATGCAGCTCCTTCCATGTATTCCCGAGATTACCATCAACCACCTCACACCCAGCCATCTATCTAATGCAGCTCCTTCCATGTATTCCCGAGATTACCTTCAACCACCTCACGCCCAGCCATCTATCCAATGCAGCTCCTTCCATGTATTCCCGAGATTACCTTCAACCACCTCACGCCGTGCCATCTATCTAATGCAGCTCCTTCCATGTATTCCCGAGATTACCTTCAACCACCTCACGCCGTGCCATCTATCTAATGCAGCTCCTTCCATGTATTCCCGAGATTACCTTCAACCACCTCACGCCGTGCCATCTATCTAATGCAGCTCCTTCCATGTATTCTCGAGATTACCTTCAACCACCTCACGCCCAGCCATCTATCTAATGCAGCTCCTTCCATGTATTCCCGAGATTACCTTCAACCACCACACGCCGTGCCATCTATCTAATGCAGCTCCTTCCATGTATTCCCGAGATTACCTTCAACCACCTCACGCCGTGCCATCTATCTATTGCAGCTCCTTCCATGTATTCCCGAGATTACCTTCAACCACCTCACGCCGTGCCATCTATCTAATGCAGCTCCTTCCATGTATTCCCGAGATTACCTTCAACCACCTCACGCCGTGCCATCTATCTAATGCAGCTCCTTCCATGTATTCCCGAGATTACCTTCAACCATCTCACGCCGAGCCATCTATCTAATGCAGCTCCCTCCATGTATTTCCGAGATTACCATCAACCACCTCACACCCAGCCATCTATCTAATGCAGCTCCTTCCATGTATTCCCGAGATTACCATCAACCACCTCACACCCAGCCATCTATCTAATGCAGTTCCTTCCATGTATTCCCGAGATTACCATCAACCACCTCACGCCCAGCCATCTATCTAATGCAGCTCCTTCCATGTATTCCCGAGATTACAATCAACCACCTCACGCCCATCCATCTATCTAATGCAGCTCCTTCCATGTATTCCCGAGATTACCATCAACCACCTCACACCCAGCCATCTATCTAATGCAGCTCCTTCCATGTATTCCCGAGATTACCATCAACCACCTCACGCCCAGCCATCTATCTAATGCAGCTCCTTCCATGTATTCCCGAGATTACCTTCAACCACCTCACGCCCAGCCATCTATCTAATGCAGCTCCCTCCATGTATTCCCGAGATTACCTTCAACCACCTCACGCCCAGCCATCTATCTAATGCAGCTCCTTCCATGTATTCCCGAGATTACCTTCAACCACCTCACGCCCAGCCATCTATCTAATGCAGCTCCTTCCATGTATTCCCGAGATTAACTTCAACCACCTCACGCCGTGCCATCTATCTAATGCAGCTCCTTCCATGTATTCCCGAGATTACCTTCAACCACCTCACGCAGGTGCCATCTATCTAATGCAGCTCCTACCATGTATTCTCGAGATTACCTTCAACCACCTCACGCCGTGCCATCTATCTAATGCAGCTTCTTCCATGTATTCTCGAGATTACCTTCAACCACCTCACGCCCAGCCATCTATCTAATGCAGCTCCTTCCATGTATTCCCGAGATTACCTTCAACCACCTCACGCCGTGCCATCTATCTAATGCAGCTCCTTCCATGTATTCCCGAGATTACCTTCAACCACCTCACGCCGTGCCATCTATCTAATGCAGCTCCTTCCATGTATTCCCGAGATTACCTTCAACCACCTCACGCCGTGCCATCTATCTAATGCAGCTCCTTCCATGTATTCCCGAGATTACCTTCAACCACCTCACGCCCAGCCATCTATCTAATGCAGCTCCCTCCATGTATTTCCGAGATTACCATCAACCACCTCACACCCAGCCATCTATCTAATGCAGTTGCTTCCATGTATTCCCGAGATTACCATCAACCACCTCACACCCAGCCATCTATCTAATGCAGTTCCTTCCATGTATTCCCGAGATTACCATCAACCACCTCACGCCCAGCCATCTATCTAATGCAGCTCCTTCCATATATTCCCGAGATTACAATCAACCACCTCACGCCCATCCATCTATCTAATGCAGCTCCTTCCATGTATTCCCGAGATTACCATCAACCACCTCACGCCCAGCCATCTATCTAATGCAGCTCCTTCCATGTATTCCCGAGATTACCATCAACCACCTCACACCCAGCCATCTATCTAATGCAGCTCCTTCCATGTATTCCCGAGATTACCATCAACCACCTCACACCCAGCCATCTATCTAATGCAGCTCCTTCCATGTATTCCCGAGATTACCATCAACCACCTCACACCCAGCCATCTATCTAATGCAGCTCCTTCCATGTATTCCCGAGATTACCTTCAATCACCTCACGCCCAGCCATCTATCCAATGCAGCTCCTTCCATGTATTCCCGAGATTACCTTCAACCACCTCACGCCGTGCCATCTATCTAATGCAGCTCCTTCCATGTATTCCCGAGATTACCTTCAACCACCTCACGCCGTGCCATCTATCTAATGCAGCTCCTTCCATGTATTCCCGAGATTACCTTCAACCACCTCACGCCGTGCCATCTATCTAATGCAGCTCCTTCCATGTATTCTCGAGATTACCTTCAACCACCTCACGCCCAGCCATCTATCTAATGCAGCTCCTTCCATGTATTCCCGAGATTACCTTCAACCACCACACGCCGTGCCATCTATCTAATGCAGCTCCTTCCATGTATTCCCGAGATTACCTTCAACCACCTCACGCCGTGCCATCTATCTAATGCAGCTCCTTCCATGTATTCCCGAGATTACCTTCAACCACCTCACGCCGTGCCATCTATCTAATGCAGCTCCTTCCATGTATTCCCGAGATTACCTTCAACCACCTCACGCCGTGCCATCTATCTAATGCAGCTCCTTCCATGTATTCCCGAGATTACCTTCAACCATCTCACGCCCAGCCATCTATCTAATGCAGCTCCCTCCATGTATTTCCGAGATTACCATCAACCACCTCACACCCAGCCATCTATCTAATGCAGCTCCTTCCATGTATTCCCGAGATTACCATCAACCACCTCACACCCAGCCATCTATCTAATGCAGTTCCTTCCATGTATTCCCGAGATTACCATCAACCACCTCACGACCAGCCATCTATCTAATGCAGCTCCTTCCATGTATTCCCGAGATTACAATCAACCACCTCACGCCCATCCATCTATCTAATGCAGCTCCTTCCATGTATTCCCGAGATTACCATCAACCACCTCACGCCCAGCCATCTATCTAATGCAGCTCCTTCCATGTATTCCCGAGATTACCATCAACCACCTCACACCCAGCCATCTATCTAATGCAGCTCCTTCCATGTATTCCCGAGATTACCATCAACCACCTCACACCCAGCCATCTATCTAATGCAGCTCCTTCCATGTATTCCCGAGATTACCATCAACCACCTCACACCCAGCCATCTATTTAATGCAGCTCCTTCCATGTATTCCCGAGATTATCTTCAACCACCTCACGCCCAGCCATCTATCCAATGCAGCTCCTTCCATGTATTCCCGAGATTACCTTCAACCACCTCACGCCGTGCCATCTATCTAATGCAGCTCCTTCCATGTATTCCCGAGATTACCTTCAACCACCTCACGCCGTGCCATCTATCTAATGCAGCTCCTTCCATGTATTCTCGAGATTACCTTCAACCACCTCACGCCCAGCCATCTATCTAATGCAGCTCCTTCCATGTATTCCCGAGATTACCTTCAACCACCACACGCCGTGCCATCTATCTAATGCAGCTCCTTCCATGTATTCCCGAGATTACATTCAACCACCTCACGCCGTGCCATCTATCTAATGCAGCTCCTTCCATGTATTCCCGAGATTACCATCAACCACCTCACGCCCAGCCATCTATCTAATGCAGCTCCTTCCATGTATTCCCGAGATTACGATCAACCACCTCACGCCCAGCCATCTATCTAATGCAGCTCCTTCCATGTATTCCCGAGATTACCATCAACCACCTCACGCCCAGCCATCTATCTAATGCAGCTCCTTCCATGTATTCCCGAGATTACCATCAACCACCTCACGCCCAGCCATCTATCTAATGCAGCTCCTTCCATGTATTCCCGAGATTACCATCAACCACCTCACGCCCAGCCATCTATCTAATGCAGCTCCTTCCATGTATTCCCGAGATTACCATCAACCACCTCACGCCCAGCCATCTATCTAATGCAGCTCCTTCCATGTATTCCCGAGATTACCATCAACCACCTCACGCCCAGCCATCTATCTAATGCAGCTCCTTCCATGTATTCCCGAGATTACCATCAACCATCTCACGCCCAGCCATCTATCTACTGCAGCTCCCTCCATGTATTCCCGAGATTACCATCAACCACCTCACGCCCAGCCATCTATCTACTGCAGCTCCCTCCATGTATTCCCGAGATTACCATCAACCACCTCACGCCCAGCCATCTATCTAATGCAGCTCCTTCCATGTATTCCCGAGATTACCATCAACCACCTCACGCCCAGCCATCTATCTAATGCAGCTCCTTCCATGTATTCCCGAGATTACCATCAACCACCTCACACCCAGCCATCTATCTAATGCAGCTCATTCCATGTATTCCCGAGATTACCATCAACCACCTCACACCCAGCCATCTATCTAATGCAGCTCCCTCCATGTATTCTCGAGATTACCATCAACCACCTCACACCCAGCCATCTATCTAATGCAGCTCCCTCCATGTATTCCCGAGATTACCATCAACCACCTCACACCCAGCCATCTATCTAATGCAGCTCCCTCCATGTATTCCCGAGATTACCATCAACCACCTCACACCCAGCCATCTATCTAATGCAGCTCCCTCCATGTATTCCCGAGATTACCATCAACCACCTCACGCCCAGCCATCTATCTAATGCAGCTCCTTCCATGTATTCCCGAGATTACCATCAACCACCTCACGCCCAGCCATCTATCTAATGCAGCTCCTTCCATGTATTCCCGAGATTACCATCAACCACCTCACGCCCAGCCATCTATCTAATGCAGCTCCTTCCATGTATTCCCGAGATTACCATCAACCACCTCACGCCCAGCCATCTATCTAATGCAGCTCCTTCCATGTATTCCCGAGATTACCATCAACCACCTCACGCCCTGCCATCTATCTAATGCAGCTCCCTCCATGTATTCCCGAGATTACCATCAACCACCTCACGCCCAGCCATCTATCTAATGCAGCTCCCTCCATGTATTCCCGAGATTACCATCAACCACCTCACGCCCAGCCATCTATCTAATGCAGCTCCTTCCATGTATTCCCTAGATTACCATCAACCACCTCACGCCCAGCCATCTATCTAATGCAGCTCCTTCCATGTATTCCCGAGATTACCATCAACCACCTCACGCCCAGCCATCTATCTAATGCAGCTCCCTCCATGTATTCCCGAGATTACCATCAACCACCTCACACCCAGCCATCTATCTAATGCAGCTCCTTCCATGTATTCCCGAGATTACCATCAACCACCTCACACCCAGCCATCTATCTAATGCAGCTCCTTCCATGTATTCCCGAGATTACCATCAACCACCTCACACCCAGCCATCTATCTAATGCAGCTCCTTCCATGTATTCCCGAGATTACCATCAACCACCTCACACCCAGCCATCTATCTAATGCAGCTCCCTCCATGTATTCCCGAGATTACCATCAACCACCTCACACCCAGCCATCTATCTAATGCAGCTCCCTCCATGTATTCCCGAGATTACCATCAACCACCTCACACCCAGCCATCTATCTAATGCAGCTCCCTCCATGTATTCCCGAGATTACCATCAACCACCTCACACCCAGCCATCTATCTAATGCAGCTCCCTCCATGTATTCCCGAGATTACCATCAACCATTTCACACCCAGCCATCTATCTAATGCAGCTCCCTCCATGTATTCCCGAGATTACCTTCAACCACCTTACACCCAGCCATCTATCTAATGCAGCTCCCTCCATGTATTCCCGAGATTACCATCAACCACCTCACACCCAGCCATCTATCTAATGCAGCTCCCTCCATGTATTCCCGAGATTACCATCAACCACCTCACACCCAGCCATCTATCTAATGCAGCTCCTTCCATGTATTCCCGAGATTACCATCAACCACCTCACACCCAGCCATCTATCTAATGCAGCTCCCTCCATGTATTCCCGAGATTACCATCAACCACCTCACACCCAGCCATCTATCTAATGCAGCTCCCTCCATGTATTCCCGAGATTACCATCAACCACCTCACACCCAGCCATCTATCTAATGCAGCTCCCTCCATGTATTCCCGAGATTACCTTCAACCACCTCACACCCAGCCATCTATCTAATGCAGCTCCCTCCATGTATTCCCGAGATTACCATCAACCACCTCACACCCAGCCATCTATCTAATGCAGCTCCCTTCCATGTATTCCCGAGATTACCATCAACCACATCACGCCCAGCCAACTATCTAATGCAGCTCCCTCCATGTATTCCCGAGATTACCATCAACCACATCACGCCCAGCCATCTATCTAATGCAGCTTCCTCCATGTATTACCGAGATTACCTTCAACCACCTCACGCCCAGCCATCTATCTAATGCAGCTCCTTCCATGTATTCCCGAGATTACCATCAACCACCTCACACCCAGCCATCTATCTAATGCAGCTCCTTCCATGTATTCCCGAGATTACCATCAACCACCTCACACCCAGCCATCTATCTAATGCAGCTCCTTCCATGTATTCCCGAGATTACCATCAACCACCTCACACCCAGCCATCTATCTAATGCAGCTCCCTCCATGTATTCCCGAGATTACCTTCAACCACCTTACACCCAGCCATCTATCTAATGCAGCTCCCTCCATGTATTCCCGAGATTACCATCAACCACCTCACACCCAGCCATCTATCTAATGCAGCTCCCTCCATGTATTCCCGAGATTACCATCAACCACCTCACACCCAGCCATCTATCTAATGCAGCTCCTTCCATGTATTCCCGAGATTACCATCAACCACCTCACACCCAGCCATCTATCTAATGCAGCTCCCTCCATGTATTCCCGAGATTACCATCAACCACCTCACACCCAGCCATCTATCTAATGCAGCTCCCTCCATGTATTCCCGAGATTACCATCAACCACCTCGCACCCAGCCATCTATCTAATGCAGCTCCCTCCATGTATTCCCGAGATTACCTTCAACCACCTCGCACCCAGCCATCTATCTAATGCAGCTCCCTCCATGTATTCCCGAGATTACCATCAACCACCTCACACCCAGCCATCTATCTAATGCAGCTCCTTCCATGTATTCCCGAGATTACCATCAACCACCTCACACCCAGCCATCTATCTAATGCAGCTCCCTCCATGTATTCCCGAGATTACCATCAACCACCTCACACCCAGCCATCTATCTAATGCAGCTCCCTCCATGTATTCCCGAGATTACCTTCAACCACCTCACACCCAGCCATCTATCTAATGCAGCTCCCTCCATGTATTCCCGAGATTACCTTCAACCACCTCGCACCCAGCCATCTATCTAATGCAGCTCCCTTCCATGTATTCCCGAGATTACCATCAACCACATCACGCCCAGCCAACTATCTAATGCAGCTCCCTCCATGTATTCCCGAGATTACCATCAACCACATCACGCCCAGCCATCTATCTAATGCAGCTCCCTCCATGTATTCCCAAGATTACCTTCAACCACCTCACGCCCAGCCATCTATCTAATGCAGCTCCTTCCATGTATTCCCGAGATTACCATCAACCACCTGACACCCAGCCATCTATCTAATGCAGCTCCCTCCATGTATTCCCGAGATTACCTTCAACCACCTCACGCCCAGCCATCTATCTAATGCAGCTCCTTCCATGTATTCCCGAGATTACCATCATCCACCTCACACCCAGCCATCTATCTAATGCAGCTCCCTCCATGTATTCCCGAGATTACCATCAACCACCTCACGCCCAGCCATCTATCTAATGCAGCTCCCTCCATGTATTCCCGAGATTACCATCAACCACCTCACGCAAAGCCATCTATCTAATGCAGCTCCTTCCATGTATTCCCGAGATTACCATCAACCACCTCACGCCCAGCCATCTATCTAATGCAGCTCCTTCCATGTATTCCCGAGATTACCATCAACCACCTCACGCCCAGCCATCAATCTAATGCAGCTCCTTCCATGTATTTCCGAGATTACCTTCAACCACCTCACGCCCAGCCATCTATCTAATGCAGCTCCTTCCATGTATTCCCGAGATAACCATCAGCCACCTCACGCCCAGCCATCTATCTGATGCAGCTCCTTCCGTGTATTCCCGAGATTACCATCAACCACCTCACGCCCAGCCATCTATCTAATGCAGCTCCTTCCGTGTATTCCCGAGATTACCATCAACCACCTCACGCCCAGCCATCTATCTAATGCAGCTCCTTCCGTGTATTCCCGAGATTACCATCAACCACCTCACGCCCAGCCATCTATCTAATGCAGCTCCTTCCGTGTACTCCCGAGATTACCTTCAACCACCTCACGCCAAGCCATCTATCTAATGCAGCTCCTTCCATGTATTCTCGAGATTACCATCAACCACCTCACACCCAGCCATCTATCTAATGCAGCTCCTTCCATGTATTCCCGAGATTACCATCAACCACCTCACACCCAGCCATCTATCTAATGCAGCTCCCTCCATGTATTCCCGAGATTACCATCAACCACCTCACACCCAGCCATCTATCTAATGCAGCTCCCTCCATGTATTCCCGAGATTACCATCAACCACCTCACACCCAGCCATCTATCTAATGCAGCTCCCTCCATGTATTCCCGAGATTACCTTCAACCACCTCACACCCAGCCATCTATCTAATGCAGCTCCCTCCATGTATTCCCGAGATTACCTCAACCACCTCACACCCAGCCATCTATCTAATGCAGCTCCCTTCCATGTATTCCCGAGATTACCATCAACCACATCACGCCCAGCCAACTATCTAATGCAGCTCCCTCCATGTATTCCCGAGATTACCATCAACCACATCACGCCCAGCCATCTATCTAATGCAGCTTCCTCCATGTATTCCCGAGATTACCTTCAACCACCTCACGCCCAGCCATCTATCTAATGCAGCTCCTTCCATGTATTCCCGAGATTACCATCAACCACCTCACACCCAGCCATCTATCTAATGCAGCTCCTTCCATGTATTCCCGAGATTACCATCAACCACCTCACACCCAGCCATCTATCTAATGCAGCTCCTTCCATGTATTCCCGAGATTACCATCAACCACCTCACACCCAGCCATCTATCTAATGCAGCTCCCTCCATGTATTCCCGAGAATACCTTCAACCACCTTACACCCAGCCATCTATCTAATGCAGCTCCCTCCATGTATTCCCGAGATTACCATCAACCACCTCACACCCAGCCATCTATCTAATGCAGCTCCCTCCATGTATTCCCGAGATTACCATCAACCACCTCACACCCAGCCATCTATCTAATGCAGCTCCTTCCATGTATTCCCGAGATTACCATCAACCACCTCACACCCAGCCATCTATCTAATGCAGCTCCCTCCATGTATTCCCGAGATTACCATCAACCACCTCACACCCAGCCATCTATCTAATGCAGCTCCCTCCATGTATTCCCGAGATTACCTTCAACCACCTCACACCCAGCCATCTATCTAATGCAGCTCCCTCCATGTATTCCCGAGATTACCTTCAACCACCTCGCACCCAGCCATCTATCTAATGCAGCTCCCTTCCATGTATTCCCGAGATTACCATCAACCACATCACGCCCAGCCAACTATCTAATGCAGCTCCCTCCATGTATTCCCGAGATTACCATCAACCACATCACGCCCAGCCATCTATCTAATGCAGCTCCCTCCATGTATTCCCAAGATTACCTTCAACCACCTCACGCCCAGCCATCTATCTAATGCAGCTCCTTCCATGTATTCCCGAGATTACCATCAACCACCTCACACCCAGCCATCTATCCAATGCAGCTCCTTCCATATATTCCCGAGATTACCATCAACCACCTCACACCCAGCCATCTATCTAATGCAGCTCCCTCCATGTATTCCCGAGATTACCTTCAACCACCTCACGCCCAGCCATCTATCTAATGCAGCTCCTTCCATGTATTCCCGAGATTACCATCATCCACCTCACACCCAGCCATCTATCTAATGCAGCTCCTTCCATGTATTCCCGAGATTACCATCAACAACCTCACACCCAGCCATCTATCTAATGCAGCTCCCTCCATGTATTCCCGAGATTACCATCAACCACCTCACGCCCAGCCATCTATCTAATGCAGCTCCCTCCATGTATTCCCGAGATTACCATCAACCACCTCACGCAAAGCCATCTATCTAATGCAGCTCCTTCCATGTATTCCCGAGATTACCATCAACCACCTCACGCCCAGCCATCTATCTAATGCAGCTCCTTCCATGTATTCCCGAGATTACCATCAACCACCTCACGCCCAGCCATCAATCTAATGCAGCTCCTTCCATGTATTTCCGAGATTACCTTCAACCACCTCACGCCCAGCCATCTATCTAATGCAGCTCCTTCCATGTATTCCCGAGATAACCATCAGCCACCTCACGCCCAGCCATCTATCTAATGCAGCTCCTTCCATGTATTCCCGAGATTACCATCAACCACCTCACGCCCAGCCATCTATCTAATGCAGCTCCTTCCGTGTATTCCCGAGATTACCATCAACCACCTCACGCCCAGCCATCTATCTAATGCAGCTCCTTCCGTGTATTCCCGAGATTACCATCAACCACCTCACGCCCAACCATCTATCTAATGCAGCTCCTTCCGTGTATTCCCGAGATTACCATCAACCACCTCACGCCCAGCCATCTATCTAATGCAGCTCCTTCCGTGTACTCCCGAGATTACCTTCAACCACCTCACGCCAAGCCATCTATCTAATGCAGCTCCTTCCATGTATTCTCGAGATTACCATCAACCACCTCACGCCAAGCCATCTATCTAATGCAGCTCCTTCCATGTATTCCCGAGATTACCATCAATAACCCCACGCCCAGCCAGCTATCTAATGCAGCTCCTTCCATGTATTCCCGAGATTACCATCAACCACCTCACGCCCAGCCATCTATCTAATGCAGCTCCTTCCATGTATTCCCGAGATTACCATCAACCACCCCACGCCCAGCCAGCTATCTAATGCAGCTCCTTCCATGTATTCCGGAGATTACCATCAACCACCTCACGCCCAGCCATCTATCTAATGCAGCTCCTTCCATGTATTCCCGAGATTACCATCAACCACCCCACGCCCAGCCAGCTATCTAATGCAGCTCCTTCCATGTATTCCCGAGATTACCTTCAACCACCTCACGCCCAGCCATCTATCTAATGCAGCTCCTTCCATGTATTCCCGAGATTACCTTCAACCACCTCACGCCCAGCCATCTATCTAATGCAGCTCCTTCCATGTATTCCCGAGATTACCTTCAACCACCTCACGCCCAGCCAGCTATCTAATGCAGTTCCTTCCATGTATTCCCGAGATTACCATCAACCACCTCACACCCAGCCATCTATCTAATGCAGCTCCTTCCATGTATTCCCGAGATTACCTTCAACCACCTCACGCCCAGCCATCTATCTAATGCAGTTCCTTCGATGTATTCCCGAGATTACTTTCAACCACGTCACACCCAGCCATCTATCTAATGCAGTTCCTTCCATGTATTCCTGAGATTACCTTCAACCACCTCACGCCCAGCCAGCTATCTAATGCAACTCCTTCCATGTATTCCCGAGATTACCATCAACCACCTCACGCCCAGCCATCTATCTAATGCAGCTCCTTCCATGTATTCCCGAGATTACCATCAACCACCTCACACCCAGCCAGCTATCTAATGCAGCTCCTTCCATGTATTCCCGAGATTACCATCAACCACCTCACGCCCAGCCATCTATCTAATGCAGCTCCTTCCATGTATTCCCGAGATTACCATCAACCACCTCACACCCAGCCATCTATCTAATGCAGCTCCTTCCATGTATTCCCGAGATTACCTTCAACCACCTCACGCCCAGCCATCTATCTAATGCAGCTCCTTCCATGTATTCCCGAGATTACCATCAACCACCTCACGCCAAGCCATCTATCTAATGCAGCTCCTTCCATGTATTCCCGAGATTACCATCAACCACCTCACGCCCAGCCATCTATCTAATGCAGCTCCTTCCATGTATTCCCGAGATTACCATCAACCACCCCACGCCCAGCCATCTATCTAATGCAGCTCCTTCCATGTATTCCCGAGATTACCATCAACCACCTCACGCCCAGCCATCTATCTTATGCAGCTCCTTCCATGTATTCCCGAGATTACCATCAACCACCCCACGCC
Organism: Cepaea hortensis; assembly: GCA_963921405.1. Classification (NCBI taxonomy): domain Eukaryota; kingdom Metazoa; phylum Mollusca; class Gastropoda; order Stylommatophora; family Helicidae; genus Cepaea; species Cepaea hortensis. The sequence continues at coordinate 100,007,209 of OY992877.1, forward strand.
CAGCCAGCTATCTAATGCAGCTCCTTCCATGTATTCCCGAGATTACCTTCAACCACGTCACACCCAGCCAGCTATCTAATGCAGCTCCTTCCATGTATTCCCGAGATTACCATCAACCACCTCACGCCCAGCCATCTATCTAATGCAGCTCCTTCCATGTATTCCCGAGATTACCATCAACCACCTCACACCCAGCCAGCTATCTAATGCAGCTCCTTCCATGTATTCCCGAGATTACCATCAACCACCTCACGCCCAGCGATCTATCTAATGCAGCTCCTTCCATGTATTCCCGAGATTACCATCAACCACCTCACGCCCAGCCATCTATCTAATGCAGCTCCTTCCATGTATTCCCGAGATTACCTTCAACCACCTCACGCCCAGCCATCTATCTAATGCAGCTCCTTCCATGTATTCCCGAGATTACCTTCAACCACCTCACGCCCAGCCATCTATCTAATGCAGTTCCTTCCTTGTATTCCCGAGATTACCATCAACCACCTCACACCCAGCCATCTATCTAATGCAGCTCCTTCCATGTATTCCCGAGATTACCTTCAACCACCTCACGCCCAGCCATCTATCTAATGCAGTTCCTTCCATGTATTCCCGAGATTACCTTCAACCACGTCACACCCAGCCATCTATCTAATGCAGTTCCTTCCATGTATTCCTGAGATTACCTTCAACCACCTCACGCCCAGCCAGCTATCTAATGCAACTCCTTCCATGTATTCCCGAGATTACCATCAACCACCTCACGCCCAGCCATCTATCTAATGCAACTCCTTCCATGTATTCCCGAGATTACCATCAACCACCTCACACCCAGCCAGCTATCTAATGCAACTCCTTCCATGTATTCCCGAGATTACCATCAACCACCTCACACCCAGCCATCTATCTAATGCAGCTCCTTCCATGTATTCCCGAGATTACCATCAACCACCTCACACCCAGCCAGCTATCTAATGCAACTCCTTCCATGTATTCCCTAGATTACCTTCAAGCACCTCACACCCAGCCATCTATCTAATGCAGCTCCTTCCATGTATTCCGGAGATTCCCACAACCACCTCACACCCAGCCAGCTATCTAATGCAACTCCCTCCATGTATTCCCGAGATTACCATCAACCACCTCACACCCAGCCAGCTATCTAATGCAACTACTTCCATGTATTCCCGAGATTACCATCAACCACCTCACACCCAGCCATCTATCTAATGCAGCTCCTTCCATGTATTCCCGAGATTACCTTCAACCACCTCACGCCCAGCCATCTATCTAATGCAGTTCCTTCCATGTATTCCCGAGATTACCTTCAACCACGTCACACCCAGCCATCTATCTAATGCAGTTCCTTCCATGTATTCCTGAGATTACCTTCAACCACCTCACGCCCAGCCAGCTATCTAATGCAGCTCCTTCCATGTATTCCCGAGATTACCATCAACAACCTCACACCCAGCCAGCTATCTAATGCAACTCCTTCCATGTATTCCCGAGATTACCATCAACCACCTCACGCCCAGCCATCTATCTAATGCAACTCCTTCCATGTATTCCCGAGATTACCATCAACCACCTCACACCCAGCCAGCTATCTAATGCAACTCCTTCCATGTATTCCCGAGATTACCATCAACCACCTCACACCCAGCCATCTATCTAATGCAGCTCCTTCCATGTATTCCCGAGATTACCATCAACCACCTCACACCCAGCCAGCTATCTAATGCAACTCCTTCCATGTATTCCCGAGATTACCTTCAAGCACCTCACACCCAGCCATCTATCTAATGCAGCTCCTTCCATGTATTCCCGAGATTACCATCAACCACCTCACACCCAGCCAGCTATCTAATGCAACTCCCTCCATGTATTCCCGAGATTACCATCAACCACCTCACACCCAGCCAGCTATCTAATGCAACTCCTTCCATGTATTCCCGAGATTACCATCAACCACCTCACACCCAGCCAGCTATCTAATGCAACTCCTTCCATGTATTCCCGAGATTACCATCAACCACCTCACACCCAGCCATCTATCTAATGCAGCTCCTTCCATGTATTCCCGAGATTACCATCAACCACCTCACACCCAGCCAGCTATCTAATGCAACTCCTTCCATGTATTCCCGAGATTACCTTCAAGCACCTCACACCCAGCCATCTATCTAATGCAGCTCCTTCCATGTATTCCCGAGATTACCATCAACCACCTCACACCCAGCCATCTATCTAATGCAGCTCCTTCCATGTATTCCCGAGATTACCATCAACCACCTCACGCCCAGCCATCTATCTAATGCAGCTCCTTCCATGTATTCCCGAGATTACCATCAACCACCTCACGCCCATCCATCTATCTAATGCAGCTCCTTCCATGTATTCCCGAGATTACCATCAACCACCTCACACCCAGCCATCTATCTAATGCAGCTCCTTCCATGTATTCCCGAGATTACCATCAACCACCTCACGCCCAGCCATCTATCTAATGCAGCTCCTTCCATGTATTCCCGAGATTACCATCAACCACCTCACGCCCATCCATCTATCTAATGCAGCTCCTTCCATGTATTCCCGAGATTACCATCAACCACCTCACACCCAGCCATCTATCTAATGCAGCTCCCTCCATGTATTCCCGAGATTACCATCAACCACCTCACGCCCAGCCATCTATCTAATGCAGCTCCTTCCATGTATTCCCGAGATTACCATCAACCACCTCACACCCAGCCATCTATATAATGCAGCTCCTTCCATGTATTCCCGAGATTACCTTCAAGCACCTCACACCCAGCCATCTATATAATGCAGCTCCTTCCATGTATTCCCGAGATTACCTTCAAGCACCTCACGCCCAGCCAGCTATCTAATGCAGTTCCTTCCATGTATTCCCGAGATTACCATCAACCACCTCACACCCAGCCAGCTATCTAATGCAACTCCTTCCATGTATTCCCGAGATTACCATCAACCACCTCACACCCAGCCATCTATCTAATGCAGCTCCTTCCATGTATTCCCGAGATTACCATCAACCACCTCACACCCAGCCAGCTATCTAATGCAGCTCCTTCCATGTATTCCCGAGATTACCATCAACCACCTCACACCCAGCCAGCTATCTAATGCAACTCCCTCCATGTATTCCCGAGATTACCATCAACCACCTCACACCCAGCCAGCTATCTAATGCAACTCCCTCCATGTATTCCCGAGATTACCATCAACCACCTCACACCCAGCCAGCTATCTAATGCAACTCCTTCCATGTATTCCCGAGATTACCATCAACCACCTCACACCCAGCCATCTATCTAATGCAGCTCCTTCCATGTATTCCCGAGATTACCATCAACCACCTCACGCCCAGCCATCTATCTAATGCAGCTCCTTCCATGTATTCCCGAGATTACCATCAACCACCTCACACCCAGCCATCTATCTAATGCAGCTCCTTCCATATATTCCCGAGATTACCATCAACCACCTCACGCCCAGCCATCTATCTAATGCAGCTCCTTCCATGTATTCCCGAGATTACCATCAACCACCTCACGCCCAGCCATCTATCTAATGCAGCTCCTTCCATGTATTCCCGAGATTACCATCAACCACCTCACGCCCAGCCATCTATCTAATGCAGCTCCTTCCATATATTCCCGAGATTACAATCAACCACCTCACGCCCAGGCATCTATCTAATGCAGCTCCTTCCATATATTCCCGAGATTACAATCAACCACCTCACGCCCAGCCATCTATCTAATGCAGCTCCTTCCATATATTCCCGAGATTACAATCAACCACCTCACGCCCAGCCATCTATCTAATGCAGCTCCTTCCATGTATTCCCGAGATTACCATCAACCACCTCACACCCAGCCAGCTATCTAATGCAGCTCCTTCCATGTATTCCCGAGATTACCATCAACCACCTCACACCCAGCCATCTATCTAATGCAGCTCCTTCCATATATTCCCGAGATTACCATCAACCACCTCACGCCCAGCCATCTATCTAATGCAGCTCCTTCCATATATTCCCGAGATTACAATCAACCACCTCACGCCCAGCCATCTATCTAATGCAGCTCCTTCCATGTATTCCCGAGATTACCATCAACCACCTCACACCCAGCCAGCTATCTAATGCAGCTCCTTCCATGTATTCCCGAGATTACCATCAACCACCTCACACCCAGCCAGCTATCTAATGCAGCTCCTTCCATGTATTCCCGAGATTACCATCAACCACCTCACACCCAGCCAGCTATCTAATGCAGCTCCTTCCATGTATTCCCGAGATTACCATCAACCACCTCACACCCAGCCAGCTATCTAATGCAGCTCCTTCCATGTATTCCCGAGATTACCATCAACCACCTCACACCCAGCCAGCTATCTAATGCAGCTCCTTCCATGTATTCCCGAGATTACCATCAACCACCTCACACCCAGCCAGCTATCTAATGCAGCTCCTTCCATGTATTCCCGAGATTACCATCAACCACCTCACGCCCAGCCAGCTATCTAATGCAGCTCCTTCCATGTATTCCCGAGATTACCATCAACCACCTCACACCCAGCCAGCTATCTAATGCAGCTCCTTCCATTATTCCCGAGATTACAATCAACCACCTCACACCCAGCCAGCTATCTAATGCAGCTCCTTCCATGTATTCCCGAGATTACCATCAACCACCTCACACCCAGCCAGCTATCTAATGCAGCTCCTTCCATGTATTCCCGAGATTACAATCAACCACCTCACGCCCAGCCAGCTATCTAATGCAGCTCCTTCCATGTATTCCCGAGATTACCATCAACCACCTCACACCCAGCCAGCTATCTAATGCAGCTCCTTCCATTATTCCCGAGATTACCATCAACCACCTCACACCCAGCCAGCTATCTAATGCAGCTCCTTCCATGTATTCCCGAGATTACCATCAACCACCTCACACCCAGCCCTCTATCTAATGCAGCTCCTTCCATTATTCCCGAGATTACCATCAACCACCTCACGCCCAGCCATCTATCTAATGCAGCTCCTTCCATGTATTCCCGAGATTACCATCAACCACCTCACGCCCAGCCAGCTATCTAATGCAGCTCCTTCCATGTATTCCCGAGATTACCATCAACCACCTCACACCCAGCCATCTATCTAATGCAGTTCCTTCCATGTATTCCCGAGATTACCATCAACCACCTCACACCCAGCCAGCTATCTAATGCAGCTCCTTCCATGTATTCCCGAGATTACAATCAACCACCTCACGCCCAGCCAGCTATCTAATGCAGCTCCTTCCATGTATTCCCGAGATTACAATCAACCACCTCACACCCAGCCAGCTATCTAATGCAGCTCCTTCCATGTATTCCCGAGATTACCATCAACCACCTCACACCCAGCCAGCTATCTAATGCAACTCCCTCCATGTATTCCCGAGATTACCATCAACCACCTCACACCCAGCCAGCTATCTAATGCAACTCCCTCCATGTATTCCCGAGATTACCATCAACCACCTCACACCCAGCCAGCTATCTAATGCAACTCCTTCCATGTATTCCCGAGATTACCATCAACCACCTCACACCCAGCCATCTATCTAATGCAGCTCCTTCCATGTATTCCCGAGATTACCATCAACCACCTCACGCCCAGCCATCTATCTAATGCAGCTCCTTCCATGTATTCCCGAGATTACCATCAACCACCTCACACCCAGCCATCTATCTAATGCAGCTCCTTCCATGTATTCCCGAGATTACCATCAACCACCTCACGCCCAGCCATCTATCTAATGCAGCTCCTTCCATGTATTCCCGAGATTACCATCAACCACCTCACGCCCAGCCATCTATCTAATGCAGCTCCTTCCATGTATTCCCGAGATTACCATCAACCACCTCACGCCCAGCCATCTATCTAATGCAGCTCCTTCCATATATTCCCGAGATTACAATCAACCACCTCACGCCCAGGCATCTATCTAATGCAGCTCCTTCCATATATTCCCGAGATTACAATCAACCACCTCACGCCCAGCCATCTATCTAATGCAGCTCCTTCCATATATTCCCGAGATTACAATCAACCACCTCACGCCCAGCCATCTATCTAATGCAGCTCCTTCCATGTATTCCCGAGATTACCATCAACCACCTCACACCCAGCCAGCTATCTAATGCAGCTCCTTCCATGTATTCCCGAGATTACCATCAACCACCTCACACCCAGCCATCTATCTAATGCAGCTCCTTCCATATATTCCCGAGATTACCATCAACCACCTCACGCCCAGCCATCTATCTAATGCAGCTCCTTCCATATATTCCCGAGATTACAATCAACCACCTCACGCCCAGCCATCTATCTAATGCAGCTCCTTCCATGTATTCCCGAGATTACCATCAACCACCTCACACCCAGCCAGCTATCTAATGCAGCTCCTTCCATGTATTCCCGAGATTACCATCAACCACCTCACACCCAGCCAGCTATCTAATGCAGCTCCTTCCATGTATTCCCGAGATTACCATCAACCACCTCACACCCAGCCAGCTATCTAATGCAGCTCCTTCCATGTATTCCCGAGATTACCATCAACCACCTCACACCCAGCCAGCTATCTAATGCAGCTCCTTCCATGTATTCCCGAGATTACCATCAACCACCTCACACCCAGCCAGCTATCTAATGCAGCTCCTTCCATGTATTCCCGAGATTACCATCAACCACCTCACACCCAGCCAGCTATCTAATGCAGCTCCTTCCATGTATTCCCGAGATTACCATCAACCACCTCACGCCCAGCCAGCTATCTAATGCAGCTCCTTCCATGTATTCCCGAGATTACCATCAACCACCTCACACCCAGCCAGCTATCTAATGCAGCTCCTTCCATTATTCCCGAAATTACAATCAACCACCTCACACCCAGCCAGCTATCTAATGCAGCTCCTTCCATGTATTCCCGAGATTACCATCAACCACCTCACACCCAGCCAGCTATCTAATGCAGCTCCTTCCATGTATTCCCGAGATTACAATCAACCACCTCACGCCCAGCCAGCTATCTAATGCAGCTCCTTCCATGTATTCCCGAGATTACCATCAACCACCTCACACCCAGCCAGCTATCTAATGCAGCTCCTTCCATTATTCCCGAGATTACCATCAACCACCTCACACCCAGCCAGCTATCTAATGCAGCTCCTTCCATGTATTCCCGAGATTACCATCAACCACCTCACACCCAGCCCTCTATCTAATGCAGCTCCTTCCATTATTCCCGAGATTACCATCAACCACCTCACGCCCAGCCATCTATCTAATGCAGCTCCTTCCATGTATTCCCGAGATTACCATCAACCACCTCACGCCCAGCCAGCTATCTAATGCAGCTCCTTCCATGTATTCCCGAGATTACCATCAACCACCTCACACCCAGCCATCTATCTAATGCAGTTCCTTCCATGTATTCCCGAGATTACCATCAACCACCTCACACCCAGCCAGCTATCTAATGCAGCTCCTTCCATGTATTCCCGAGATTACAATCAACCACCTCACGCCCAGCCAGCTATCTAATGCAGCTCCTTCCATGTATTCCCGAGATTACCATCAACCACCTCACACCCAGCCAGCTATCTAATGCAGCTCCTTCCATGTATTCCCGAGATTACCATCAACCACCTCACACCCAGCCATCTATCTAATGCAGCTCCTTCCATGTATTCCCGAGATTACCATCAACCACCTCACACCCAGCAATCTATCTAATGCAGCTCCTTCCATGTATTACCGAGATTACCATCAACCACCTCACACCCAGCCATCTATCTAATGCAGCTCCTTCCATGTATTACCGAGATTACCTTCAACCACCTCACACCCAGCCATCTATCTAATGCAGCTCCTTCCATGTATTACCGAGATTACCTTCAACCACCTCACACCCAGCCAGCTATCTAATGCAGCTCCTTCCATGTATTCCCGAGATTACAATCAACCACCTCACGCCCAGCCATCTATCTAATGCAGCTCCTTCCATGTATTCCCGAGATTACCATCAACCACCTCACACCCAGCCCTCTATCTAATGCAGCTCCTTCCATGTATTCCCGAGATTACCATCAACCACCTCACACCCAGCCATCTATCTAATGCAGCTCCTTCCATGTATTCCCGAGATTACCATCAACCACCTCACACCCAGCCATCTATCTAATGCAGCTCCTTCCATGTATTCCCGAGATTACAATCAACCACCTCACACCCAGCCAGCTATCTAATGCAGCTCCTTCCATGTATTCCCGAGATTACCATCAACCACCTCACACCCAGCCAGCTATCTAATGCAGCTCCTTCCATGTATTCCCGAGATTACCATCAACCACCTCACACCCAGCCATCTATCTAATGCAGCTCCTTCCATGTATTCCCGAGATTACCATCAACCACCTCACACCCAGCCATCTATCTAATGCAGCTCCTTCCATGTATTCCCGAGATTACCATCAACCACCTCACACCCAGCCATCTATCTAATGCAGCTCCTTCCATGTATTACCGAGATTACCATCAACCACCTCACACCCAGCCATCTATCTAATGCAGCTCCTTCCATGTATTCCCGAGATTACCATCAACCACCTCACACCCAGCCATCTATCTAATGCAGCTCCTTCCATGTATTACCGAGATTACCATCAACCACCTCACACCCAGCCATCTATCTAATGCAGCTCCTTCCATGTATTACCGAGATTACCATCAACCACCTCACACCCAGCCATCTATCTAATGCAGCTCCTTCCATGTATTACCGAGATTACCATCAACCACCTCACACCCAGCCATCTATCTAATGCAGCTCCTTCCATGTATTACCGAGATTACCATCAACCACCTCACACCCAGCCATCTATCTAATGCAGCTCCTTCCATGTATTCCCGAGATTACCATCAACCACCTCACACCCAGCCATCTATCTAATGCAGCTCCTTCCATGTATTCCCGAGATTACCATCAACCACCTCACACCCAGCCATCTATCTAATGCAGCTCCTTCCATGTATTCCCGAGATTACCATCAACCACCTCACACCCAGCCATCTATCTAATGCAGCTCCTTCCATGTATTCCCGAGATTACCATCAACCACCTCACACCCAGCCATCTATCTAATGCAGCTCCTTCCATGTATTACCGAGATTACCATCAACCACCTCACACCCAGCCATCTATCTAATGCAGCTCCTTCCATGTATTCCCGAGATTACCATCAACCACCTCACACCCAGCCATCTATCTAATGCAGCTCCTTCCATGTATTACCGAGATTACCATCAACCACCTCACACCCAGCCATCTATCTAATGCAGCTCCTTCCATGTATTACCGAGATTACCATCAACCACCTCACACCCAGCCATCTATCTAATGCAGCTCCTTCCATGTATTACCGAGATTACCATCAACCACCTCACACCCAGCCATCTATCTAATGCAGCTCCTTCCATGTATTACCGAGATTACCATCAACCACCTCACACCCAGCCATCTATCTAATGCAGCTCCTTCCATGTATTCCCGAGATTACCATCAACCACCTCACACCCAGCCATCTATCTAATGCAGCTCCTTCCATGTATTCCCGAGATTACCATCAACCACCTCACACCCAGCCATCTATCTAATGCAGCTCCTTCCATGTATTCCCGAGATTACCATCAACCACCTCACGCCCAGCCATCTATCTAATGCAGCTCCTTCCATGTATTCCCGAGATTACCATCAACCACCTCACACCCAGCCATCTATCTAATGCAGCTCCTTCCATGTATTCCCGAGATTACCATCAACCACCTCACACCCAGCCATCTATCTAATGCAGCTCCTTCCATGTATTCCCGAGATTACCATCAACCACCTCACACCCAGCCATCTATCTAATGCAGCTCCTTCCATGTATTCCCGAGATTACCATCAACCACCTCACACCCAGCCATCTATCTAATGCAGCTCCTTCCATGTATTCCCGAGATTACCATCAACCACCTCACACCCAGCCATCTATCTAATGCAGCTCCTTCCATGTATTCCCGAGATTACCATCAACCACCTCACGCCCAGCCATCTATCTAATGCAGCTCCTTCCATGTATTCCCGAGATTACCATCAACCACCTCACACCCAGCCATCTATCTAATGCAGCTCCTTCCATGTATTCCCGAGATTACCTTTTTTGCTCGTCGCTTTGAACTAAAAGCGTAGTTAGTCCATACACACTACTTCTAGTTGCACTAGACTGAATTTTGCGTGTGGATTAATTTATTTGCATGTCCTTCACAGGACGTAGCAGTCGACCCCAACATTTTAGCTGTTCGTGATTCCTGGGCAATTTTACGTTCAGTAGTTTGCCATTGATTTCTGAACGATCGGCACTTATAGCTTTTTCGCAAAAAAAAAACCAGCACAGGGTATACAGAATTACGAATCGCGTCCCTAACTCCTTCGCCACGTGGATTAGCTTTCCCTATTACCAAGCGAACCCACTCCGGCTTCAGAGGTACTTGTAATTTACGTCCCCAAGTCCAGGGAATTATTTATCTGTCTCTAATTCTTTTCTCTATGTCTACTGAAGTCTCCTCTGTTGCGTTTACCCTGTGGGTTCCTGAGATAGGACGCTCTAGTTACACTACATTTTCTCAATGTGTGTCCTATCCTGTGGCGGTTTCTTTGCCTCTCCTCTTGACTTGCTCTAATGTGTCTGGTTCTTTCCCACCGCACCTTATTAGTGATTCTGTAATTTAATTTTAGTCCTTCCATTCCTTGCAAGCACAATTTAATAAATTGTTTTAGTTTATTATTTCAAACACTGGTCAGTGGGACTTAAATGTTGATTTCTCGTTCAGACATCAATGACAAACTACTAAACGAAAAATTGCCTGGAAAATCAACCTATGTTGATCACTATGTCCTGCAAATCACACACAACATCTGTAGTAATTATGTGTTTTATATCTGATTGTTCAACAGCAAAGAATGTTTTGTTTACAGCTGTTTTAAGATGATTCTGTATTAGTTTCATTATATCGCTCCTTCGAAAGTTTAGCTGAAGAAACACATGCAGTGTGGGGACCGATGATTCTGTCGGAGTAAGATTGGGTGGCTGGCGGTGACGCTTGATGAAGTCGGCTGGATATCCATGATCGATTTAAAACAGTTGTAAACCACTCTTTGCTGCTGAACCAATGATCAGATGATTTAAAACCAGCTGTTACCTACTCCATCTGTAAAAGAACCACTGTCTCCGTACACCAAATCAAACTACATTTATCAATACCAGTCAGTGTAAGTGGCAAAGATAGAACAAAAAGACAATAAGCAAATAGAATAGACGCTTATATACATTGGCACCTTTCCGTCTTGACAGACGATAGTTTGGTACATTGTGCTTCAAAAAGGCTTAATAACTACGAAGCATGGCGGTACTACGAACCATGGCGGTGGCGAGTGTGGCTGGTAAGGCCAATTCTTGCTGCAAATGTTTGCCCACAGTAGATGCATGTGAAAACATGGTCATTTCCACCATTGTGCACCATCTTACGTCTCTCACGCTCTGTGTGTGCTTTATCTGCAATCGCTTTATCTTTTGTCTTTATTCCGTTTCTGATGTTTGCCCTCCATGCAACACGTTCAGTGGCGACTTGCTCCCAATGTGCATTATTTATGCCTGTATCAATCATGTCCCGCTTACACACATCTTTGTATCGTAGTAGAGGCCGACCCTGAGATCTCCTACCCGTCTGTAATTCACCAAAAAAGATGTCCTTTGGTATTCTCCATCATCCATCCTCCTAACATGTCCTATCCATCTAAGTCTACGAAGACTGAGCATGGAATACACCGTCACACAACCTGATCCTTCCAATACTTCAGTATTTGTGATTTTGAAACGCTTTGAGACGCTTATATAAGTGTGGGTGAAAAAGGGAGTTAATCGGTCTCCATGAATCCCTGAGTAGTACACAGTCTATAAAACATCCTCCTCGTGAATTTATCAATGTTTCATAAACTGCGGCCGTAATTTTTACAAAGAAAAAGCGTTTCATATACTGTACCCGACGAACAATAAAAAAAATTTGCTTAAATATAGGAGGCGTTAGCCATTAGGCGGTATCATTCAGTTTCATGCAAACAGAAATAGTTCGTTTTAAATCAAAAATTACCATGGGAATAACAAATGTTCCGCATTAGAACAATACCTATAAGTGATTAGTGTTTGAAGTGTTTCTGCCGAAGTATTATTTATTTATTCACTTCGTGTGATATATAACTCTACGGTGTGCACCTGATGATACCAACACCATTAAGGCGACCAGGGACATACCCATATCCTCTGTGCGAGGTACAGTGTGTAGAGCTTATATTCGCTGCTTCCTGTGGAATCTCAGCCTACCACATTTGTTACACTTATACTATAGTACCATTTCACTGTCAGTCAGTAAAGGACCATGTTCTACATGCCTTAAGGTGTACTTGGCATATGGGGCTAGCCCCATACTTAAAAAAAAAAAAACAATGAGTACTCGAAGGGGATGAGATCAATATCACGTCGATCGCCTTTACTTCCCAAGATATTTCCTGCTTCATATTTTAGGCTGGATCACCTGAGAGCCCTGGTCAATTTGCGAAATCCGCCTGGATGCTAAATCGAACCCTATGACCACCGAGCTGACAGGCGAGAATGCTAATCACTGCACTACCACAGCTCCCTACCACTTCATGTTGAAGTCACGATCTTTACGACTGCCAGGGTCGTTAACCCATTTACTCCCAAAACTCACACAAGTAATATTCACGCGTATCTCACCGCGTAGAAGCTCACGCAAGAACCAGCACAACATATTCCAACTTGGCAGCTCCTCGGTGGAGCAAACAGAACAACTACTGTGGTTTAATCACACAATGGTTACTGGTTCGAGCAAACAGCAATTAAACAATTAACAGATCATTCCTCAAGCTGTCTCCTTCATTACATACGACATGGCTGATTTGTTTCACTCGACACCCAGTTTCCGAGATCTGAAGCGATGGCATATTCTTGAAGAACGGTAAACAACAGGGCGACAAAACAATTCCTGACAAGTGAAACCAAAAACGAAAGAAATCTTAGTTAAACAAAGAGATTGACAACCATCATTACTGCTGTACTGTGCACCGTCACATGTGACGATTCAGTACTAGACGATCTAGTTTCTCATGTAAACATACATATATGAAAGGTAACATTCACGTCCGTTAATAACGGTTATTTCAAACAAACTGGAACAAGAAAAAATAATTAACGAGAGCTAACACACGACAACTGTACAAAAGGAAGAGTAGTTGCATACACTAGAAGGCTGACACCGACATGTGTCAATGACAAGAAAGGAAAGACATGAGCCTGTTGGAAACAAGTGATCTTGCTTTCCTTACTTTACCTTCCTTCCTCGCTGCTTTTTTATTCTACATCCATCATTCCTTCATTCACACGTTTCTTTATATTATCTTTATTCCCTTGGTTTCCTTCCTCCTCTTTCTCCTTTCTCATTCCCTTTCTTTCGATTATTCTTTCATAACTGCATTGCATTCTCTCCCCCCCCCCCCCACTTTCTTCCACCGACCCTTCCTTTTCTCTCTCTCTTTGTGCTTCCCTACTTTCTTTCTTTCTTTCTTTCTTTCTTTCTTTCTTTCTTTCTTCCTTCCTTTCTTTCTTTCTTTCTTTAAATTAACCTATTTGTCATTACTATTAATCAACTAGTCACTGGAATTAATCAGTTAGTCATTACTATTAACCAAGTGTCACTGGAATTAATCAGTTAGTCATTACTATTAACCAAGTGTCACTGGAATTAATCAGTTAGTCATTACTATTAACCAAGTGTCACTGGAATTAATCAGTTAGTCATTACTATTAACCAAGAGTCACTGGAATTAATCAGTTAGTCATTACTATTAACCAAGTGTCACTGGAATTAATCAGTTAGTCGTTACTATTAACCAAGTGTCACTGGAATTAATCAGTTAGTCATTACTATTAACCAAGTGTCACTGGAATTAATCAGTTAGTCATTACTATTAACCAAGTGTCACTATAATTAATCAGTTAGTCATTACTATTAACCAAGTGTCATCATTACTATTAACCAACTAGTCATTACTATTAGCCGGTCTCTGTGGCGAAGGTGTTAGGGACGCAGTTCGTGTTGCCGCATACCCGCGTTTGAAACACACTGTGCGTGATTTTGCAGCAAACCGCTTTGCGCTGTTTTTTTTTTTTATTACGAAATGGTATGGGTGCCGGTCGTTCAGATCAATATTACAAGTCCGGTTGGTTTTATATCGAAACCCGACCACGGATGATTAATATCCGCAATATATAGGAGAGTGGTTCTCAACCTTTTATGGCCCATGCACCCCTTCATCATCTGTTCAGAACGTCATTCCCTCTCCTCTTTCGTATTTCCTCCCTATAACACCCCTCCCCCTCCCATTCGGGGGCCCCTACCCGGTATACGTAAAAGTGGAAGCTAAATTTAATAACACATACTAGACCAAGTCTAGACGTCTACTAAAACGTGATTTGCAGGTCTACTTACGTTATAAAACGAATTTCAGAAGGACGAGAAGTACAGAACCGTAAAGTATGGAGGGAAAAACAATATCAAGTAATCGGTTCTTGAATTAACGTGATCTTGAAATAATCGTAATCCCCCTGCCCCGGAGACTCTAAAATTCCCCCCCCCCCGGGGGGGGGGGAGGGTTCCCCACCGGTTGAGAACCACTGGTATAGGGTGTATTTTTAATGACTGTGCAGTGTTTGAAAATATTACCGGTCCAAGGTTTGTATTCACCTTCTGTAAAGTTCATGCAACATAATATAGGCAAATACAAAACTTGGACCGGCAATATTTTCAAATACTGCACAGTCATTAAAAATACACCCTACTTTTTTTTTCGTTTTTTTTTCGCATATCCTATTACAGGACATCGCTGTCGACACCAGCATTTTACCGCTGTTGTTGATTTCTTGGCAAGATTACGCTCAGTAGTTTGCCATTGCTTTCTGAGTGGCCGGCTCACATATCCCATAAGTAACGGGCACGGCGAAAACCGCTACCAATTCTCGAGCAGCTGCGTTTGCTCACGTAGATAAACGGGATTACCGAGAAAGTAGCTAACACCCAGGCCAGGGAGACCGGCTTATTACTACTAATGATTATTAATATCCCTCAATACTAACACAGTTGCCGGCAAACCCATGCCTTCCCTTCGCATAGAATTAACTCATGTACAACCGTTTCGTGTTGTCTGAAAAGTTCAGACTGTTTACTACCTCAAAATGTACAGCGTATACACATTCAAGCGCTTTAACGTGTTTCTTTAGCCAAAACTTAACCCGACTAGCAACTTCTAACGTTAATTTACAGATGTATATCGCATAGTCTCCTCGCCTGCTGGTGCCTAAGACAGAAGCCTGAACCCACCTAATGACGCCTGCGTGAAGACAAGAACAATTTCATTTAATTGCATCCGACTCGATCGCAAGCAGTATTCTGAAGACAGTTACAAAACCAATGTAGCATTTCCTTAATTAAAGAGCCTGTTATTCAAAGATAGTCGGTATCGCCAAATGCTCCATCCCCGTAGGGCACCTTTGCATGTGGGAATCGATACCCTCATGTAACCGTTAGGGAGGCCCCAGCTGTGCTAGGTACCCGAGTCTGTTTGCCCGGCCTATCTCACCGCGGCATGTCTTTGCACTAGTTATATGACAAGAGAACGTAGACAGGCCGCGCAACACGAGCCAATCATTGATCACGCCAATATCAACCCAATCAAAGATCAACATCTGTGAAGCTTTATAAACATGTCTTTGTATTCATTTCTTCTGCGCCGGGTTCTTTTCTGCATCGTGAAGTGCATGGCCTGCAACATATAAGCATGGGTTACTTCTTCTGCTGAACAGTTGTCTAAGACCTGTTCTTTTGTATCGATGGCAGGAGAATTAGTGCAAAAATGGAAGTCTTTCGGCCGAAAGGATGAGATCCCTCACTCCACTGTACAGACGATTAGGTTGGGAGGTTGTCTACATGTACCGGCCAGCTGGTCTTAAACGTTGACTTCTTGCTGTTGACTTGGCGACGTCAATTACAAGTATAAGAAGTTGGAGTGGGTTAGCCTGATGGCGACGGACACTGGCAATAAGGAAAACAGGATCACACACACACACACACACACATACACACACATACACACACACATACGTCCGGTATGAATTACGCTCGAGTTTAAAGCGAGCGAATGAAAAAAAAAATCTAGTAAAGAAATTTTGGGGAAACTGGAAGCAATGAAGATGTGGTTGCTAAAAATGTTGAGAATATCATGAGCAGAAGCGAAAACAAATAATGAGGTACTAACAGAAGCGGCATAACAAGACCACTCACTAAATACATTCAGACAAGACAAATGATATTTATTGGACATTTGTATAGCAGCAATGGACTTGACGAATTAGCCATAGAAGAGGGGATACTTTGATCAGGAATATCTTTAGCAATACGGTGATCAAAATGTTCTTAAGAGCTATATTGAGCCAACCTTGATGTATAGAAGGGAATCACGGACAAAAAGCAGACAAGTGAGTAATTATGTGGAGGCTGCATGGAAGAGGTTTCATAGAAGAACGATGAACAGAGAGAAAGCACAAATTAGGATATATTAAAAGAAATTAGCTCACAAAGAGGACTGGTTACTCGCATCACAAGAGGACAGTCCACATTTATTGGGCATATCAGTGACAGGAAAAAGCTGGAGTATGTAGTCACGTGCTGGACAGCTCGACATCAAGGCATGGAAGAACATCGGTATCAGGAATGGCTGACAGCACACGAGACAGAGGGCAGTGGACAAACATGATCACTAACGCCACACTACAAGGAGGAAAAGAAAAAGAATGAAGAAGAAGAAGCAGAAGAAAAGTCAGAAGAAGAGGAGGAAGAATTAGAAGAAGAAGAAATACTCTATCTGGGAGGCAGAGAAGGGCAGAGAAAGATGTGCGTGGAGGGATTAAATTTCTTAGAAAGATGTACGAGTATTAAAATAAGAACAACAATTTTACTAACATTTCATGTGACAGAAACAACAGATACTAAACATATAAGGTATGATCTTCAGGTCATTCTCGACTGTCTACGCCTAATTTCTCCAATCAATTGCTAAGATGATTTACATCCTTGCAGACGCGTGACATAAAAGATGCACATGTAACCTCACACACTATGTCAAGGCATTATGGACTGGGTCACCAGCTTTAATTCTCAGTATCTTTCTATTCCAGAA
This sequence comes from Cepaea hortensis, assembly GCA_963921405.1. Taxonomy (NCBI): domain Eukaryota; kingdom Metazoa; phylum Mollusca; class Gastropoda; order Stylommatophora; family Helicidae; genus Cepaea; species Cepaea hortensis. Next base: position 100,024,638 of record OY992877.1, read on the forward strand.
AACTCTGGCACCAATTTTACGAGGCTAGGTCGACCCCAGAACCCGTCCGGTGGAAAAAGACGACACGTGATCTAATCACTATATTACCCCGACTGAAGACAGTGGATACCTTTACTAATTAAATAGAAAACAAATTATTTCAGAGGCCATTCACAGCATTCGAGTTAAAATACCCGCATTGTCCAGTACTAGCTGACCCTCCAGCTTGGCAGATGGAAATCCAGACAACAGAGACAGTTGCCCTCCACCTGAGCATCACAAATGAATCACCCTTAAATGTCTGATCTCGTTGCCACCAATCGATCCGCCAGTTTCCTTACACAAGTAATTTCTGCATTAATCACGGCAGTCTCTTGTACCTTCTCCCTATCTGGCGTTTGTTTACCGAGGCCGCCTCGAATACGAGCATCTTTAAAAAGTATATAATTTACGCCCACCCGCTTTGTAAAGATAATTCTTTTCCGCAATACAGCCGTAATTGTTTGCTTTGGCTCGTGCCTTGTCCTTTCTGGGCATGCTTCCGAGTTGCACCGGCGGTTGAGCCCCTTCAACTAAATGGATTTAATTACACATACGTGCCGAATGTTAAACATTGTGTTCTGCCGCTCCAGAACAGCAAACGTTTGAGGCAATTATCGGGATATTAGAGAAATAAGCTGTCTTCGGAGAATGACAGAATGGAAATATGAAAGTACGGTCGTATTGCGTTTGTTGCCTTTTGTATTTAGTTCTTTAAAAGAACATTTTAAGTCTTTCTTTTATTCTTTCACGGTAGTTATTCAGGATGCAGAATGTTTTGTTTTACTTTAGAATGGTTTTATACGTTTCTTTTGCTTCGTAGTCGGGAACTATATTCATTGTTTAACTTTTACAAACACCTATCTTAATGGTTGAAACTAAGTAATATTTTGTTATATATTCCTCAAATTTATGAAATGGTGTCAAGGCGTGAGCATTGGAAGAACGTTTGGATAAATGAATTTGTGCAGCTGAAATATGGATATATAGAAAAATGAGCGAATATTACAGAAAGATAAAATCCACAAATACAGAAGTCTTAAACAACATAGCATTCAGCTGAATGGGATAAATGTTTGATGCACAAATTAGTATGGACACACAGAAGTCGGAAATCAGACTTACAATCGCGTTGACGAAAAGGGCTTTTATAGAAAGAAATACAACCAAAGAAAAATAAATCATAACCTCAAAGAAAATACAACTCAATCTGCGGAAAATAATTCTTCGCATATACGTCTTACCAATCGCGTAAACATTGAATATAGTCAGAATTATAGGCAATGAATAGCATGTGTTAAAACATATAAAGACATACGAGGTATGATATTGTAAAAAAATAATTGACAAGAACCAACTGAAATGACATATTGACAAATGAAACCTTTGCGGACAATGGAACACATCAAAAACTTCTCACAAGTTACCAAATCACGAAATCACAAAGACTGCCATGCCTTATCAGACCCTAAGGCAAAAAGAATCACCAAAGACAGTACTGGATAGCATGATACCGGGGGGGGGGGGGGGGGGGAGAAGAAGAGGATGGGGTAAACAAAGGACAGCATATATAAAACAAGCACAGATTTACCAATGCAGATATACATGGGATCAAATAGGCGACACACGCCAGACAACTATAGAATGGAATAAGAAAACTTCACTACTAGCCCAAGCGTTGACATATTTTACGATGCTGCTGCTGCTGATGATGATGATGATGTTGATGATGATGATGATGATGATGATGATGATGATGATGATGATGATGATGATGATGATGATGATGATGATGATGATGATAAAACACACAGTACAACAACGTATCCTATATTAGATAGAAGAGTCGAAAGTAAATGTGCAAGAAGAAACAATGGCTGGATCATTTCAATGAATGGACTGGACAGAGGCTGTTAGACATCATTAAAACAAGAGACACTTCAGGAGATCCATAGCAATCAGTCTTCTTTGCAAATATGGCAACTGATCTGGTGCGAATTAACTTTCACACTAGCGTTTTCGAGGGTGATCTGATTTTATCTGATTTTCACAGTAATAATTTACAGTGTGATCTGATGCAATTTGAGTTGCACAATAACGTTTTAGAGTGTGGTTTGATTTGATCTGACTTGCACAGTAACAATTTAGAGTGTGATCCGACGCGATCTGTCTTATATAGAACCGTTTTAGGGTGGAATCTGATGCGCAATGATGCTTTAGAATTCAAGAAAGATGTAAACAACACCCCCCCCCCCCCCCCCCCCCCCAAAAAAAAAAAAAAAAAAAAAAAAAAAAAAAATTTAAAAAAAGTTCTTTGATTGTCGCGAAGCAAGGTATGGATTTGAAGAGATGCATCCGAGTATTAAAATGCAGGTTGTCTTTTTGACTGATATTGCTTGCCGTCGTGTTATCATCAAACCAATGTAAATGAAATGGCATATTGTTAACACCAAATATCCGCCTGCTTACGAAATCTTTGAGACATTTCTTTGAAATAAAAGAAAGTTAAGATAGTCCCACGACACTGCGGTCGTTGAGGTCTGAAGCATTGGGCCTTCACATTTTCTAGGCCACGACATATTAGATGCGGTGACCATTTGTTTTCCTCGCTGCCTTTCTTTCTTCTACCATTTCCATAAAATTCTCAAAATCCTCTGGTGCCTATTCCTATGAAATTATGTACACCTCATATCTTCTCTTCTGCCTTTCATCCCACAAGGGAGGGTAATCTCAACCAAATCTCACGCCAAGTCCTTTGAGTTGTTCATGATTAGTGGGATTCCCCCCCCCCCCCCTCCTCTCCCCCCCCCCTCATATCCTTTTACAGAACATTGCAGTAAACACCAGCATTTTTCAGCTGCTGTTGATGTCTTGGCAAGTTTTACGTTCAGTAGTTTGCCATTGCTTTCTGACCGACCGGCTCAATACCTTCCGCAAGTAACCAACGCGACACGATCCGCTGCCGAATCTCGCGCAGCTGTGTTTCCACAAGAGTATACGGGATTACGAACAGCGTCGTTAAACCCTTTGCCAGGGAGACCGGCCATATCCGTACTGGTTGGAGTAAACAATCACGGCCGTACTTGGGATTGTACCGGATGGGTGCCTTGACATGCATGTCCCTTGATATATTTGCAGGGGGAAAGCTCGCCCGTTCACGCACAAGATGGTTTTACTTTCTCACATTGTGGTTGAATATACCAGAGTGTTTCTGTTGTCATTACATTAACAACAGTTATATCTACATTGTTTGTAAATTAGCTGTTATTTGATTGGTTATCATCCTATTAAGAGAGACGTCAGAAAGGGATGTGGAATGTCTCCAGATCTTTTTCACCTGAAGATTCACAATATTTTCATAAATGTAGAAGATATAAAGTCGCTTAAAAGTCAACAGGGTCGACTTTATTGCACCGAGTTTTATTCCATATGGCCCAATCTCTTTCCGCAAAGCGGAAAGCGTCGCACAAAGCACGAATTCCGGAGCTCCAGCGACGACCCCCAGGAGTCTCCGAATAAATGCACTCGTGAACCGAAGGACGCGGCCCGGAATCGAACCCACAACATTCGGAGCCCGAGACAGACGGCTTGACCACTTCGCCATGTAGACTCCCAATGTAGAAGATATGAAAGGAATCATCATTGGAGGACAAAACATCAATAACATTAGATATGCGGATGATACAATATTGATTGCAGACAATGAATGGGGGACCTGCAACATTTAGTAGATGCGGTTGTTGCACACAGTGAACAACAAGGGTTAGAATTGAATTGTAGGAAGACATGTGTTATGGTAGTCACTAGGGAGAAAAGAATACCACAATGTGATTTTCGAGTAAATGGGCATATTCATAAACAAGTGAATCAGTACAATTGTCTCAGAACAGTCATAACATCTGATGTGAGATGCCGTAAAGAGATTAGAACAAGAATCGCCATGGCAAAGATAGCCTTTTGCAAGATCGAAAACACACTGACCAATAAAAAGATGCCATTTGCAACGAGAAAAAAGTGTGGTAGGTGTTACAGAGAACCTGTGCTTTTGCATGGGTGTGCAGAGTGGGCAATGAGCAGACAGGCTGAAAAACATCTGATGTTTATGGAAATGTGGTTTCTGGGGAAAATGCAAAGAATACCATTTTTAATTTAAGTTGCATGTCCTTCACAGGACGTAACAATCAACCCATGCCTTTTGGCTGTTCGTGATTCCTGGGCAAGTTTTACATTCAGTAGTTTGCCATTGCTTTCTGAACGACCGGCATCTATACCTTTTTTTCGAAAAAAACAGCACCGCTGTGTTTCGAACCCGGGTATTTGGGATAACGTCCGTGACACCTTCGCCACGGAGACCGAATACCATGGACAGACAGAAAAACCAATGACCAAGTCCTACAAGAAGTACATGGTTGGAGAAATTATACGTAGATAGTCAAAAATTTTTGACTACGTTATGAGAAGAAATAAATTGGAAAACTTGGTGACAACTGGCAAGATCGACGGGAAGAAAACAAGGGTAAGCAGAGAAGTAAATACCTGGATGCCTTGGCCATGTGTCATGGTCGAGACAAGAACACTAGCGGATCCAGGACTATGGTGATCGAGTGAGATGGAGGAACATGACCGCCCACGCTTATCGACATGGCACTTGATGATGATGATGATGATTAGTTGCTTGGTGCCACGTGATGTCAATGGACGACTGCTAACCCAAGTACTGATGTCAAGGTTGTCGAGTCCTGAATGAGCCTTTATCAAACATAATAAAATGGTGAGGAGACTTTCCTTGCTCGCGTGTTTTTGAAGCCTGTAAAGGAAACAAGGAATAGGAACACTGTCACTGGGCACAAATGTTGTGCGAGGCGACTAAGGAGGGTTAGTATGAGACCGGCTACCTCACCCAGTAGACAGCTTCAGCAGTAAAATCCCACCAATCATGAACTACTTAAAGGGCTTGGCGTGAGATTTGCTTGAGGGTCTATCCTCCGTTGGGGGATGAAAGGCAGAAGAGAAGAAATTACTTTTGCCGTGTGTGAGAAATACACCAGAAGTAACCTAGGTTACCGTAGTCAATGGCAGCGCTAAGAAACTATGACTCGACACCAGTAAACAAATAACAGTAAACATTGTCAGAACATGCCTCTTTCAAGTGACATTATGTGGATGTGAATCATGAACAATTTCACATTATTAAAGAGTAACGCTGAGACTCTAGAACTCCGATGTTCACAAAAGTCAGTTGCATGTTCTTTACAGAACGTTGCCGCAACTTCAGCATTTATTGGCTGTCCGTGATTTATTAGGCAATGTTACGTTCAGTCGTTTGCTATTGCTTTCTGAACATCTACACAGGTGAAGCCATCTGAACAGCTGAGAAGCCTCATACCAGGGAAATCAACACAAAATTATCCGCTTCCACATCGCCCGTGACTGATTTTGAACCATCATCTGGGTATGTCAAGAATTGTGAAACTGCTTATCACTAAACCCGGGACACACACCCGTGCACACACACACACACACACACACACACACACACACACACACACACACAAACACAAACACACACATAAATAGTACAAGTAAAGGACCCTTGTACATACCTTAGGCGCATTTTGCATATCGTGCTGGATTCATGTCTGTATAGACTACTCAACACCCAACCGCCATGTGATGTGATCAGTATCCATGTCTGTATAGACCACTCAACACTCAACCGCCATGTGATATGATCAGTATCCATATCTGTATAGACCACTCAACACTCAACCGCCATGTGATGTGATCATTATCCATGTCTGTATAGACCACTGAACACTCAACCGCCATGTGATATGATCAGTATCCATATCTGTATAGACCACTCAACACCCAACCGCCATGTGATGTGATCATTATCCATGTCTGTATAGACTACTCAACACTCAACCACCATGTGATGTTATCAGTATCCATGTCTGTTTAGACCACTCAATACTCACCCGCCATGTGATGCGATCAGTATCCCACCGACCGCTTGTATTTCCTAATGTATTTCTGTATCCCCATTTTAAGCCGGTAATATTTAGGATCCCAGGTCAATTTTAATAAATCCTTCCGATGAGGATTCGAACCCATGACTACGCCTGCAAATGTCAGCTACTACGTAATTATGTATAGGATCAGTAGCGTATAATATAATACCTTCTAAGACATAAACTGCCGGTCTCCGTGGCAAAGGCATTTCGGACGCGGTACGTAATTCCGCTTACCTGTGTCCGAAAAATAGATGCGACCGATTTGACAGCAGACCGTGTCGTGCTGGGTTTTAACATGATGGTATGGGAGCCGGTCGTTCAGAAAGCAATTGCAAACTACTGAACGTAAACTTGCCAAGACAACAACAGCAGTGTTCGTGTTGACAGCGATGACCTGTGAATAGGATATGAAACAACAAGAGACATAAACTACGAAGAAAGAGTCAGTTGCATGTGTATGTCTGCACAGTTCCGGTATGGTAGCTCTCATTGGTCTTGCACTTTTAACACGCCCTTGTCAAATGAACGGTGACAAAACCAGCGCGATCACGCATGATATCGTCTGTTTATGCCGGAGAAAGTACAGCACAGAGACAGGCTACCCGATCCCACGCCATCCCTAACCAACATTTATTTGCACATAAACATTGCACTAATGGTAATCAATTGCAATGTCAAAGATTCAATCACAGGGCGTAGTATTTAATTATCCAGTTCTTTTTGTTCTCATACTCGTTAATCATTACTTCCTAAATAGAACTGTTGATTTAGAGTTGGTGGTTTGCTCTTTTTCCTGCCTGTTTCTTTCTTTTCCACTGTTGCTTCGTGTGTTCAAGCGATGGGTTGGAGTTTGCTAGAAAAGTAATGTATTTGGAAGGATACTTTTCCAGCTACCGCAGCTAGCGGGCGAGGACATGGGATGCTGTTCTCCTACATCAGGGGACGTGGTTCCTAATCCAAATTAAAACACGGGATGTTTATCTCCTTTTTTCGTTTGTCTGGTCTAGTTCAGATATTGGCGATCACGAGGCTTCTATATTCTCTGCCTTCTGTCATGTTACTGAAGTTGATGATGCTTATATTATTATTTATTAATAAAGACACATGTATTCTTTGGCACTCATAGAATTTGAAGAAGGATGTAGAGACTAAAGGTTGCATACGATAACACTAGTGCGTCATCTAGTCTCTACTTCCTTCTTCTACTTCTATTGGTTGCATACGACAACACTAGTGCGTCATCTAATCTCTACTTCCTTCTTCTACTTCTATTAGTTGCATACGACAACACTAGTGCGTCATCTAGTCTCTACTTCCTTCTTCTACTTCTGTTAGTTGCATACGACAACACTAGTGCGTCATCTAGTCTCTACTTCCTTCTTCTACTTCTATTGGTTGCATACGATAACACTAGTGCGACATCTAGTCTCTAATTCCTTCTTCTACTTCTATTAGTTGCATACGACAACACTAGTGCGTCATCTAGTCTCTACTTCCTTCTTCTACTTCTATTGGTTGCATACGACAACACTAGTGCGTCATCTAGTCTCTAATTCCTTCTTCTACTTCTATTGGTTGCATACGACAACACTAGTGCGTCATCTAGACTCTACTTCTATTGGTTGTATACGACAACACTAGTGCGTCATCTAGTCTCTACTTCCTTCTTCTACATCTATTGGTTGCATACGACAACACTAGTGCGACATCTAGTCTCTAATTCCTTCTTCTACTTCTATTGGTTGCATACGACAACACTAGTGCGACATCTAGTCTCTAATTCCTTCTTCTACTTCTATTGGTTGCATACGACAACACTAGTGCGTCATCTAGTCTCTACTTCCTTCTTCTACTTCTATTGGTTACATACGACAACACTAGTGCGTCATCTAGTCTCAACTTCCTTCTTCTACTTCTATTGGTTGCATACGACAACACTAGTGCGTCATCTAGTCTCTACTTCCTTCTTCTACTTCTATTGGTTGCATACGACAACACTAGTGCGTCATCTAGTCTCTACTTCTATTGGTTGTATACGACAACACTAGTGCGTCATCTAGTCTCTACTTCCTTCTTCTACTTCTATTGGTTGCATACGACAACACTAGTGCGTCATCTAGTCTCTACTTCCTTCTTCTACTTCTATTGGTTGCATACGACAACACTAGTGAGACATCTAGTCTCTAATTCCTTCTTCTACTTCTATTGGTTGCATACGACAACACTAGTGCGTCATCTAGTCTCTACTTCCTTTTTCTACTTCTATTGGTTGCATACGACAACACTAGTGCGTCATCTAGTCTCTACTTCATTCTTCTACTTCTATTGGTTGCATACGACAACACTAGTGCGTCATCTAGTCTCTACTTCCTTCTTCTACTTCTATTGGTTGCATACGACATCACTAGTGCGTCATCTAGTCTCTACTTCCTTCTTCTACTTCTATTGGTTGCATACGACATCACTAGTGCGTCATCTAGTCTCTACTTCCTTCTTCTACTTCTATTGGTTGCATACGACAACACTAGTGCGTCATCTAGTCTCTACTTCTATTGGTTGTATACGACAACACTAGTGCGTCATCTAGTCTCTACTTCCTTCTTCTACTTCTATTGGTTGCATACGACAACACTAGTGCGTCATCTAGTCTCTACTTCCTTCTTCTACTTCTATTGGTTGCATACGACAACACTAGTGCGTCATCTAGTCTCTACTTCCTTCTTCTACTTCTATTGGTTGTATACGACAACACTAGTGCGACATCTAGTCTCTAATTCCTTCTTCTACTTCAATTGGTTGCATACGACAACACTAGTGCATCATCTAGTCTCTACTTCCTTCTTCTACTTCTATTGGTTGCATACGACAACACTAGTGCGACATCTAGTCTCTACTTCCTTCATCTACTTCTATTGGTTGCATACGACAACACTAGTGCGTCATCTAGTCTCTACTTCTATTGGTTGTATACGACAACACTAGTGCGTCATCTAGTCTCTACTTCCTTCTTCTACTTCTATTGGTTGCATACGACAACACTAGTGCGTCATCTAGTCTCTACTTCCTTCTTCTACTTCTATTGGTTGCATACGACAACACTAGTGCGCCATCTAGTCTCTACTTCCTTCTTCTACTTCTATTGGTTGAATACGACAACACTATTGCGACATCTAGTCTCAACTTCCTTCTTCTACTTCTATTGGTTGCATACGACAACACTAGTGCGTCATCTAGTCTCTACTTCCTTCTTCTACTTCTATTGGTTGCATACGACAACACTAGTGCGTCATCTAGTCTCTACTTCCTTCTTCTACTTCTATTGGTTGCATACGACAACACTAGTGCGTCATCTAGTCTCTACTTCCTTCTTCTACTTCTATTGGTTGCATACGACAACACTAGTGCGTCATCTAGTCTCTACTTCTATTGGTTGTATACGACAACACTAGTGCGTCATCTAGTCTCTACTTCCTTCTTCTACTTCTATTGGTTGCATACGACAACACTAGTGCGTCATCTAGTCTCTACTTCCTTCTTCTACTTCTATTGGTTGCATACGACAACACTAGTGCGTCATCTAGTCTCTACTTCCTTCTTCTACTTCTATTGGTTGCATACGACAACACTAGTGCGACATCTAGTCTCTAATTCCTTCTTCTACTTCTATTGGTTGCATACGACAACACTAGTGCGTCATCTAGTCTCTACTTCCTTCTTCTACTTCTATTGGTTGCATACGACAATACTAGTGCGACATCTAGTCTCTACTTCCTTCTTCTACTTCTATTGGTTGCATACGACAACACTAGTGCGTCATCTAGTCTCTACTTCCTTCTTCTACTTCTATTGGTTGCATACGACAACACTAGTGCGTCATCTAGTCTCTAATTCCTTCTTCTACTTCTATTGGTAGCATACGACATCACTAGTGCGTCATCTAGTCTCTACTTCCTTCTTCTACTTCTTTTGGTTGCATACGACAACACTAGTGCGTCATCTAGTCTCTACTTCCTTCTTCTACTTCTATTGGTTGCATACGACAACACTAGTGCGTCATCTAGTCTCTAATTCCTTCTTCTACTTCTATTGGTTGCATACGACAATACTAGTGCGTCATCTAGTCTCTAATTCCTTCTTCTACTTCTATTGGTTGCATACGACAACACTAGTGCGTCATCTAGTCTCTACTTCCTTCTTCTACTTCTATTGGTTGCATACGACAACACTAGTGCATCATCTAGTCTCTACTTCCTTCTTCTACTTCTATTGGTTGCATACGACAACACTAGTGCGTCATCTAGTCTCTACTTCCTTCTTCTACTTCTATTGGTTGCATACGACAACACTAGTGCGTCATCTAGTCTCTACTTCTATTGATTGCATACGACAACACTAGTGCGTCATCTAGTCTCTACTTCTATTGGTTGCATACGACAACACTAGTGCGTCATCTAGTCTCTACTTCCTTCTTCTACTCCTATTGGTTGCATACGACAACACTAGTGCGACATCTAGTCTCTAATTCCTTCTTCTACTTCTATTGGTTGCATACGACAACACTAGTGCGTCATGTAGTCTCTACTTACTTATATATATATATATATATATATATATATATATATATATATATATATATATATATATATATATATATATATATACACATATACACACATATATATATATATATATATATATATATATATATATATATATATATATATATATATGTGTTTATATGTGTGTATATATATATATATATATATATATATATATAGAGTGAGAGAGAGAGAGAGAGAGAGAGAGAGAGAGAGAGAGAGAGAGAGAGAGAGAGAGAGCTTATATAGACGATACCACCTGCTTTCTGTTAGCGCCGAATGTTGGGCGGCGCTCACAAAACCCGACACCCCACATTGTGCCAACGGCTTCGGGTAGAGGAGTGCAATTGGGAGGGTAAAAGCCTTATCCTAGTGCGAGGAAATGCAACCCAAAGACTAAATGTCATGACAGGGCAGTCCAGGCCCTAAGCCTTGGCAGGCAACTGGTCTAGGATGGAGGCTCCGACAGGCGGACAGTTAGAGCATCGCTTAGTTGATCTGGCAGCTTCTGCAGTTTGTCTTGTTCCAGACTCATCGGTGTCACCTTTCCTCTGGAATAAATTAGACAGGCCGAGAGAGGAATCATACTGCATGTGCAACACATAGTCTCTAAATTCAGCCCAGGCTGTATGTTATATAGAGGTATAACTCCATTTTACAAACTATCGTCTGTCAAGACGGCAAGTTGCCAGCCAGTCAAAATATTGTGATTCTGTCTTTATATCTTTAAGCAATATCTCTCAGCATGTATATCTTTGAAATGAATATGAGGCCTGGGGCAGAAAAGACATTTGGTATTGAAGCAGATCACCTCGCCAGATTCTAATATCACATGATGGATGAAGTTGACCATCTTATTCCATTGTAACAAAATACAGGTCGAAGTTCGCCGTTTACTTAGTTTCATTTTCAAGGCAGTGGTGTAATGTCAGATGGTATCATCAGCTTCATGTGCTATGCTGATAAGCGTGGGCGATCATGTTTCACCATCTCACACGATCACAAGAGTTATGGATCAGCATTGTGCGATTGCCTCGACCATGCTGTGTGGTCGAGCCATCCAGACATTGATCCCTCTGCCTTTCCCCTGCTCTTTTCCCCTCAATCTTGCTAGCTGTCACTAATTCTTCTAGTTCACCTCTTCTAACAACATGTCTTTTCTCCTCAATTTGGCAGTTATCACAAAGTTTTCCAGTCCACCTCTTCTCAAAACGTGTCTTTTCCCCTCAATCTTGCCAGTTGTCACTAAGTTTTCCAGTCCATTTCTTCTCACAAAGCGCTTTTCCCTTCAATCTTGCCAGTTATCACTAAGTTTTCCAGTCCACCCCTTCTCACAACGTGTCTTTTCCCCTCAATCTTGCCAGTTATCACTAAATTTTCCAGTGCACCTCTTCTCACAGCGTGTCGTTTCCCCTGAATCTTGCCAGTTGTTACTAAGTTTTCCAGTCCACCTTTTCTCACAACTCTCTAATCAGTATACGGCGTTCATTTGTTTCCAGCACGACTTGCTAATTGGTTTCTATGTCGAACTATTGTATTCCTGGCATTCTCCTCAGCAACCACATTTCCGCTGCCACTAGATGTCTCTCAACTTGTCTGTGTCGCATCACCCTGCATTAGAACTCATGCTTCAATCACCATGAAACCTTTCTCCCAGACCACATCCTTAGCGGTGCTCTTTTAGACAGTCACTCTAATCTCATCACCTCGGATTGTATCGTTTTATGTGGGCTGCACCCTCCACACATTTCTTAAAAACACTACTGCTTCATCGCCATCTCCCGACATTTACACACATATTGTAAATATGAAATCTCGCTTCAACGTCTCTTTATATAGCATATATTACAGGAGATCAATATAGCAAATATGCCGTTCCAGAATTCACCCAGCCTCAGAATCTCGGCAAATTGTTCCGTTATAATTACTTCTCCGCAAGGATTTGTTGGAAATGAACGTTATGTATTTAAGCTAATGTAAATAAATAGAAGAGTATAGATACATTAATAATTCATATTCGCTGAATTGTTATTGTATCAATTGAGACATGAAATTATGCCAGAAAAATTAGCCTGAAAGCTGTTGACATTAATTTTTGGTGATTTATACATTGTGATTGATACGGTAATTTCATACTTCTCGACATTTCAGTTTCTTTTTTCTCGTTTCTTTTCTTATTTTGTCTATTTCTTGTATTTACTGATGAAGATTCTCAGCTTTAAATATCACTGGTAATTCATTGTTTCACAACTAATATTGAATTACACACACACACACACACGCACACACACACATTCACACACCCACACACACACACCGATGAATGCGTATGTGTGAGTGTGTGTGTGGGGGGGGGGGGGTATATGACGCGCGCACACGGACATATTCATATTTACTGTGTGTTGCAGTATGCTATATGTAACGTGGTCAATATCACGCTGTTCCATTTCACGACAAAAGAGAAGTTTCAAGAATGTTCTCGTACATATTTAATCAGGTTTGACAACAATCCCAGTCCATTGGGACTCGAACCCGTGAATATCGGAGGCATGCACACTAACTTGTGTGTGTGTGTGTGTGTGTGTGTGTGTGTGTGTGCGTGTGTGTGTGTGTTTGGTGTGTGTGTGTGTTTGTAATCCACAACCCAATGATGTCAGCAGGAATGCCTTAGTAATTCACAACACAGCGATGTCTGCGTGTTTGTCTTAGTGAACCACAAACCAGGAATGTCTGCGTGTTTGTCTTAGTAAATCACAAAGCAGCGATGTCTGCATATTCGGCTTAGTGAACCACAAACCAGCGATGTCTGCAGGAATGTCTTAGTAATTCACACCCCATCAATGTCTGCAGGAATAAATCGTTGTGGTTTGTAGTTCAATAAGACATTCCTGCAGACATTGATGGGGTGTGAATTACTAAGACATTCCTGCAGACATCGCTGTTTTGTGGTTCACTAAGACAAATACGCAAACATCGCTCTAGTGTGGTTCACTAAGACAAACTCGCAGATTTCTCTGGTTTGTGGTTCACTAAGACAAACTCGCAGATATCGCTGGTTTGTGGTTCACTAAGACAAACTCGCAGATATCGCTGGTTTGTGGTTCACTAAGACAAATACGCAAACATCGCTCTAGTGTGGTTCACTAAGACAAACTCGCAGATATCGCTGGTTTGTGGTTCACTAAGACAAACACGCAGACATCGCTCTAGCGTGGTTCACTAAGACAAACTCGCAGATGTCGCTGGTTTGTGGTTCACTAAGACAAACACGCAGACATCGCTGTGTTGTGAATTACTAAGGCATTCCTGCTGACATCATTGGGTTGTGGATTACAAACACACACACCAAACACACACACACACGCACACACACACACACACACACACACATTCACAACCCAGCGATGTCTGCAGGAATGTCATAGAAATTCACAATCCAGCGATGTCGGCGTATTTGTCTTAGTGAACAACAAAACAGCGATGGCTGCATGAATCTCTTAGGGAACTACCTCGAGCGATGTCTGCAGAAATGTCTTAATAATTCAAAAACCCATCGATGTTTGCGTGTTTGTCTTAATGAACCACACCCCAGCGATGTCTGTAGGAATGTCTTAGTAATTCACAACGCAACGACGTCTTCGTGTTTGTCTTATTGAACCACAACCCAGGAATGTCTGCGTGTTTGTCTTAGTAAATCACAAAGCAGCGATGTCTGCATATTCGGCTTAGTGAACCACAACCCAGCGATGTCTGCGTGATGTCTTAGTGAACCACAACCCAGCGATGTCTGCGTGATGTCTTAGTGAACCACAACCCAGCGATGTCTGCGTGATGTCTTAGTGAACCACAACCCAGCGATGTCTGCGTGATGTCTTAGTGAACCACAACCCAGTGATGTTTGCGTATTTGTCTTAGTGAACCACAACTCAGCGACATCTGCATGTTTGTCTTAGTGAACCACAACCCAGTGATGTTTGCATGTTTGTCTCACTAAACCACAACCCAGCGATGTCTACGTGTTTGTCTTAGTGAACCACAACCCAGTGATGTTTGCCTATCTGTCTTAGTGAATCACACCCTTCGAGGATGGGATATATTTTTCATGGACCTTAGCTCCGAAGTGCACCCAGCCTAAAACTGGCTTCATGAATATTCCTGGGAAGTAAAAGCATCCGGCGAGATATCGACCACATCAGCCATCGAAGGCTGGTCGGCCTAAAATATGTGGCTAGCACCATATATCCAATATGGACCACTCGTGTAAAGTAATATTTTACGTCTTTGACCATAGCTCCACCTGTAAGTAAAGTAGTATTTTACGTCTTTGACCATAGCTCCACCAGTAAATAAAGTAGAAAGGGTCATTTCTAACACGCCTTCATACGTGATGGACAAATGATGCTAGGTCCATATGTGTATGTGCCAACTGCACTTGATGAGTGATGTAGTGGCTATACAAAGACGTCCTTGCTTACCAGGACATTTCTTGGTACCCATGTGTCGTATACTGTCTCACGAGCCTTTACTAGCTGTCAGTATCTCCTCAAATCCAACCCATTGTACGAGAACGTAAACTGCAATCACCACCGGTATGATTTCAACTTGGGGGAGGGGGGGGGGGAAGAGTTAATCGACACCGCCCAGATGAAAACCGCACAAATCACGAATCGGAGCGAATACGTGAAGAAACAAAAACGGACAGGATCAAAGAATATAAAAGATGGCGCACAAGTAGACATCTTCCCGTTTTACACAAAGCCAAGACGCGAGGTAGAAGGCATTGAGGGACGGCCGGCAACATCTACAAACAAACGTGAAAGACAACAGAAGTAGAAGCCTACAGCGAAGTTGAACAACGCTGAGTCCTAAAGCCTGAGACCAGTATCAGTGTTTACATCCATTCAAGAGAATGCAGGTAAACAATGCTATATTTTATATTAGTTCAGTTTAGTCTGTGAGCTTTTTTCCCCAGGAGAAGAGTTGGTAAGTCATCGTGTTAATGCCATGTGGTTAGTTGTTAAGAAATTAATTTAGTGAAACTAAATAATATATTCAGTTATTATAGTCATAGATAAACTGTACATTAGGACAACCCAGTGAGCTTCCTTTTCTTCTAGTAAACAACATATTTAATGTGAAGCATTAGATCTTGGTGAGTAACTGAAGATTTAAGAAGGCTAAGAATACTTAGTTCAGTAAAAAGAAACTATTTTACATGTGCCAACACTGGTTAGAGAAATTAGTGTAATGTGTAACAAAAGTACATGGGCACCTGAGAGGTAAATAGATTTATATAAGGACCATAATTGTGGGTGTTGGGTTAAAGCACACATGTGGTGAGGCAATGTATTTTCACTGTTGTTAAACATGGGGAATTAATATTTGTGCCACATAATAATGCTTAATCAACCGCCATGCAAGAATGGTTATGATTCATAATGATGAATGTGGATTGAATATATCACATAAATCTATATATTTGGTGAGAGCATGTGGTGATCCATGTGTAAGTTCATTATAGCTAACCATGAAGAATCATCATTCGTAACTCTCATAATTCCTAAATATCACATAATTCCATGTAATTGATGAGAGCATGTGGTGATCCATGTGTATTTTCATTATTGTTAAATATGATGAATCATCATTTGGGAATATCATAAGTAAGCCTAATGATCACACAAGTCTATGCCATTGAAGAGAGCATGCCTGTGGTGAGTCGTGTGTGATTGCAATTTTGTTAAACGGATGTGAATGTATCATTTGTGAACCACATCAGTATGAATGACTAATTATCATCCAGGAAAATATTATAATTTCTGATGAAAGATGGTGGAATGATGAGCTTTCATTATGATGTCATTGGTGTTGAATCTGTGAATTTATCGTGGGCAAAGCACATACATATGCTTGATTATCATCCATACAGATATGATTGTATCTGATGAATGATTGTGAAATGATCATCCATGAACATATGAATATTATGTCTGATGAATGAGTCTGAGTGAGATGAAGAGAATGCTGAGAAGGGTATAAGCTAGCAATCAATCTCATGATAGAAGGCCACTTTGTTGTATAATGTCCTTTCTATCACAAGAGAATATGTTCGGCATAACCCAAACACTAAGTAATCTTTTAGTGCACTCCGACACATGACACCACTTTGTATAATATATCATTCATGGTACCATCATCTAGGTTTGTGCCCCAAGCACGACACAACCCATATCAAATCACGCGTACTACAAGCATCTGGTTTTGTGTCTTAAGCAAAACCCCATTTTGTATTATAGATTACTCTTGTTACAACATATGAGCTAGTGTCCTGATGAATGTAATGATAATGAGATAATGATATAATGATGATGATGATGAGTGTAATAAAGATGATGATTGTAATAACAATGATGAGGATAATGATATAATGAGAATGATGAGAATGATGAGAATGATGATGATGATGATGATGATGATGCTGCTGCTGCTGCTGCTGCTGCTGCTGCTGCTGCTGCTGCTGCTGCTGCTGCTGCTGCTGCTGCTGCTGCTGCTGCTGCTGCTGCTGCTGCTGCTGCTGCTGCTGCTGCTGCTGCTGCTGCTGCTGCTGCTGCTGCTGCTGCTGCTGCTGCTGCTGCTGCTGCTGCTGCTGCTGCTGCTGCTGCTGCTGCTGCTGCTGCTGCTGCTGCTGCTGCTGCTGCTGCTGCTGCTGCTGCTGCTGCTGCTGCTGCTGCTGCTGCTGCTGCTGCTGCTGCTGCTGCTGCTGCTGCTGCTGCTGCTGCTGCTGCTGCTGCTGCTGCTGCTGCTGCTGCTGCTGCTGCTGCTGCTGCTGCTGCTGCTGCTGCTGCTGCTGCTGCTGCTGCTGCTGCTGCTGCTGCTGCTGCTGCTGCTGCTGCTGCTGCTGCTGCTGCTGCTGCTGCTGCTGCTGCTGCTGCTGCTGCTGCTGCTGCTGCTGCTGCTGCTGCTGCTGCTGCTGCTGCTGCTGCTGCTGCTGCTGCTGCTGCTGCTGCTGCTGCTGCTGCTGCTGCTGCTGCTGCTGCTGCTGCTGCTGCTGCTGCTGCTGCTGCTGCTGCTGCTGCTGCTGCTGCTGCTGCTGCTGCTGCTGCTGCTGCTGCTGCTGCTGCTGCTGCTGCTGCTGCTGCTGCTGCTGCTGCTGCTGCTGCTGCTGCTGCTGCTGCTGCTGCTGCTGCTGCTGCTGCTGCTGCTGCTGCTGCTGCTGCTGCTGCTGCTGCTGCTGCTGCTGCTGCTGCTGCTGCTGCTGATGATGATGATGATGATGATGATGATGATGATGATGATGATGATGATGATGATGATGATGATGATGATGATGATGATGATGATGATGATGATGATGATGATGATGATGATGATGATGATGATGATGATGATGATGATGATGATGATGATGATGATGATGATGATGATGATGATGATGATGATGATGATGATGATGATGATGATGATGATGATGATGATGATGATGATGATGATGATGATGATGATGATGATGATGATGATGATGATGATGATGATGATGATGATGATGATGATGATGATGATGATGATGATGATGATGATGATGATGATGATGATGATGATGATGATGATGATGATGATGATGATGATGATGATGATGATGATGATGATGATGATGATGATGATGATGATGATGATGATGATGATGATGATGATGATGATGATGATGATGATGATGATGATGATGATGATGATGATGATGATGATGATGATGATGATGATGATGATGATGATGATGATGATGATGATGATGATGATGATGATGATGATGATGATGATGATGATGATGATGATGATGATGATGATGATGATGATGATGATGATGATGATGATGATGATGATGATGATGATGATGATGATGATGATGATGATGATGATGATGATGATGATGATGATGATGATGATGATGATGATGATGATGATGATGATGATGATGATGATGATGATGATGATGATGATGATGATGATGATGATGATGATGATGATGATGATGATGATGATGATGATGATGATGATGATGATGATGATGATGATGATGATGATGATGATGATGATGATGATGATGATGATGATGATGATGATGATGATGATGATGATGATGATGATGATGATGATGATGATGATGATGATGATGATGATGATGATGATGATGATGATGATGATGATGATGATGATGATGATGATGATGATGATGATGATGATGATGATGATGATGATGATGATGATGATGATGATGATGATGATGATGATGATGATGATGATGATGATGATGATGATGATGATGATGATGATGATGATGATGATGATGATGATGATGATGATGATGATGATGATGATGATGATGATGATGATGATGATGATGATGATGATGATGATGATGATGATGATGATGATGATGATGATGATGATGATGATGATGATGATGATGATGATGATGATGATGATGATGATGATGATGATGATGATGATGATGATGATGATGATGATGATGATGATGATGATGATGATGATGATGATGATGATGATGATGATGATGATGATGATGATGATGATGATGATGATGATGATGATGATGATGATGATGATGATGATGATGATGATGATGATGATGATGATGATGATGATGATGATGATGATGATGATGATGATGATGATGATGATGATGATGATGATGATGATGATGATGATGATGATGATGATGATGATGATGATGATGATGATGATGATGATGATGATGATGATGATGATGATGATGATGATGATGATGATGATGATGATGATGATGATGATGATGATGATGATGATGATGATGATGATGATGATGATGATGATGATGATGATGATGATGATGATGATGATGATGATGATGATGATGATGATGATGATGATGATGATGATGATGATGATGATGATGATGATGATGATGATGATGATGATGATGATGATGATGATGATGATGATGATGATGATGATGATGATGATGATGATGATGATGATGATGATGATGATGATGATGATGATGATGATGATGATGATGATGATGATGATGATGATGATGATGATGATGATGATGATGATGATGATGATGATGATGATGATGATGATGATGATGATGATGATGATGATGATGATGATGATGATGATGATGATGATGATGATGATGATGATGATGATGATGATGATGATGATGATGATGATGATGATGATGATGATGATGATGATGATGATGATGATGATGATGATGATGATGATGATGATGATGATAAATGAATATTACAAGCATATTATAGACACGGTGAACAGGAGGGAAGATACTCGCCTTGAACCTTTTGGTCAGAAAAGAATTCACCTGAATATATACAAGACTTGAGACCATGATTATACAACTTGACCATGATGTACTTATATGGTTATAACAAATACCCACTGAGCTAAACCGGGAATGATTTTAAACCCTAATGCGTGGGGCCCTTTTTCTTTAATGGAAGAAGATGGAGAGAAGATAACTAGGTACAGAAGAGGATGGTCTACATAATTGTCAAATTCCAAATCAATCAAGGTATTTCTTAACCTGGAAACCTGAGGACAGGCATAGGTGAAGATGAAACTGCACATTTGCTAGTTTAAACCTTGAACACCTGATAGTGGAAGATGGGAGGATGGAGAGCAAACAGTTATATTGGTGATAACTAATTGAGAACACCAAGACTATCTTTCTTCTATGTTTATTGTTCTCTAGAAACAAGATTCCTTTTATTGATTTCACCTGTTATTTTTCTTGAAAAGTACAGCATTACATTTCTAATGTCATACTGATGTACTGATGGTACGATTAGATGTATGTTGATTTGCTAAGCTAAAGCATTAGTTCCAGAGCCTGACTGGTCGAGCAGCCTAGACCTAGGACTCAGACCTTGTGAATGCAGCACTAGGTTGACTGCAGCACTTTGTGAATGCAGCACTTGTGAATGTAGCACCTTGTTGAGTGAGCACCCTGTAGAGTGATGCCCTTGATAGAATATGCAGACAGCTATTCACCTGCAAAATTTCCCCTGCAAAGGATAGATATCCAAATTTACTTAGTCTATTTAGCAATGGATAAATAGAGCCAACATTATGCTCAGACCTGGAACAGATCAACACGAAGAAGAAAACAACATACATCCATTGATTGTAGCCAGAGGGATCCACAAACCTGGAAGTGGTGAACCCATAGTGCATATTTCTTTATTTCAGTTATCCTCATGCCAGATGAAGATGAGCAGTACATGTAACTGACCGACAGAGATATTGTTGGGGATATACCCAATATGTGTAGGACATAAATGATGTATTGTTATCATTAGATGTATATGTCCTTATTGAATGAATAAGATTGTAATTTTTTTTATGCAATGCTTACCACCTAAGTTTATGTTTATTAAATCACAAAAATGATGTCATGTCATTTATTGAGTGTTTTTACTTGTCATAGTCAATTGTTTTAACAACCCTAGATAAAACTGAGAGAGGAGAGGCAAGGAACCACCAAAAGGGGATTTTTGTTATAAAGGGGAAATACTTATAATTGTTTTCCTAGAGGTATTCCTTGGTTCTATGATACTCTATGTATGGACTCAAACAACTGAGCCATTAAATGTTAACATTATTAAACGGACAGGATCACATTGGGAAAGAGGAACTTAGTACCTTTCTCTCTTTAGGATTGAGCCATTAATCCAGACATCCGAAACCATGTTAGCCTGGATCGACTTTGGGTCCCAGATCACATTTTTTGTTAAATGCTGCCTCAATCGGGATTCGAACACATGACCAGCAGGCCAACAGGAACACGTGCTAGCACTGGGCCACCGCTGCTCACCACCTTCATAAGTACTCCAGTCTAATTTCATATATCATACAACAAGAATCTCAACTAAATGCAAGAACTCTGTACAACCATTTTGATTTACGCACATCAATCTTGACTGTTTACATCTAATTTCTGTAATAAATTTACTGTATTATCGTAGTGCTTTTTAAAATATTTTTTTAATGGCCATCTCATTCGTTTTTATGTCTGTCCATGGTATATTTTTTGCATTTCCTCTGAAACCACAATTTCACTGTCTCTAGACACTTCATAGCCTGCTTGCTTAAGGTTAATGTTTCACACGCATACAACCTTATATTTTGAGAGATATCGGAACATGATTTTCTACCTATCTGCCACGAAGGTAGTCTACCACTGTCTTCCTTCTTGGCAGTGACCATACTGGCCGGTGACTGCAGCCATTGTCTCTGTAAAGAAATCCTCTATCCCTGCCGCGAACTTGAAACCAAAACCAACAATAACCTGTCGGCTGCTCTCAAGCCCAGTTACTGTCTGCTACCATGGTATCGCGGTACCCTGGTTGAGGAGGGAGGGGAGGAAAGAATAAATAGTATTATGCTGGACCCCATTAGAGTAAGTAAAGTAAAATACTCCCCCCCCCCCCCCCTCCCCACCCCAACCGCCAATTCACGCCGTGAGGCATACTGGGCATATGGCGATCGCCCATACATTTAGGTCAACCGGAAACACACAAACTGTTCAAACCACATTTCTATCATCCTGGTCTGTACGCGAGTTTAGTAATGAAGTGTCGCTCTGAATTTAGGTGACAATAATTACACACCATTTATTAATATCCCATTTTCGGCATGACGCCAGACAATACCGGTGTGTCTCTTCGCCTCATATTGATTTCCAACACACAGTGTATTAATCAGTAACTAACTATTAATCCTAACCATTAGTCAGAGAATATTGTAGTTCTAGCGTGATGGTTTGTTCATCCATCTGTACAACTTGCTATCCATAACTCTGAGCATGTCATGAGAATGGAAATCTGGAGTACGGGAAAGTAGAAGGAGAGGTGAAAATGTGGAGACAAGAGAGAGAATGCTAGACAGTTTGACATCATGGCATGAAGTAACACCTGTAACAGCAATGACTGGCAGTACACGAGACAGAAGGCTTGGACAGATACGAATACCATATTCCACACGGTATGGACTACGCGAAGAAGAAGATCTGTTGGAAGGGACAGGGCACATTTGAATGTATCCATATACAATGAAGATGTTCATGTACAAACCAAACCAGACCAAGTGGTAAGGACAGGAAGTGCTAGATGTTGGCAGAAGACCATGGTATAATAAGCTCGAGTCTTCAGCAAAGTTTTCAGCCGTCTCTACTTCACTGAAAACCTCAAGAAAGCCGCTAACATTATGTGGAATCTATCCTGGGTGGCTGTATCAAACCTATAGCCTCAGTAGACACACTGGAACAGATCCTACCTGGGTGTTAATTGATACTGGTACATGCGTACAATATCCTTTATTTGTCAAATTTAGTGGTCTCTTAAAATAATAACTCATCATCATCAAGTGCCGTGCCGGCTGGCGTAGGCGTTCATGGCTCTCCACAGATCTCGGTCTTTGGTTTTCTGGATCAACTCTGCTGCTGATATTCCTCCATGCCACCGTCTCAATCCATCCAGCATCATTTCTCTTGGTCTGCCTCTGCCTCTCTTCCCCTCGATCTTTCCAGTTGTTACGATGTTCTCCAATGCCTCTCTTCTCATCACGTGACCGAAGAAAGATGTTTGTCTCTGTCTTATTGTTGTATATAATGTTCTAGTTTCATTAGCCTGTTTCAGGCAGTCGTCGTTAGTTACTCTGGCAGTCCAAGGAATTCGCAACATTCGTCTCAGGAACCACATCTCTGTTGCTTCTAATTTCTTCTTAATTTGTTCATTTACATTCCAAGATTCACTGCCATACAGCAAAACTGGTTCTACATAGCATTTCAGCACTCTCTTTCTTACATTCAGTGATAGTGACTTATTGCATAAGATACTCTTCATTTTCTGAAATGCGGCCTTTGCCTGTCCTATTCTGCTCCTAATCTCTGTTGTACATCTTCCATCTGATGTTATAAATGCCCCTAGGTATCTAAAATTATCCACTTGGTTAAGGATTTTTCCTTCTATTTCTATGTCACATTCAAGCAAAACCAGGGTAAAATGAAATATGTGAAATGATTGTAGCAAGTAGGGTTCAAGCAATATCAGTCTCATATGGCAGTAGAAGACCAATATCAATATGTGAAGTAACCACTGCCAGGCTCCAGTGGGGTCTGAGATAGAAATATGTGAAGTAACCAGTGCCAGGCTCCAGTGGGGTCTGAGATAGAAATATGTGAAGTAACCACTGCCAGGCTCCAGTGGGGTCTGAGATAGAAATATGTGAAGTAACCACCGCCAGGCTCTAGTTGGGATCAGATAGAATATGTGAAGTAACCACTGTCAGGCTCTAGTGGGGTTCATGCAAGTCCAGCTTAATACAGAAATGTGTGAAAGAATAACTGGCGACACACTCTACTAGGCATGAAGAAATTTCTTGACATGTTTATGTTCAGTGGTTTGAGAACGACCGACGCTCATTCAATGGTTAAACATTAACACAAGGCAATCTGCTTCCAAATACTCTGATGTTGATTTCGAGCTCGGTACGCCAGTATAACAAGGGTAAGGTACATTTGTTGTGAATGCTTTGGAGACGAAAGGAAATGTGGGAACCGACGACAACGACAATTGAGCAGAATCCCTCGGAATAACGGGCAAGGGAAGTCATTCAAGTTGGGGAGCTAATCCGAGCTTTGTTTGGCCACGGTATAATTAATAGTCATGGCTTTACCACACAAGTCATGCTCTCCATCAAAGATTCCACAAACATGGTTAGCAAACCCTGGCCCTTTCAACCGAGACAGGTTACGGAACAGTTAGTGGATGCGCCAGGCCACCATTAATCAAGCGCCTAAACAAGGTCGGTGTTGGCAGCAGACGTGGCCACACTGCAGATGAGAGTAATCACTCATGCTGACGCTGGGACCCCCAGATTCACTCACGGTTGTCTGTCTGTTAGGTGCATTTACTCACGACTGTCTGTCTGTAAACTGAATTTAGCTACAGATCTTTGACCTGGCCTATCTGCCACAAGGTTGATCTTCCCTGGGAGATGGTGTGCCTTTTTTTTGTGCGGTTTATAATTCGTGAGCGTGTTTGCGCACGTGTGTGTGTTTTATGTTTCATGCGGTGCAATATGTCATCCGCTGCTTATATCAGATACGAACGAAACTGACTGTATTCGGAAATGGTGACAGAAAATACAGACAAAACATTTTTGTTAATATCCTGTGGAGGAAATAAAACTATACATATATCAGCCTAGCATGAGTTAGAGGTAGTGGAGGATATAAAAGCAGATAAAATACACATTTGGGCTAGATTTAGAGCCATGTAAAAATAAAACACAAACAGCCTTCTCAACCTACGACAGGCGTGCCAAACGTGGCACAGGGACACTCTGAGTGAATTGAAATACAGTAGATGGTGACATTTATACAATTGAAATATTAATTATGTATTAATAAGCATTCAATTCTTTTAAAGTAATTCCTGTTTTTACATTTCTGAAAAAGAAAGTTGTTAAACAATGGAGGTAAGAATGGGCGATTTGATGTAAATTAAATGAGTTTAGAGCAACAAATTGCATAGAAGGACTAAAATTGTATAACAGAATTACTAATGCGAAACTTGTAGTAAGAACTAAATAATTCCAGCCAATCAAGAGGTGAGTAAACGAGACGGTAGCTGGGTAGGACGTACATTTAGAAAACCGGCTAAGAAGATGGTTAGAAAGTCCTTTCTCTGTAATCTACGTGATAAAAAGAAATAGACGGCGACTCAAAACACATAGAGACGAGAATTGTAGATATGGGTAAAATATATAGGACACGGAGGCTTGGGGGGGGGGGGGGCTGCAGAAGATAGCAAAGGGTAAGAAGAGGGTTTGTTGTTAGTCGGTTAAGGAATTATGCTCTACTGGGGGACACAAGCCAGAAACCAAAGAAGAATATGTGGATGGTAAACAGAAGAAGAATATGTGAATGTTAAACAGAAGAAGAATATGTGAATGTTAAACAGAAGAAGAATATGTGAATGTTAAACAGAAGAAGAATATGTGAATGTTAAACAGAAGAAGAATATGTGAATGTTAAACAGAAGAAGAATATGTGAATGTTAAACCGAAGAAGAAATTGTGGATGTTAAACAGAAGAAGAATATGTGAATGTTAAACAGAAGAAACATATGTGAATGTTAAACAGAAGAAGAATATGTGAATGTTAAACAGAAGAAGAATATGTGAATGTTAAACAGAAGAAGAATATGTGGATGTTAAACAGAAGAAGAATATGTGAATGTTAAACAGAAGAAGAATATGTGAATGGTAAACAGAAGAAGAATATGTGAATGTTAAACAGAAGAAGAATATGTGAATGTTAAACCGAAGAAGAATATGTGAATGTTAAACAGAAGAAGAATATGTGGATGTTAAACAGAAGAAGAATATGTGAATGTTAAACAGAAGAAGAATATGTGAATGGTAAACAGAAGAAGAATATGTGAATGTTAAACAGAAGAAGAATATGTGAATGTTAAACAGAAGAAGAATATGTGAATGTTAAACAGAAGAAGAATATGTGAATGTTAAACAGAAGAAGAATATGTGAATGGTAAACAGAAGAAGAATATGTGAATGTTAAACAGAAGAAGAATATGTGAATGTTAAACCGAAGAAGAAATTGTGGATGTTAAACAGAAGAAGAATATGTGAATGTTAAACAGAAGAAACATAGGTGAATGTTAAACAGAAGAAGAATATGTGGATGTTAAACAGAAGAAACATAGGTGAATGTTAAACAGAAGAAGAATAGGTGAATGTTAAACAGAAGAAGAATATGTGGATGTTAAAAACATAACATCAACTCGCCCCCGCAGTGCTCTTACATGTGGTTACCTTTTAAAACATAAAAGCAATGTCGTGATACTGACAATACCCCCAGAGTATACGACCACTAGAGTTCTGATGGCTCTGTACAGGTATGGGGCTGGTACCCCATGTCCAGTACCCCTAGAGTATATGACCACTAGTGTACAGATTGGTCCTTACAGGTATGGGGTTAGTACCCTATGTCAAATACCCTCAGAGTATATGACCACTAGAGTACAGATGGGTCTGTACAGGTATGGGGAATGTATCCCTGGAGATATGACTACTGAGTACAGATGGGTCTGTACATGCATGGGGAATGTATCCCTAGAGTATATAACCACTAGAGTACAGATGGGTCTATACAGGTATGGGGCTAGTACTCTGTGTGCAAAACCCCTTGAGTAAAAGAACCACGCCTTTAAAATAGCGAGATATGAGTCTTAACCACGACGCCATGGAAACCTCCATAAAAGGAATGTGTACTTAACAAATGAATTAGTGACGCCAATATCTTCCCCCGTAGAAGAGTATCTCATCACTCTACACTGACTCTCTTAACTATACATTTTCATTGTTGGTCATGAAGAGCCGTAAATCACACAGCAAAATGACTGTCTGTTCCAGCAACACGAACCGGGTGTCTCTCCTGACACAGTCGTTCTTTGTTCCCAGCACATTTTAACCCCAGCTGCCAAAACAGAGTTTAATTTCTCTTTTCCCGAGATCATACATTGGCTAGGATGGCTGTGGTAAATTTAGGTCTTGTCTTCTATGCAGTGGAGTCAAATGTCATTTGTTTCCTACTTCGGCTCTCTACCGTAAATGGCGCGTGATTTCCCCACTGTGTTCAGCGCTCTCCCAGAGATTCAGTGCGCAGGACACGGACGTGACGTCAAATATTTCTGCCAGAATGTCGAGTAATTGATACATAATCTCCCGAGACCGACTCAACGCGATGCCCATTCTGTTTAGGGATGTTATTGACTTCGGAAATGTAATTTCCGTTAATGCGATGGCCGAAGTTGTCAAAAAGCATTATGACTTGTATTTTGTTTTATAGATAACTCTAAATGGTGGTCAGAAGTATCTCTCATTGATCAATTAGGCGGAAGCAAGATGATGTGTTGCGAATTATAATAGATGAAGCACTGATAAACAAATGAATTGACGCCATTTAACTTTTAGAAGCAATACATTCTGGTAAGTAAAGCATCATGCAGACAGAGATAAATAATGTACATATCATCATAATGATGTGCCATGCTGATAAGCGGGGGAGGTCATGTCTCACGATCTCACGCCATCATCAGAGTCATGAATCAGTTCTGTATTATAGTCTCGATACTGCAGTGTGACCAAGGCATCTACATATTTATCTAACTGCCTACCCTTTGTCTCCCCCCACTCAATCTTGCTAGTTGTCACTAGGTTTTCTAGCTTATTTCTTCTCATAAAGTGCCCAAACAATATTGACTGTCTACATCTAATTTCTCTAATCAGTTTACGGTTTTCAATTTGTGAGTGTGTGTGTGTTTGTGGTGTGCTTGTGGGTGTGTGTGTGTGAGTGTGTGTGTGTGTGCTTGTGTGTGTGTGTGTGTGTGTGTGTTGTAGGACTTGCACAGAGACGTTTCTGTTCATGTTATTCTTTGTATTTCCCTCAGAAACCTCATCTACACTACTATCAGATGTTTCTACGCTAATCTGCTTATTGTTCATGTTTCACAACTATATAATAGTATAGTTTCTATGTAGAACGTTGATACTCTTTTCCTCGCTGCAACAGACATCGTTTCATTAGTCAGCAAGTTTTCGCACCTTTCAAATTACTACCTTTGCCATAGCGACTCTTGTTCCAATCTCTTCACATATAGTTATGTTGTTAACTGTAACAAAAAGTGTAGATTGTAATTACACAGCGACACAAATTAGTACATGTAGATAATTTTTTTTAACAAGCAATGTGAGTGTCAACGACTGGCTATCTTGCAGCCCTTACACACTCGTCTTGGACAGATAAATTATATTAGACATAACTCCACTCGGAGACTAGCAGGAAATGCTTTCTGTACATTATTTATTATTTACAACGTGTTAAAGAGCCATCTGACCACACGTTCGCTCACTATACAACTCACACCGATACTACACACGATTGCAGTCGGGCAACGATTCTCACAGACCGTCAAACACTGGGTCCGTCTCTCAAACAATCATTGCATTCTCCCGTCTTACAAGCATATCACAAATAGCAAACGACTCGAAAGCAGTCACACACGCCTGTCACATCCATTCTTCAGGCTCTATCGTTCTATAGTCCAGCTCCCTCTCGTCTCAATACGTCCGTCTCAATCCGTGATCGCACACATTCTGTCCTGCCCTGTCCAGTCTTCTCCCAGTCACGTAGGTCTGGTCACAGGCTTCTTGTCTGAGCTCTAGTCAATCGGGCGGAGTCGTCTTTTCCCTGCGTAGTAGACTAGCTGTCCTTGACTTCGGCTGAGTGTCTGTGGTCGCTTGTGACCCGTCTTAAGTCAATACCTATTGACTAGCTGTCACTCTACTCTGACAGTGAGTTAATTTCACACAGCGAAAAAACTAAAACACATATAGATACGCTGTTACATTTCACAAACTGTAGCTTGCAATTACCAAACGACATCAGTAAAAGACATATAGTTATTTTGGTAAATTTAACAAACAATTTCAGCTGTAATAAGACAACGACAAATAGACACACATAACGTTATGTTAACATGTAATACAGTGTAGGTTGGTTTTACACCGCGAAACAACTAAGACACATATAGTTATGTTGTTAACAAACAGTTTAGATTGACGTTACATAGACAATTAATAAACATATTATGAATAACGAAGACACAAACAATAGATTGCACGATTTATTGCCTGGCATATTTCGCTGCATCTCGTCAGGTACATACTGCAGAAATCACACAACTTACGTGAAATTAACTAGATAAATCCTTCAAGTTGAAATATACACAATTTCGCACAGTAATGTCAATTATCTACCACGGTAATTTTAAGCTGACTAACATGTCTTTCTGTTTACACAATTCTGGCTTGCGTTGATAGATCATAATTGCTTCTGCAAATTTTAACAAGCGAGTATTTTGTGTTCTAAACAACACGCGAAATGCAGTGTCTCTGGACACAACGTGACCACTGGCGACAATGTGTCTGCCGATTGAAGACGCCGGGAGCTTCCGGTGTGTCGGCTCCTCGCGGCTAGCCACTCCTGTGTGTTGTATCTTGTTGACCCATTGAGGTATGTGTTCTGACACCCGTTTGTTAAGCTGTCTCTCCGTTCGACCAATGTAAACGGCCTGGCATCTACATGTGAATTGGTAAATACAATTGTTTGTGGCGTACAGAGGAACAGGCTCTTTGACTGTTGGTGTAGGAATGGGTACGGTTTTACATCTAATGACTGGAGTTGCCGCACAGAATGTTCGACCTACTGCTGTAGTAAGCCGGTCTTGTAGACGTTGCATTACGTCATCCCCTCGAAAGGTTAGCTGGATGAATACCTTGAGTTTAGGGACTGTAGTTACGTCTGCTTTGGGTTTGGGCTGTTGGCAATGGCGCTTTATAAATCCTGTGGAGTACCCATTCAGGTTTAAGACATTCTTCAGAGTTTCAAATTCCTCTGTCAGTGTGTCCTGGGTGCATATCTTTCTAGCACTGTCAAACAAGGTCCGTACTAAGCCCCGTTTGTACTGGACAGGTGTGAAGCTCTGAAAATTTAGGTATTGGCCAGTCCATGTTTCTTTGCGGTACACCGATCTTTGAATTGTGCCGTCTGCTCTACGTCTCATTAGAATATCTAGGAACGGTAACGCTTCGTTGTGTTCGTGTTCCATAGATAGAGAGATGTTTTTATGCGTCTTGTTCATTGTGGCCTGAAACGATGTTGCTTGTAGCTCGTCTGTGGTGATAATTAGTATATCGTCCACATAACGCCGGTAAAAGGCCAAGTTGTTGATGTCTGAGGATCTCTTTTCTTCTAAGTGTGCCATGAAGATGTCCGCTAGAATAGGACCAAGAGGACTCCCCATGGCCACTCCGTCAATTTGGCTGTATGACTTAGTTAGAAAATTGAATTGGATGTTGGCGGTACATAGTAGTAGTAGCCTCTCCAGAATAGGTGTTGGTATGCCTAATTTTAGTTGTTTGTCTTCAATGCGTTCCCTTATTATTTTCACTGTCTCCTCTAATGGAACGTTAGTGAATAGGGAGGCTATATCCATGGATGCCATGTGTTTGTTATTTATGTCCATAGTATCCAATAATTCCACCAGTTGGAATGTATCTCTGAGTATTTTTGGATCGAAGGACTGTCGTACTGGCTTTAACATTTCGGCTAACCATCTCGCCATTCGGTGTTGTGCAGAGTTAACCATGGACAGGATAGGTCTTAGCGGGATGCCGGGCTTGTGAAGTTTGGGTAGACCGTACATCTGAGGAGTGTGCGAGCCACGTGGTGTGAGCGTTTTTGTAGTGGCCTCACTGATGAGTCCCGCATTCACAAGTGACTGGATCTCTTTCCTCATTATAGCATCCAGGTCCTCCGACTTGTTTACTTTTTGATCTATCCTGAATTTGGATTCATCTGACAATATTACATCCATTTTTCTCTGGTAATCTGACATGTCCATCAGTACTGTACCGCTCCCTTTGTCAGGTTTCAGTATGACGAGGGTTTTGTTAGCCTTTAACGCTTTTAAGGCAGTAAGGTGTTCATTGGTCAGCGGACACGTCTGTTTAGAGGGTGTTGTGCGATACTGGTGTTCTAAATCTACCAGTTTGGCCTTCAGCCACCCGACCGATTCAGCAGAGGTAGGTGATAACTTGGAGACTTGATCGAACAACATTTCAAACTGTGCTTGCGACTCAACACGGTTGATGTGTTTAGGCTTTATGCATCCTTTAAATTTAAACATATTATGTTCTTAATATGTAACAATGTAACCCTAACCATAGATAGATTTTCAATGCACTTTTAGTAGTAGTTTGTCATTGCTTTTTGAGCGAGAAGTCAACCTGATTGTTGAAGGAAACTATCCCATAATAGCACATTAAGCTCCGAAGGTCATACAGGCATCTTTAAATTACACATGCACCACATATAGTTGCTGTGTTAATATATAATGCGTATTGTAATGTGTAATTAAAGACCCAATTGAATAGTGAAAATCACAACTTATATCTTAACATAGCAAAAACAAACATAATGCATACAGATAAAACTACTATGGAGAAAGAAATATACATTAATGGGGAAAAATTGGCGGTAGTGGAAAATTTTGAATATCTTGGTTCATTGATTACCAACAACGGTGACACAATGAAAGAAATTAAACGGCGACTATCAATTGCTCTTCAAAGACTAAAACAGCTGAATAAATTATGGAGTGGGACAGATAGAACTACAAAAATTAGATTTTTAAGAGCATGCATCTTTCCCATTGCAACATACGCCTGTGAGACATGGGCACTTACTAAACAAGCTGAACAGCGCATAAACGCCTTTGAATATAAATGTTATAGACGAGTTCTAAGAATATCTTGGGTAAAGAAAAGAACATATGCATCCATACTTCAAGAGTTGAATATTGAAGAAAGTTGGCTATTAAAGACGATAAAACAAAGAAAATTGAAATATTTTGGTCACTTGAAACGTCACGAAAGTTTCGAGAGAACAATAATGGGGGGGGGGGGGGGGGGGGGTATATGTCTGGGAAGAGAGGAAGAGGAAGGCCAAAGAGAAGATGGGTGCAGGATGTGGCGAATGATCTCCAGATGGGTGTATCAGACTCGGGACATCTTGCTTATGATCGAGAGGTTTTCCGGAAGGTTGTTATGGGAGCGGGGTTCTGCAAAGGACATGCTACTGAATGAATGAATGAATGAATTAAAGAGAAACACAACGAAAACACACATATTGATTTCGCTACCATGCAACAAATAGTGCATACTTACATTCAGTAGCGGCACTGATGGGTCACTGGTGAGAAACAGACGTAGTGGCTGGGGCTTTATTGCAAAGGCTAATGAGCGAGTTTTGAAAAAGGAGAGTCTGGCATATGAGACTACGACCTCCAGCATGAGAATGGAGGTGGAGGCAGTAACAACGGCATTCCGGTGGCTAGAGGAGACTACTGCAACACACGTTGTATTCACTACGGATTCAAAGAGTATGCTTAGCAAGGTGGAGAAAGGAATGTTTCGTGTGGAATGGCTCTCGTCGCTTCAGAGGTCACAGATCGTGAGAATTGGATGGATATTTTGCCCTGGCCATGCGGGTGTACGGGGGAATGAACAGGCTGATAGGCTAGCAGGGAGTGCACCTCTTGGTGGAATTTTGCCTATGGACAAGGGGGAGGTGGTCGTGCACTTGTGGAACCAGGTGGAAAAGGCGGAGGAACAGATTGAGAACCCAAATGTGGAAAGAATGAGATTGCGGGGGATCGGCAGAGGTTCTGGAAGAATCTCAAAACTGAGAGGGAAGACCAGGAGAACTTTTAATCAGATAGCGGTGGGTACGATTAGTAGTTTTATGACTGTTCGCTGGCTGTTGAACGAGGGGACGGAGCACGTATGGGAATGTCCTGAGTGCAGTGATGTCGGTTCTTGACCCAACTCAACTCAACTCAATTCTGTAGCGGCATGATTAATTCACGCTACAAAAAAAAATATGTATATACCGTTAGAGTCTGAACACAGTTAATCTTTACAATTCATAATAGTAAAGGCAAAAGTAGCCTTTTACGTGATGAAAAACATACTGATCAAGAAAAAGATGTCAATTGCTACGAAAAAAGAGTGTTGAGGTGCTACATAGAGGCTGTACTTTTGTATGGATTTGAAACGTGGACAGTCAGGCTGAAAAACATCTGATGGCTGTGGAAATGTGGTTTCTGAGGAGAATGCAAAGAATACAATGGAAAGACAGAAAAACCAACGACCAAGTCCTACAAGAAACAAATGAAAATTGTATACTGATTAGAGAAATAAGACGTATATAGTCCAATTTGTTTGGATATGTTATGAGAAGAAATAAATTAGAGAACTTGGTGACAACTAGCAAGATCTAAAGGGGGAGGTGGGTGGGACAATGGGAAGACAGAGAAGTAAATACCTGGATGACTTAACAATGTGGCATGGTTGAGACAAAAACACTGAGCTGATCCACGACTTGTTCAGAAAACAATGACAAACTACTAAGCGTAAAAATTGCCAAGTAAATCAAAAACAGTCAAAATTGCTGCGTTTATTTGACGTCCAGTAAAGGAAATGCAATAAACAGTAATTGTAATGGTATTACAACGAATGAGAAAACGGTCACACCTGTGAGGTAACTTATCTAAAGTATGAATTAATATCACTCTAAAGCAGTGGTTCTCAACCTTTTTGGGCCCATGCCCCCCTCCCCTTTACCATATGTTCAGAACGTCATTCCCCCCTTTCTAATTTCCTCCCTATAAATTCCCCCCCCCCCACCCTTACGCAGCGTACATAAAAATTAAAGCTAAATATAATAACACATACTAGAACATGTCTAAACATCTACATAAAACGTGATTTGCGGGTCTACTTACGTTATAAAACGAACTTCATTAGGGAGAGAAGTACAGAACCGTAAAATATAGAAGGAAAAACAATATCTAGTAACTGGTTCTTGTTTTAATGCGATATTGAAATAATCTTAATCCCCCCCCCCCCCTACCGGAAACCCTAAAATTCCCCCCTGGGGGAGGGGGGAGGGAATTCTCCACCGGTTGAGAACCACTGCTCTAAAGGATGAGATATGAGTAATTCCTGTTGATCTGTTCAGCATGTCCTTGTGTTATAATCAATAATAAATTGTCCTGAAGCAGTTTCTGGCCATGGGTCTGTGGTGGGATAGCGCCATCACATTATGTAGGCTTGAGAGCAAGGAGGACTAGGTGGCAATTCTTTCTCTCACTTTCGCAGATGACGAGTCCACGAATCGAACCTGCGTCAAACCGTGCACGTGACACTGCCAACTCATTTCGCTATGAACTTTGATATTTAGTGTTTATCTAGTTTCCTTACAACCTAATTACTGATTACCCAGGACATATTCAATGTTGACCAAGTGGTAACTCTCCGATTGTCCATATATTATGGTTAGTCTTATATGGTTTCATTGCAACCTCATTACTAATTCCCCCATGCAAAATTGTGTATTGACCATGAGTAGTTCTCCACGTGTTGATGTTTTACAGTTAGTCATTATCTGGCCTCATTACAAACTAATTACTGATTTTGAATCACGAAGACACAAACAACAAGATAATCACACAACATAAACTAAAGTAACTAGATAAAGCATTAAACATGAATTATAAAACACACATATTCACACAGTAATTTAAATGGTCTATTCTTTGTGTCTTGGTTACTGAAATTCACTACGGGAAAACATCTTTTAATTACTGATTCCCCATACAAGATTCTATTATGACAATATGTATTTCTTCACGAGTTGATGAGTTATAGTTAGACTTTATTTGGTCTCATTACAACTAGCTAATGATTCCCCATATAATATTCTATCTTGACCATATGTTATTCTAGAAGAGTTCATGAGTTATAATTAGATTTTATGTGGTCTCATTACAACTAGCTAATGATTCCCCATATAATATTCTATCTTGACCATATGTTACTCTACATTGTGTAAGCCTGAGAACAAAGAGGCATTACGTGGCAGTGAACGTTTCCACAGTTCCCCGTGACAGCGCCAACACATTTTGTAGGTCTCAAACAAGGAAATATAATTGGCCAATCTATCCCTCATTTTGACAAGTGATGAAACCAGGTATTATTTTACAACGTGTACGAAGTAATATTTATTGCTGAGAGACGGTTTCGTTTGAAACAATACTTCAGAATCCCAAAATATAAGAGCAGCATTTTTCAAGATTCTTTAGCAGAAAGCGAGCAACAACTACAATTCCATAAATCAACATCTTCCATGTCAAGTCATACATAGGTTTTTTTCCAAGGTCCTTATGTCGGATGATAATATCCTTGAATATACACTTAATATCCAGTATTCCAGACATTTAAAAAGAGACGTATCAATTATCTCACCCTCAGTGAAAGAATGCTACGAGATAAACTAGTTGATTGCTTGTTACTAATAAGTTTTAAATAAGATACGATCTCGCAGTGCCGATGGAAATTCAGTGCAAAGCTGATAAGGCGAACTTGCGTGGGACCCAAGAAATATAGGGTTGTATTTTTAATGACTGTGGGATTTTTGAAAATATTGCCGTTCCTAGTTTTGTATTCACCCGCTGTGGTGTTTATGCAACATAAAAGGTAAATACAAAATTTGGGACGGCAATATTTTCAAAAACCCTACAGTCATTAAAAATACACCTTGTAGTTCTTCTTATAAGAAAGTCTTCTTATAAGAGTTCAAACATATAGTAATGCATTTACAACGTATAGTACACAACATAAATTCGCCACATCCGAGATCGCCTTAAACACTGTATATGGATTTACAGTTATGCATAGCTACATAGCTAATGTTGCTGTTTTAATAGACGATCGGCCTGGAAAAACACTGCTCCTTTCTTCTGAAATGTTTTCAGGAAAAGCACTGCGACTTGTGCTCGATACAGTGACATGAATAATGTGATGCTTGCCATACGATCAAAATACAGTGGAATGCTCTCAAAATGGGTATTGTTACTACGCGACAACGCCCGCCCTGATACAGCTACACATACAGTGGATTCGCTAAGGGCTCGAAATTCGAAGTCTTGAAACATTCAGAATACAGTAAAGACGTGGCGTCAAATGAATTTCACTTGTTTGGACCCTTGAAAGGACATTTGCGAGGTCGAAGGTTTGCAGGTGACAACGAGGTAGTGGAGGTGTGCAAAATTGGTGAAGGCCACGCCCAAAAACATATTCCTAACATGCATCAGCAGGTAAGTAGACAGATATACCAATGTTGTTGTCAGGGACTACATTGAGAAATAATACACACAAATATGGTTAAAAATATTGTTTCAAACAATATTTGTAAACTTCCTGTTACTTAATTACTTCTTCTCGTTTGTAACAGTTTACTGGCTTTCTGTGAATAACATGACGACGGAACATGATGCATAAGTCAATACAGGTAGCACGGGTCAATGACACAAAAATCAATTGTATATGATGAGGAGCTGGCCCCAAGAATGCCAGGGTTCTCCTTTGGGAAACCCAGTTCGAACCTCTGCAAGGTGTGGCTTTTTTTTTCTCTGTCGGGGGCAAAAAGAAAACCCTAACCTGCATAGTTCGCG